>VZQC01005210.1:1232618-1312625 GCA_009823505.1 Rhizomys pruinosus
GGTGGCGCACGCCTTTAATCCTAGCACTTGGGAGGCAGAGGCAGGCGGATCTTTGTGAGTTCAAGGCCAGCCTGGTCTACAGAGTGAGTTCCAGGACAGCTGGGGCTACAGGGAGACCCTGTCTCAAAAAGACAAAAAAAAAAAAATTTAAACCACAAAATACTTCAGTGGAAGAAAATAGGAGGGAACCATCAGTTTGTTTTGTATTGTAAAACCGTTAACTTGGAGAGAGTTAAAAACTAAATTTGGATCTGTCTAAAGAAGTTTCCTAATGAGTTATCCATTAATAGATTAGGTGAAAAGGTATAGAATATAAGCAGCACACAGACACAGACTCATAATTTTATGAAGAACATCCATCTTCCACCCGTTGTCTATGATGTGCCAGTCCTGTAATTGTTGTTGATCTTTGGCATCCTAATAATTACCTAGAACAAGTGCTTGATGTAATTCCCTAATACCTTTCTCTTTTTAAATTAGTTATTGCATTTATTAATTTGTGTGTATGAGAATATGCCCATGTGCATTAGTGTATAGAGGTGAAAGGACAACTAGGTGGAGTCATTTTTCTCCTTCCACCAGGGATTGAACTCAGGTTGTCAGGCTTGGCAGCAAACACCTTTACCTGTTAGGCCTGGTTGCTGGCTCTCTTTCCCTCATTTTTTAAATTAAAAAAAAAATTTTTTTTTATTTTTTAAAAACTTTTAAAAATTTTATTATTTTTTTATGTGTATGAATGTACTGTCTACATGTAGGTTTGTGCACCCGTGTTGTGCAATGCTGTGGAGGTCAGAAGAGGGTGTCGGATTCCCCTGGAACTGGAGTTAAAGACTGTTCTCAGCTACCATGTGGGTGTTGGGGATCAAACCTGGGTCCTCTGCAAGAGCAGTTGGCACTCTTAACCACTAGGCCATCTCTCCAGCCCTAAATTTGTTCAATTTTTAACATGCCATTGAGTTACAAATCCCACCAGTTCAATCTTAATGTTGGAGAGAGTTTTTATTTCCCAGCTGGGGTTACAGGAGGACCTAGTCTCAAATAGATATATATTATTTGCTCACACAGACCTATAACATAACATAACATAACATAACATAACATAACATAACATAACATAACATACCTATAATCCCAGCATTTAGGAGACTGTGTCAGGAAAACCCTGAGTCAGTCTGGGCTACTTAACAAGACTATGTCTTGAGCGGGGCGTGGTGGCGCACTCCTTTAATCCTAGCACTTGGGAGGCAGAGGCAGGCGGATCTTTGTGAGTTCAAGGCCAGCCTGGTTCACAGAGTTCCAGGCTAGCTGGGGCTACAGGGAGACCCTGTCTCAAACAAACAAACAAACAAACAAACAAACAAACAAACAAACAAAAAAAGACTATGTCTTGAAAAGAAAAAAAAAAGTGTAAAAATAATACTATTTATTTGTATATATTTGAGACAGGGTTTAAGTAGGCTATAGCATTGACATTCATACATGGGTAATAAATGGCATCTATATAATGGAACATGATATTGGTTCATTAAAATTGGCAAGTTTGGGCCAGCCACAGGGGCAATAATTGCTTACCAAGTAAGGCTGACTTGAGTTTCATCTCTGGATCTAACCGCAGAAGGAGAGAATCCCAAAAGTTGTTCCATGACCTCCACATATGTACTATGTAGCATCCAAATGGACACACACACACACACACACACACACACACACACACAATAAAGTTAAATGTAGAATGATAGATAGCGTGGCATGGTGTTGCATACCTCAGTCCTAGCATTCTGGAACAGAGTCAGGCACATCTCTGTGAGTTAGAGGCCAACTAGGGCTATTATAGTGAGACCCTGTCTCAAACAAAAAACAGTAGATAAATAAGTGGGTTTATATGACAATAATGAAGCTGAATATTGTGTCGCAAACCTACAATCCCATTACTTGAGAGGATCACTTAGAGGCCACCTTGGCCTACATGTCAGTTCCAGATCACCTGCTTAACCCATGTGGTATTAACTTTTCATTATTTAAGTTAAAGTTTTTATTTTTATTTATTTTATTTATTTATTTTACTTGTTTTTATTTATTTTTTCTTTATGAGACAGCATCTCCCTGTAGCCCTAGCTGGCCTGGAACTCACTCTATAGACCAGGCTGGCCTTGAACTCACAGAGTTCTGCCTGCCTCTGCCTCCTGGAATAAAAGCATGAGCCACCACACCTGGCCTCATTTTATTTTAATTTGATGTGTATGAGTACATTGCCTGAATGCGTGTCTGTGTGCCCATATCCTGCAGTGCCTGCAGAGGTCAGAAGAGGGCATCAGATTCCCTGGAACTGGAGTTAATGGACAGTTGTTAGCCCCCATGTGTATGCTGGTATTCAAACCCAGGTTTTCTGGAAGAGCAGCTAGTGCTCTTAACTGGTGAGCCATCTCTCTAGTTTAAAGTCTTACAAAGGAAATCCTAAATCAACCTTTTCTATCATTTGGGGACTAAAGACTTAAAAATAAATTGAGACACGTTGAAAAATGAAAGCAGGCTGCTTACCTGTGTTCTGTTGGGTTAGAGGTAAAGAGTACTCTTGTAGTAGAGGGCCTGGGTTTGATTCCTGGTACTGACATGGCGGCTAATAACAGTTCATAATTCCCATTCCTAGGGAACCTGATGCCTCCTCCTAACCTCCATGGGTATTGCACAACACGGGTGCACTTACATATGTAAGGAATACACTCAGCCGGGCGTGGTGGCGCACGCCTTTAATCCTAGCACTTGGGAGGCAGAGGCAGGCGGATCTTTGTGAGTTCAAGGACAGCCTGGTCTACAGAGTGAGTTCCAGGACAGCTGGGGCTACAAGGAGACCCTGTCTTGAAAAGACCAAAAAAAAAAAAAAAGGAATACACTCAGACCTCCTCTCCCCACCAAAAAAGCATACTAAGTTTGCAGTTTTAGCCAATTATAATGGCTTAAAGTTATTTCTGATGCCTAGTTTTGAGGCAGGATCTTTCCTTGGACGCGGAGCTTATGTAATTTGTCTCAACAGGAAGCCAGCAAACCCCAGCATTCCCTGTATCTGCTGCAAGGATTATAGGCATGCACAGGATGCCCAGATTGTTGCAGGGGTGCTGGGATATGAACTCCAGTCTTCGTGCTTGCACAGCCAAATACTGAGCCATCAGCCCTCTTATTATAGTTTCATCAAAAAAGTTCTATGCAAAACTGAGTTCTAATCTCCAGTGCTTACACATATTTACCAAACAGTAAGAGAAAGGTAAATGTAAATGCTAGCAAACTGATGTCACAAATTGGTATCTAGCTATATGGGATGTATCATTAGGGGGTGGAGAGGATAGCTCAGTGGTTAAGAGCACTGGCTGTTTTTATAGAGGACCTGGGTTGAGTCCCAGCACCCACATGGCAGATAACAACCATTTGTAACTCCAGTTCTAGGGGAATCCAATACCCACCCTATTCTGACATTTGAAGCCATTGCATAACGTACATGCACATGCAGGGAATATACTCATGTACGTAAAATAAAAATAATATATTTTTAAAATGGTAGATCTTGAGCCAAGTGTGGTGGTATACTCCTTTAATCCCAGCACCTGGGAGAAAGAGGCAGGTGGAGCAAGTTCCAGGACAGCTGGGGGCTACAAGGAGACCCTGTCTCAAAAAGACAAAAAAAAAAAAAGGATAGATCTTGAACTGTGGAGCTTATAAGATGAGCAGTGCCAGGCGTGATGGCGCACGCCTTTAATCCTAGCACTTGGGGGGCAGAGGCAGGCGGATCTTTGTGAGTTCAAGGCCGGCCTGGTCTACAGAGCGAGTTCCAGGACAGCTGGGGCTACAGAGAGAGACCCTGTCTCGAAAAGACAAAAAAAAAAAAAAAAAGATGAGCAGTAAATCAGAAACTTACAAAGCCTCAAAAGCTAGGTATATAGCTCAGTGGTAAAACACTTGCCTAATATGTACAAGGTCTGAGTTCAGTTCCAGGTTCCTTCAGAAGTAATATAGATGAATTGTGACAGTAACCTGAATGCTTCACAGGCTTTAGAGGAGTACCCCCCCACCCCCAGTCCCCAAAATATTTGTATATTTTAGAAGGAAATACTTGTTTAAACCTGTCTTCAGGCTTATGGGGTTTTAAAATGTATTAGGGGGGGCTAGAGAAGGTGGCTCAGTGGTTAAGAGCACCAACTGCTCTTCCCGAGGAATACAGCTAAGAACAGTCTTTGAGTCAGGCGTGGTTGTGCATGCCTTTAATCCTAGCACTTTGGTGGCAGAGGCAGGCAGATCTCTTTGAGTTCAAGGCCAGCCTGGTCTACAAAGTGAGCTCCAGGCCAGCTGGGGCTATAGGGAGATCCTGTCTGAAAAAGACAAAACAACAAAAAAATGTATTCCATAGAAAGGTATTTTTAGGACTCATTTGAATGTGTCTTCTTTCAGAAATCGGGCTATAGCAGATTATCTTCGTTCAAATGGCTATGAAGAGGCATATTCTGTTTTTAAGAAGGAAGCTGAATTAGATATGGTATGCTTTGCTTTATTTTTCAGTATCCCAATTATTCAAAGTATAATTGATGAATGAATTTTACTTAAATAACAGCTTACTCAACTCAGCTATTCACTAATCTTGTTATTTGTTATTAAGGTTTACTTGGCATTGAACTGAGTTTTCACATTTTTTATATAAATGGATTTTTAATAATGTTTAGACTTAAAATGGCTTCGATGGCTTGAACCATCATAGTTAAGCAACTTTTTCAAGAATATTATTTTTTCCCCTCTAGAATGAAGAATTAGATAAAAAGTATGCTGGTCTTTTGGAAAAAAAATGGACATCTGTTATCAGATTACAAAAGAAGGTAACTAAAGTCTTTTTTTTTTCTCTTTAAAGTCAGTTGTATTCAGTGTGCTCTTAGATTTTTCTGAAAGTACTAACATAAATTATTAGTTTGCTAATATTCATATCTGACCTGTATACTCTGACATGTATACTTTACAAACAAGGACATTTTATTCTGAAATCCCTGGACAATTACTAGATTCAGAAAATGTAACATTCACGGGGCTGGAGAGATGGCCTAGCGGTTAAGAGCTCCGACCGCTCTTACAGAGGACCCGAGTTCGATCCCCAGCACCCACATGGCGGCTGAGAACTGTCTGAAACTCCAATTCCAGGAGAACTCCAATTCCAGGGGAATCAGACACCCTCTTCTGACCTCTGCGGTATTGCATGACACGCGTGCACAAACCTGCATGCAGACAGTACATTCATACACATAAAGAAATAATAATAAAAAAGAAAATGTAACATTCACATAATTTTCTTTGAGGGGGATACTTTTGAGACAGGGTCTCCCTATAGCCCCAGCTGGCCTGGAACTCACTATGCAGACCAGGCTGGCCTTGAACTCACAGATATCCACCTGCCTCTGCCTCATAAGTATTGGGATTAAAGGTAAAGGTGTACACCACCACACCTAGCACATACACATAATATTATGATAGGACTGGGATATTCCCCTTATTCAGACTTTTAACAATTATCCCAATTGTTACAGTGAAGCAAGCTCCAGTACAGGATAGAATTTATGGCATTTCAGTTATCTGTCATGTCTCTTTAGTCACCTCAACCAGGAATTGTTCCTTTATCATTTTTAAACCTAAATGCTATTTTTCTTGTCTTTTTGACAAAAGTAATTTCTTCTGCTTTATGAAAATTTTTACTTAAGGCTGGTGCTTTACATTGTTGGTGCTTACTAATTCATACAGCCTAGTGTACTGACATGGTTGAATCTGCATAGTCATGACTTTGAGAAATTGATGGCTCAGCAGGGCGTGGTGGCGCACATCTTTAATCCTAGCACTTGAGAGGCAGAGGCAGGCGGATCTTTGTGAGTTCAAGGCCAGCCTGTTCTACAGAGCAAGTTCCAGGACAGCTGGGGCTACAGGGAGACCCTGTCTTGAAAAGAAGAAACAAACAAACAAACAAAAATTGATGCTTAAGGAATTCATTTTTGCCCTTGAAGGACACTAGTTGGTACTGGGCAAAGACCCAATAAGATGTGGTCTGCACAAGTCATTTCATCTCTGAGCTTTTTTTTTTTCCCCCCCTGTATGTGTATAAATGTACTGTCTGCATGCAAGTTTGTGCACCCGTGTTGTGCAATGCTGCAGAGGTCAGAAGAGGGTGTCGGATTCCCCTGGAACTGGCGTTCTCCTGGAATTGGAATTTCAGACGGTTCTCGGCCGCCATGTGGGTGCTGGGTATCAAACCTGGGTCCTCTGTAAGAGCAGTCGGTGCTCTTAACCACTAGGCCATCTCTCCAGACCTCATCTCTCAGCTTTTATTTTTACCTATAAGATGAAAGCAAGAAATAATATTCATTTCTAAAATATGTATTATTTATAGGCGAAGTTAGAGCAAATAAGTAGCAGTGTTCTAATATGAACCTAGATAAGCACCTACCTCCTAAAACATGCTTAGTAAACAATTTCTGTTTGTCACTACCATTAGCATAAATGATGATTTAGAAAATAAGTAGCAGATATAAAGGAAGAAGGCAAGTTTATTGCTCTTCCTCTCTCTTATGAAATGTAAATTGGTGTTTTTTCTTGGACTTAAAGAGTTTAGACTGGGCATGGTGGCACACTTAAAGTTCTAGCACTTAGGAAGCTAAGACTGGAGGATCGTGAGTGATAGACCATGCTGAGCTTCATTGTGAGACCTTGCCTCAAAGAAATTGAAGGAAAAAAGTGACCAGATCGGCTATAAGAATCTATCCATATTTAATTTCATGTTTTCTCTCAAGGTTATGGAATTAGAATCAAAGCTAAACGAAGCAAAAGAAGAATTTACGTCGGGTGGGCCTCTTGGTCAGAAACGAGACCCAAAAGAATGGATTCCCCGTCCGCCAGAAAAATATGCATTGAGTGGTCATAGGAGTCCAGTCACACGAGTCATTTTTCATCCTGTGTTCAGTGTTATGGTCTCTGCTTCAGAGGATGCTACAATTAAGGCAAGTTTTTGTTAAAAGCAGTCTTGGTGTTAATGAGATGAAAGGCATAAAACTTCTGAAAATAGGACCTGAGCAAAGGGACACAGATGACTTCTTAGGTATATTTTTATTCATTTGCTTGTTTGGGGGGCACACATGCACGTGTGTGTGTGTGTGTGTGTGTGTGTGTGTGTGTGTGTGTGTGTGTGTCCGTCTCCACGTCTGCACTTGCATGCATGCGCACGCATTCCCATGAGCTCATAATTGCTATGGCATACCTCTGGAGGTCAGAAGACAACTTTCAGGAGTTGGTTCTCTCTCTTCCAGTATGTGGGTTCTGGGGATCAAATTCAGGTTGTCAGGCTTGGTGGCAAGTGCGTTTATTCTCTGAGTCATTTTTCCATCCTCAGAGGAGCTATCTGAAACTGTGTATGTGATTTAGTTCTGAACCTTAAAGACAAACAAAAACTTCATTATAGCTCCTGAGAAGGCACACTGCCAATAAGTTTAACACTGATGTATTTGAGATGATTGGGGGTGTTAGTGTTGGGCAGTGTGTCACTTTGTCTTTGAATTTTTGTTCTTGGAGAATGAGATGTGAGTTCCCTATTTTTAAGCAGCAGTGAGAAAATACTGGTTTACAAAGCCATTCTGCTAAAGAAATTTGGAGCAAAAGTAACTGAGAAGTTTTTTGGTTTTTTTGTTTTGTTTTAATCTAGGCACAGATCAGTTGTAAAACCAATATATAAAAGATAAAATAGGGGCTGGAGAGAAGGCTCATTGGTTAAGAGCACCGACTGCTCTTGCAGAGTACACGGGTTCGATTCCCAGCACCCACATGGTGGCTATGAACCATCTTTAACTCCAGTTCCTGGGGAATCCGACACCCTCTTCTGACCTCTGCAGCACTGCACAACACGGTGCACCAACCTACATGCAGACAGTACACTCATACACATTTGAAAAAAAAAAAAAAAAAAAAAAAGAGATAAACTATGGGCCTGGAGAGATGGCTCAGCCATAAAGACCACTGGAAGCTCTTAGAGAAAATTTCTATCCTAGCACCCATATAACAAGCCCAGCATCTCCCAAGCACCTATAACTACAGCTTGAAGGAATCTGACCCTCTCTTCTGGCAAACGTGCACATAGTCACAAACACACACAAATTATTAATGTATCTGGTACAAAAATGTGTCAAATACATNCTCCATTCCAGGGGAATCCGACACCCTCTTCTGACCTCCGCGGCATTGCACGACAAGGGTGCACAAACCTGCATGCAGACAGTACAGTCATAACCATACAGAAATAAAATAAAAAAAATTTTTCAAAAAAAAAGATACAGAGGAGTTGGAGAGATGTCAGTGGTTAAAGAGTGGCTGCTCTTGGAAGGACCAGGGTAAATTCCAAGCACCCACATGGCAGCTAACAATTGTCTGTGACTCTCAGTTCCAGGGGATTCAATGCCTCTTCTGACCCCAAAGCATGTACAAACATGTTCACTTACATACAGGCAGGCAATACACTATACAAATAAAATAAAAAAAAAATTTTTCAAAAATGAGTATGAGAAGATCTCACTCAAGAACAAACTAAATCTTTGTTCAGGTGGCTAAACTGTAGTCTGATTGCAACCATTAAGAAACACGGGCCGGGCTGGAGAGATAGCCTAGCAGTTAAGAGAGCACCGACTGCTCTTGCAGAGACTCGGGTTCAATCCCAGCACCACATGGCGGCTAGAGAACCCTTCTGTACCAATTCCAGGAGAACTCCATTTCCAAAAAGAAACGAGACCCTCTTCTGACCTCCACAGCACTGCAACGAAACAGGTGCACAACCTGCATCCAGACAGTACATTCAGACACATAGAAAAAAAAATAAAATTTAAAAAAAGAGGGGCTGGAGAGAGGGCCTAGCGGTTTAAGAGCGCCGACGCGTCTTACAGAGGACCCGGTTATCCCCAGCACCCAATGGCGGCCAGAACCGTCTGAACTCAAATTCCAGGAGAACTCCAGTTCCAGGGGAATCCGGGGAGACCCTCTGACCTCCACGGCATTGCACGACACGGTGGCACAAACCTGCATGCACAAGTACAGGATACACATAAAGAAAAAAAAAAAAAATTAAAAAAAGAACACTCTGGCCAGGCCATGATGTGGTGGCAACACCTTTAATCAGCACTTGGGAGGCAGAGAGGTGGATCTGTGAGTTCAAGGCCAGCCTGGTGTATAGATGAGTTCCAGGCCAGCTGGGGCTACAGCAGGGAGGCCTTTTAAAAAAACTGGGGAAAAAAAAAAAAAAAAAGCCCCAAAACCAACAAGAGTAACAACATCCTCCCCAAACCAAAACCCCCACACTTGCTACCATGCATGTGGCCATAGGTTCAATCTCCATAACAATATAAATACAAAAAACAAAAACCAAAAACCCAATTCCATGCCTAAAATCAAATGGCTGATTCCATTCTGTCCACAATGAATACAGATTGAGCTGTGATGGGATGTGGGGGGGGAAACTTGGGGAATACATTCGAACATGAAACAATTTAAACAGTCAACGTAAGAGGAGGTGGCTAGTAAGAAAGAGAAATGGGGCTGGAGAGATGGCTCAGGAGTTAAGAGCACTGACTGCTGTTGCAAGGAACCCGGTTTCAATTCCCAGCACACACATGGCGACAAGAACCATCTTGGGCCAGCATATTGGTGCACACCTTTAATCCCAACACCCAAGAGGCAGCGGCAGGAGGATCCTGGAGTTTCAAGGCCCAGCCTGGTCTAGAGAGTGAGTTTCCAGGCAACTGGGACTAAGGGATACCCTGTCCTCAAGAAAGAAAAGAGAGAGAGATAGAGAGATAATTATGTTTTTGAAAGGAATTTCAGATAAGACAGAAATTAGGTGCTAGAAATATTTGTTATTTATATGATTTGTTTATTTAGACAGGGTCTCCCTATAGCCCCGGCTGACCTGGAATTCACTCTGTAGACCAGGCTGGCCTTGAACGACACAGAGATCTCTCCTGCCCTGCCTCCTGGAGTGGCAGGATTAAAGGCGTGAGGTACCACACCCAGCTTAAAGATATTTCTTAGCAGCATGTGGGTGCTGGGAAACCCAGGCCCCTGCAAGAGCAGAAGTATTTTTTATAGAGCATTTATTTTTTCCTAATAACAAATTCCTGCATAAGACTCCGGGTTCAAAGCTCGGCACCCACAAGAGTCCTACAACTATGGGTCCAATGCTTCCTTCTGTTTGCCTCAGCATGCATGAACATAGGTGCACTAGGATATGTGCAAGCATAACACTCAAACCATAAATAAATCAATCAAATATTTTTAAAAATTAAATTTTGTTGTTTTGTCTTGTGACAGAGTCTCACTATGCACCCTGGACTTAGCCTCTCTGTAGACCAGGACTAACTCAAGAGATCCATGCCTCTGCCCTACTCTCCCCAGTGCTATAGATTAAAGGTGTGCCCCACTATGCTTGGCCTAACTTTTTTAAATTAAGTCTTGCTACACAGCACATGCTTGTCTTGAACTCATCACCCTTCTGCCTTGGTCTCTGGAGTACTGGGACTTCAGGCATATATTGCCAGGCCCAGGTCTAAACACACAAAACTTCTATTATTTAAGCACTACATCGACAAGAGCACTATATGTTTAATTTTGTGCATGCTTAGCTAGCTCTACCCCTAAATATAATCAGTATTTTTTAATGCTACTTTAAGTGGTTTTTTTTTTATTTAGTATTTTCTATATGTGTATGAAGACCTCTGCATGTAGGTTTGTGCACCCGTGTCGTGCAATGCCGCGGAGGTCAGAAGAGGGCGTCGGACTTCCTGGAACTGGAGTTCTCCTAGAATTGGAGTTTCAGACGGTTCTCCCGCCGCAATGTGGGTGCTGGGGATCGAACCCGGTCCTCTGCAAGAGCGGTCGGCGCTCTCAACCGCTAGGCCATATCTCCAGTCCCAAGTGGTATTTTTTTTAAAGGGGGGTGCAGGGTCTCAGGTAGCCTAGCTTCTACTCAACCTCTATCCTCCCAGACTCTTCCTACCAAGTGCTAGGAGCATAAACATGTACCACACACACTCAATGCCTTTTATTTTTTTAAGATTTTTAAATGAGGGCTGGGGAGATGGCTCAGCAGTTAAGAGAACTGGCTGCGCTTGCAGAGGACGGGTTCGAACCCAGCACATGGCCTAACAAACATCTGTAACTCCAGTTCCGGGGGAATATAACCCCTTCCTTCTGACTCCATGGGCATCGTACAACATCGTGCACTTCCGCACAGGCACTCAACACATCGCATTTATAAAAAAAAAATAATAAAAATTTAAAAGTTTACAATTAATAATGTTTTGTGTTTGTGTATGTGCCAAATGCACACATGTGGAGGTGAGACAGTTTGAAACCTCCAGAGTCAGTTCTCTACCACGGGGATCCTGGAGAGCAAATGCAAGTCCATCAGGCTTGGTGGCAAGTCACCTTTAGTAACCTGTTGAGTATGTTCATTTTTTATACCATGAGTTCACAGGACCTCTTTTACATCCTAAAACCAAGGAATGTGTGAGTGTATAGTTCACTACAAATTCAGTTAAGTTTCTTCTCCTATATTCATTCAAGAGTACTACAGCAATGCTCCCTTTTTCCCTCCTTGCTCTCTATTTGAGTTCCTCCCCACACTGTTTCTTACTGTGGTGCTGGGTACCGAATAGGAGATGGCCTAGTGGTTAAGGGCGCCAACACGCTCTTACAGAAGACCGGGGTTCAATCCCCAGCCCCACATGGCGGCTGAGAACCGTCTTAACTCCAGTTCCAGGGGAATCCGACACCCTCTTCTGACCTCAGAGGCATTGCACGACACGGGGTGCAACAAACCTACATGCGACAGTACATTCATACACATAAAAAAAAAAAAAGGTCTTGAGCATGCTACTCTATCACTGAGGTATATCCTAGACTCTTTTTAGTTAAAAATAAAATGTGCATGAGAGTGTGTTCCCTGCATGTAGGTGCACCATGTGTATGCAATGCCCCCAGAGGTCAGAGGAGGCACTGAATCCTCCAGAACTGGAGTTAAGGATAGTTAGCAGGCACCTGGATGCTAGGAACTGAACCAGGGACCTCGCAAGAAAAGCCAGTGCTCGTGACTGCGGAGCCACCTCTACAGTCCCTTGTAACTTTTTATTTCAAGACAGTGTCTTGTTAAGCTGCCTAGACCAGTCCTGAATTAAATCTGTAGCCCAAGTTAACATTAAAGGTTCTCATGCCGGGCTGGAGAAATGGCCTAGCGGTTAAGAGCGCCAACTGCTCTTGCAGAGGACCGGGTCAATCCCCAGCACCCACAGGTGGCTGAGAACCGTCTGTAAATCCAATTCCAGGAGAACTCCAGTTCCAGGGGAATCTGAACCCCTCTTCTGACTCTGCGGATTGCACGACACGGGTGCTCAAACCTACATGCAGACAATACACCATAAAAATAAATAAATAAATAAATAAATAAATAAATAAATAAATAAAATAAATAAATAAATAAATAATAAAAGTTCTCATGAGATGGCTCCGCGGTTAAGAGCACTGACTGCTCTTGCAGAGGACCTGGGTTTGATTCCCTGCACCCATATGGCTAAGAACCGTCTTTTTTAATCCAGTTCCTGGGGAATCGGACACCCTCTTCCACCTCTGAGGCACTGCACGACACGGGCACCAACCTACATGCACACAGTACATTCTACACATTTAAAAAAAAAAAAAAGTTCTTATGCCTCAGCTGGACATGGTGGCACATGCCTTGATCCAGCACTGGCAGAACTTATGAAGTAGCATATTTCTGTGAGACTGAGACAGCCTGGTAAACTAAAGTTTCCAGGTTAGCTGGGACTAAAGGGAGACCATCGTTAAAAAAAAAAAAAATTTCTCCTGCCTCAGCTTTCTGAATAGCTATAAAGCAATTCTCTCAGGGTGATTTTATTGCCTCCCAATGCTGGGATTTAAAGGGCATGAGCCACCAGGCCAGTTTTTTAAAGTATTTTGAAAAATATACCTGGAGCCAGGCATGGTGGTGCACCCTTTAATCCCAGCACTCAGGAGGCAGAGGCAGGCAGATCTCTGTTGCGTTCAAAGCCAGCCTGGTCTACATATGAGCTCCAGGCCAGCTGGGGGCTACAGGGAGACCCTGCCAAAAAAGAACAAATGGAGGAGGGAGGGGAGGGGAGGGGAGGGGAGGAGGATGAGGAGGAGGAAGGGAGGAAGGGAGGAAGGAGGAGGAAGGAAGGGATATACCTGGAAAATAAACTGTTGTCTTTACATAAACTGTAGGTAAAACTACAATGTATTAATATAAAAAAAATACTAATATATCTGACCAATGGCCTGGCTCCTCCTTCCCCCCATATTTCTTAAAGAACAGTGATTATGCTTAGGATAGTAGTCTCCCATTATTCATGGGGGACACATTTCCAAAATGACCAACTGAATCCCCAAACTACAGGTAGTATTAAGCTTTAACAATAGTACCGGTATTAGTGGTACCACCTTTCATCCCAGCACTCAGGAAGCAAAGGCATTGGGATCTCTGTGAGTTCAAGGCCAGCCTGGTCTACATAGTGAGTTTTAGGATAGCTAGGGCTACAGGAGACCCTGTCTAAAAGACAAAAACAAAAGAAACCCAACAAAAACTTGAATCTCACATGTTGCCCTCCACATGCATGAGGTGGCATGCACCCCTCCCCCCAATAAATATATAAAAAAATTTAAGCCAGGCATGGTGTCAGGAGCCTGTAATCCTTGTACTTCCTCAAGTACAAGGGGCAGGATGATCTACTTCTAGGCCAGCCTGGAATAAAACCCAAGGCTGCTCCTCCCTTCCTGAAAAAAAAAAGGGAAGAAAGAAAAAGGCATAAGCTTTTTAAGCCCCTCATATACTATTAAATACTCCCACAAAGTTGTCCTCTGACTCTACATACATGCCATGGCACATGTGCACATCGCAAGACTAACAATAAACACAAAATTTTTAAATGTAAAATATTGAGTAGATACAAAAAATTTAATTTTTAATTTACATTTATTTCTCCTTTATCAGCAGTAAGGTCAAAACTAAAATGACTCTTTAACTTTGGTTACCCATTGTTCTCAGTGGCTATCTCTGGAGTGCAGGGATTACAAGTATGCCATACCACATTAGCAAGGCCCTTGATTTGATCGCTACCACCTCTGGTTTCTGTGGACAATTGCATTCATATGTACATGGCCCCCATCTTCAGATGAAAAAAAAATTATTTTTAATTTTGTGGTATGTGTTTGTGAGTACTGGCATTCATAATAGAGGCCAGAAGAAGGCATGGGATCCCTTTGTGGAGCCTGAGTTATTAAACAGGTAGTTGTGAGCTGGCCAATGTTGAGTGCTGGAACTGATATTTGGGTCCTCTAAAAAAAAAAAAAAAAAAAAAAAACCAGATGTGTAATCAATACTTTGTAAAAGATAGAACATTTAGCCAGGCATGGAAGCACACCTTTAACCCAGCCACTAGGGAGGCATGCAGGCAGATCTCCGAGTTCCAGGCCAGCCTGGTCTACACAGAGTTCCAAGCCAGCTGGGACTAAAGAGAGACCCTTCTAAAAATACAAAAAAAAAAAAAAAAAAGGTATGGGGGGGGGGGGGGGGGGTGGGGGGGGGGGGGGGGGAGGGGGGGGGGGGGGGGGGGGGGGGGGGGGGGGGGGGGGGGGGGGGGGGGGGGGGGGGGGGGGGGGGGGGGGGGGGGGGGGGGGGGGGGGGGCGGCCTAGAGAGATTAGAGAGAATCTCCTAGTTTAGTGGCACAACTGGCTCTTGCAGTAGGACCCGACTGTCAATCCCCAGCACCACAAGTGGGCTTGGAACCATGCTGTGTAACATGAGCCAAGTTCCAGGGAATTCAACCAAGTTCGCGATGGGTGTCAAGCACCCGCAAGGGTCGACCACATACCGATCACATGCATGGACGAGCTAACACTTACTATGACACAGAGAAAAATATAATAATTAACAAAATCAATATATCGAAAATAATAAATATAATTAATTACTTAAAAAGAACATTTATGGGGCTGCAAGAGGCTCAGCAGGTTAATGGTGTCCGGCTGCCAATCCTGAAGACCTGAGTTGATTGCTGGAGTCCACATGAGAGAAGGAGAGAAATGACTCCTGAAATTGTCGCGCGCGCGCACCACACACCACACACACACACACACACACACAATAAATATAATTAAAAATAATTCTTAAAACAGAACATTTTATACATTTTAGTTTATTTTATTTATTTATGTGTATGAATGTACTGCCTGCGTGCAGGTCTGTGCACCTGTGTCGTGCAATGCCGCGGAGGTCAGAAGAGGGTCTCAGATTCCCTGGAATCTGGAGGTTCTCCTGGAAATGGAGTACAGACGTGTTCTCAGCCGCCGTGTGGGTGCTGGGGATCGAACCCGGGTCCTCTGCAAGAGCGGTTGCCGCTCTTAACCGCTAGGCCATCTCTCCAGCCCCCTAAACAGAACATTTTAACAATCTAATTGTGCCTGTTATTTTATTTTTTTCTGTCTTTTGACTTTAAATTAATTTTTTATTTATTTCTGTATGTGTATGAATGTTACTGTGGCCCCATGTCCGGTGCAATGCCACGGAGGTCAGAAGAGGGTGTCAGATTCCCCTGGAATTGGAGTTTCAGATGGTTCTCAGCCACCATGTGGGTGCTGGTGGATGAACCCGGTGTCCTCTGCAAGAGCGGTTCGGCGCTCTTAACTGCTAGGCCATCTCTCTATCCCCTGTTTTTTGACTTTTGAGACAGGGCCTCCCTATAGCCCCAGCTGTCCTAGAACTGTGTAGACCAGGCTTGGTCTTGAACTCAGAGATTCCCCCTGCCTCTTCCTCCCAAGGGCTAGGGCTAAAGGGGTAATGCCACCATTCCCGGCCATGTGGGTGTTGGGA
This sequence comes from Rhizomys pruinosus, assembly GCA_009823505.1. Classification (NCBI taxonomy): domain Eukaryota; kingdom Metazoa; phylum Chordata; class Mammalia; order Rodentia; family Spalacidae; genus Rhizomys; species Rhizomys pruinosus. The sequence goes on from VZQC01005210.1 coordinate 1,248,572, forward strand.
ATCAAACCCAGGGCCTCTGCAAGAGCAGTTGGTACTCTTAACCACTGAGCCATCTCTCCCAGTCCCAATATGTGCCTTTTTTTTTTTTGGTCTTTTGAGACAGGGTCTCCCCTGTAGCCCAGCTGTCCTGGAACTCACTGTAGACCAGCGTGCCTTGAATTCACAGAGATCGGCCTGCCTCTGCCCCCAAGTGCTAGGATTAAAGGGTGCGCCACAACACTGGGCTTTTTTTTTGGGTGGGGGCCCTAATTGTGCTTTTATACCAGTTTCAAAACAACAATTAAGCTTGGTTCTTCTCAAGAATGTCTACCTTCCTTACACATTAACGGTTGAAGGTTTTTATTTGCGCATATATATATATATAAATAAATAAATTAATTAATTAATATGTTTGGGGTTTTTTTTTTTTCTTTTGTCTTTGAGACAGGGTCTCCCTGTAGCTCCAACTGTCCTGGAACTTGCTATGTAGAGCAGGCTGGCCTTGAACTCACAGAGATCTGCCTGCCTCTGCCTCCAAAATGCTAGGATTAAAGGCGTGCACCACCACACCCGGCTTGCTTTTATATTTTTAAGGCTGGGTCTTGCTAAAGCAGCCTTATCTAGCCTTGACCTTTCAATTCTTCTGTCTCAACCTCTCAAGTCCTGGTATTACAACTGTACACCACCATGCCTGGCTACCTATAATTGTAATTGGATTTGGATTTGTTTTGGTGAAAGAACACAACAACAACAACTGCAACAACAATCAAAAATAAAAAAATAAAGAGAAGTAATAAATAAATTCTACTTATGTTTGGAAAAATATAGTAACAAGTAGTATGGGGTAGGATATAGCTCGGTGGGAAGCACTTGCTTAGCATGTGGATGACCCTAAGAGTTTAGTCCCTAGCACAACAAAAAAACAGGGGGGAAAAGAACAAAAAAGAAAAAGAAAATATTGGATTGGAGAGATGGCCATTACAATTGGGAGTTAAGAGCACTTGCTGCACAATCAGTGAGGAAATGAGTTAATTAGTTAGTTAGGTTAGATTCCCAGCACACCACAGGCAGCTACAACCACCTGTAACTCCGATTTTCAGAGCATCTGGTTACCTTTTACTGGCTTCCGTTGGATTGCATGACATGGGTCACTTACATAAATGCAGGCATAACATCCTCATAAACATAAATATTTAATATACATGGGTTCTACAGGCTTATTTCATATGTTCTGAATGGGCTAAGAGATGGCTCAGTGTTAAGAACACTTGCTGTCTCTTTAAGTTTTGTTTGTTTCTAGCACCCACTTGAGGATCTCACAACCCTCCTGGAATTCCAGCTCCAGGGTTTCCAATGCCCTCTTCTGGTCTTTAGGAGCTCCTATACACATAGCATAAACATACGTAAGTTTTTTGGGTTTTTTTGGTCTTCTCTTGTGAGACGGGGTCTCCCTGTAGCTCTGGCTGTCCTGGAATGCAGCCTGTAGACCAGGCCTGGCCTTGAACTCACAGAGATCCGCCCTGCCTCTGCCTTCCAAGTGCTAGGATAAAGGCATGCGTCACCATGCCCGGCCTTTTTTAATGTTGTTTTTTTGTTGGTGGTTTGTTTGTTTTTTTTTTAATTTGCTGACTTCAGCCAGGCAGGTGGTACATGCCTTTATCCCAGCACTCAGGAGGCAGAAAGCAGGCGGATCTCTGTGAGCTCCAGGCCAGCTGGGACTAAAGGGAGACCCTGTCTCAAAAAGGACAAAAAAAAAAAAAAAAAAAAAAAAAAAAAAAAAAAAATACTTACTTCAAATTTTACTTTTGAAAGTTTAATATGTTGGTTGTCTATATATCACATAGTAGGAGTCCTGTATATGAAAGCATGACTTATGTTTGGCTATATTTAACCAGTTTTTGGGGTTTTTTTTTGCTTTTTTTTAATGTGTATGAATGTACTGTCTGCATGTAGGTTTTTGCACCTGTGTCATGCAATGCCGCGGAGGTAAGAAGAGGGTCTCAGATTCCCCTGAAACTGGAGACAAAGACGGTCTTAGCCACCATGTGGGTGCGGGGATCGAACCCGGTGTCCCTCGCAAGAGCAGTCGGTGGCTCTTAACCGCTAGGCCATCCTCCAGCCCTTTTTTTTTTTATATTTTTTTTTCTTTTCTCTATATTTTTATGTATTTCTTTACTATCTAACTCAATGACTTATGTATAATGGGTTGATGAACAGTGAGGGTGGGCAGCAAAGCAGAGGGGTTTTAAATTCTTTTTTTTGTCTTTTTGAGACAGGGTCTCCCTTTAGTCCCAGCTGGCCTGGAGCTCACAGAGATCCGCCTGCTTCTGCCTCCTGAGTGCTGGGATTAAAGGCATGTACCACCATGCCTGGCTTGAAGTCAGCAATTAAAAAAAAAACAACAACAACAACAAAAAAAACAACATTAAAAAGGCCGGGCATGGTGACGCATGCCTTTAATCCTAGCACTTGGAAGGCAGAGGCAGGGCGGATCTCTGTGAGTTCAAGGCCAGCCTGGTCTACAGGCTGCATTCCAGGACAGCCAGAGCTACAGGGAGACCCTGTCTCAAGAAGAGAAGACCAAAAAAACCCAAAAAACTTACGTATGTTTATGCTATGTGTATAGGAGCTCCTAAAGACCAGAAGAGGGCATTGGAAACCCTGGAGCTGGAATTCAAGGAGAGGTTGTGAGATACCTCAAGTGGGTGCTAGAAACCAAACTTAAAGAGACAGCAAGTGTTCTTAACACTGAGCCATCTCTCTAGCCCCATTCAGTAACTATATGAAATAAGCCTTAGAACCCATGTATATTAAATATTTATGTTTATGAGGATTTATGCCTGCATTTATGTAAGTGCACCTGTGTCATGCAGTGCCCACGGAAGCCAGTAAAAGGTACCAGATGCTCTGAAACTGGAGTTACAGGTGGTTGTTAGCTGCCTGGTGGGTGCTGGGAATCTAACCTAACTAATCTAATACAACTCTAGTCCTCATGATTGTGCAGCAAGTGCTCTTAACTCCCAATTGTAATGGCCATCTCTCCAATCCAAATATATTTCTTTTTTCTTTTTTTCTTTTCCCCCCTTTTTTTTTTGTTAGTGCTAGGGACTAAACTCTTAGGGTCATCCACATGCTAAGCAAGTGCTTTACCACCGAGCTATATCCCTACCCCTATACTACTTGTTACTATATTTTTCCAAACATAAGTAGAGATTTATTTAAATTACTGGTCTACTGTTAGTATTTTGTTATTGTTGTTGCAGTTGTTGTTGTTGTGTTCTTTCACCAAAACAAATCCAAATCCAATTACAATTATAGGTAGCCAGGCATGGTGGTGTACAGTTGTAATACCAGGACTTGAGAGGTTGAGACAGAAGAATTGAAAGGTCAAGGCTAGATAAGGCTGCTTTAGCAAGACCCAGCCTTAAAAATATAAAAGCAAGCCGGGTGTGGTGGTGCACGCCTTTAATCCTAGCATTTTGGAGGCAGAGGCAGGCAGATCTCTGTGATTCAAGGCCAGCCTGGTCTACCGAGTGAGTTCCAGGACAGCTGGGGCTACAGGGAGACCCTGTCTCAAAAAGACCAAAAAAAAAAAGACACAATTAGGCTGGGTGTGGTGGTGCATGCCTTTAATCCTAGCACTTGGGAGGCAGAGGCAGGCAGATCTTTGTGAGTTCAAGGCCAGCCTGGTCTACCGAGTGAGTTCCAGGACAGCTGGGGCTACAGGGAGACCCTGTCTCAAAAAGACCAAAAAAAAAAAAGGATAGATCTTGAACTGTGGAGCTTATAAGATGAGCAGTGCCGGGCGTGGTGGCGCACGCCTTTAATCCTAGCACTTGGGAGGCAGAGGCAGGCAGATCTCTGTGAATTCAAGGCCAGCCTGGTCTACCGAGTGAGTTCCAGGACAGCTGGGGCTACAGGGAGACCCTGTCTCAAAAAGACCAAAAAAAAAAAGGCACAATTAGGGACTGGAGAGATGGCTCAGTGGTTAAGAGTACCAACTGCTCTTGCAGAGGACCTGGGTTTGATTCCCAACACCCACATGGCCGGGCATGGTGGCATACCCCTTTAGCCCTAGCACTTGGGAGGAAGAGGCAGGGGGAATCTCTGAGTTCAAGACCAGCCTGGTCTACACAGTTCTAGGACAGCTGGGGCTATAGGGAGACCCTGTCTCAAAAAGTCAAAAAGACAGGAGCTAGAGAGATGGCCTAGCAGTTAAGAGCGCCGACCGCTCTTGCAGAGGACCCGGGTTCGATCCCCAGCACCCACATGGTGGCTGAGAACCATCTGAAACTCCAATTCCAGGGGAATCTGACACCCTCTTCTGACCTCCGTGGCATTGCACGACATGGGTGCACAGTACATTCATACACATACAGAAATAAATAAAAAATTAATTAAAGTCAAAAAGACAGAAAAAATAAAATAACAGCACAATTAGATTGTTAAAATGTTCTGTTTAGGGGGCTGGAGAGATGGCCTAGCGGTTAAGAGCGCCAACCGCTCTTGCAGAGGACCCGGGTTCGATCCCCAGCACCCACACGGCGGCTGAGAACCGTCTGTAACTCCAATTCCAGGAGAACTCCAGATTCCAGGGGAATCTGAGACCCTCTTCTGACCTCCGCGGCATTGCACGACACAGGTGCACAGACCTGCACGCAGGCAGTACATTCATACACATAAATAAATAAAATAAAATAAAATGTATAAAATGTTCTGTTTAAGAGATTATTTTTAATTATATTTATTGTGTGTGTGTGTGTGTGTGTGTGTGTGTGTGTGCGCGCGCGCGCAATGTTCAGGAGTCATTTCTCTCCTTCTCTCATGTGGACTCCAGCAATCAACTCAGGTCTTCAGGATTGGCAGCAGACACCATTAACCTGCTGAGCCATCTTGCAGCCCCATAAATGTTCTTTTTAAGTAATTAATTATATTTATTTATTTTCTTTTTTTGTATTTTTTAATTTTTATTTATTTTCTATGTGTATGAATGTACCGTCTGCATGTAGGTTTGTCCACCTGTGCCATGCAATGCCGCAGGGGTCAGAAGAGGGTGTTGAATTCCCCTGGAACTGGAATTCTCCTGGAATTGGAGTTACAGATGGTTCTCAGCCACCTTGTGGGTGCTGGGGATTGAAGTCGGGTCCTCTGCAAGAGCAGTTGGCACTCCTAACCCCTAGGCTATCTCTCTAATCTCTCTAGGCCCGCCCCCCCCCCCCCCCCCCCCGTCATCCCGGTTTTTTTTTTTTTTTTTGTATTTTTGAGACAGGGTCTCTCTTTAGTCCCAGCTGGCTTGGAACTCTGTGTAGACCAGGCTGGCCTGGAACTCGGAGATCTGCCTGCCTCTGCCTCCCTAGTGGCTGGGATTAAAGGTGTGCTTCACCATGCCTGGCTAAATGTTCTATCTTTTACAAAGTATTTGATTAGCACATACTGGTTTTTTTTTTTTTTTTTTTTTTTTTTAGAGGACCCAAATTCAGTTCCCAGCACTCAACATTGGCCAGCTCACAACTACCTGTTTATAACTCAGGCTCCACAAAGGGATCCAATGCCTTCTTCTGGCCTCTATTATGAATGCCAGTACTCACAAACACACATACACAAAATTAAAAATAATTTTTTTTTCATCTGAAGATGGGGGCCATGTACATATGAATGCAATTGTCCACAGAAACCAGAGGTAGCAGATCAAATCAAGGGCCTTGCTAATGTGGTATTGCATACTTGTAATCCCTGCACTCCAGAGATAGCACTGAGAACAATGGGTAACCAAAGTTAAAGAGTCATTTTAGTTTTGACCTTACTGCTGATAAAAGGAGAAATAAATGTAAATTAAAATTAAATGTATTTGTATCATACTGCCAAGCTATTTTACCATTTAAAAAAAATTTTGTGTGTAAGTCTGTGCGATGTGCCACATGTGCCATGGCATGTATGTAGAGGTCAGAGGACAACTTTGTGGAGTATTTAATAGTATATGAGGGGCTTAAAAAGCTTATGCCTTTTTCTTTTCTTCCCTTTTTTTTTTCAGGAAGGGAGGAGCAGCCTTGGGTTTTATTCCAGGCTGGCCTAGAAGTAGATCATCCTGCCCCTTGTACTTGAGGAAGTACAAGGATTACAGGCTCCTGACACCATGCCTGGCTTAAAATTTTTTTATATATTTATTGGGGGGAGGGGTGCATGCCACCTCATGCATGTGGAGGGCAACATGTGAGATTCAAGTTTTTGGTTGGGTTTCTTTTGTTTTTGTCTTTTGAGACAGGGTCTCCCTGTAGCCCTAGCTATCCTAGAACTCACTATGTAGACCAGGCTGGCCTTGAACTCACAGAGATCCACCTGCCTTTGCTTCCTGAGTGCTGGGATGAAAGGTGAGTACCACTAATACCTGGTACTATGTTAAAGCTTAATACTACCTGTAGTTTGGGGATTCAGTTGGTCATTTTGGAAATGTGTCCCCCATGAATAATGGGAGACTACTATCCTAAGCATAATCACTGTTCTTTAAGAAATATGGGGGGAAGGAGGAGCCAGGCCATTGGTCAGATTATATATATTATTTTTTTTATATTAATACATTGTAGTTTTACCTACAGTTTATGTAAAGACAACAGTTTATTTTCCAGGTATATTTTCCTTCCTCCCTTCCTCCCTTCCTCCCTTCCTCCCTTCCTCCCTTCCTCCCTCCCTCCCTCCCCTCCCTCCCCTCCCCTCCCCTCCCTCCCATTTGTCTTTTTTGAGGCAGGGTCTCCCTGTAGCCCCAGCTGGCCTGGAGCTCACTATGTAGACCAGGCTGGCTTTGAACGCAACAGAGATCTGCCTGCCTCTGCCTCCTGAGTGCTGGGATTAAAGGCGTGCACCACCATGCCTGGCTCCAGGTATATTTTTCAAAATACTTTAAAAACTGGCCTTGGTGGCTCATGCCCTTTAATCCCAGCATGTGGGAGGCAATAAAATCAACATGAGAGAATTGCTTTAAGCTATTCAGAAAGCTGAGGCAGGAGAAATTTTTTTTTTTTTTTAAGATGGTCTCCCTTTAGTCCCAGCTAACCTGGAACTTTAGTTTACCAGGCTGTCTCAGTCTCACAGAAATATGCTACTTCTAAGTTCTGAGTGCCGGGATCAAAGGCATGTGCCACCATGTCCAGCTGAGGCATAAGAACTTTTTTTTTTTTTTAAATGTGTATGAATGTACTGTGTGCATGTAGGTTGGTGCACCCGTGTCGTGCAGTGCCTCAGAGGTTGGAAGAGGGTGTCAGATTCCCCAGGAACTGGAATTAAAAAAGACGGTTCTTAGCCACCATATGGGTGCAGGGAATCAAACCCAGGTCCTCTGCAAGAGCAGTCAGTGCTCTTAACCGCGGAGCCATCTCATGAGAACTTTATTTATTTATTTATTTATTTATTTATTTATTTATTTATTTATTTATTTATTTATTTATTTATTTTTATGAGTGTATTGTCTGCATGTAGGTTTGAGCACCCGTGTCGTGCAATGCCGCAGAGGTCAGAAGAGGGCTTCAGATTCCCCTGGAACTGGAGTTCTCCTGGAATTGGAGTTACAGACGGTTCTCAGCCACCATGTGGGTGCTGGGGATTGAACCCGGGTCCTCTGCAAGAGCAGTTGGCGCTCTTAACCGCTAGGCCATTTCTCCAGCCCGGCATGAGAACCTTTAATGTTAACTTGGGCTACAGATTTAATTCAGGACTGGTCTAGGCAGCTTAACAAGACACTGTCTTGAAATAAAAAGTTACAAGGGACTGTAGAGGTGGCTCAGCAGTCAAGAGCACTGGCTTTTCTTGCAGAGGTCCCTGGTTCAGTTCCTAGCATCCAGGTGCCTGCTAACTATCCTTAACTCCAGTTCTGGAGGATTCAGTGCCTCCTCTGACCTCTGGGGGCATTGCATACACATGGTGCACTTACATGCAGGCAAAACACTCTCATGCACATTTTTTTATTTTTAACTAAAAAGAGTCTAGGATATACCTCAGTGATAGAGTAGCATGCTCAAGACCTTTTTTTTTTTTATGTGTATGAATGTACTGTCTGCATGTAGGTTTGTGCACCCGTGTCGTGCAATGCCTCTGAGGTCAGAAGAGGGTGTCGGATTCCCCTGGAACTGGAGTTAAGACGGTTCTCAGCCGCCATGTGGGTGCTGGGGATTGAACCCCGGTCTTCTGTAAGAGCGGTTGGCGCCCTTAACCACTAGGCCATCTCCTATTCGGTACCCAGCACCACAGTAAGAAACAGTGTGGGGAGGAACTCAAATAGAGAGCAAGGAGGGAAAAAGGGAGCATTGCTGTAGTACTCTTGAATGAATATAGGAGAAGAAACTTAACTGAATTTGTAGTGAACTATACACTCACACATTCCTTGGTTTTAGGATGTAAAAGAGGTCCTGTGAACTCATGGTATAAAAAATGAACATAGCTCAACAGGTTACTAAAGGTACTTGCCACCAAGCCTGATGACTTGCATTTGATCTCCAGGATCCACGTGGTAGAGAACTGACTCCTGGAGGTTTCAAACTGTCTCACCTCCACATGTGTGCATTTGGCACATACACAAACACAAATACATTAATTAATTGTAAAACTTTTAAAATGTTATTATTTTTATTTTATAAATGAGTGTGTTGAGTGCCTGTGCGGAAGTGCACAGATGTTGTACGATGCCCATGGAGTCAGAAGAAGGGGTTATATTCCCCCGGAACTGGAGTTACAGTTAATTTGGCATGTGGGTGCTGGAAATCAAACCCAGATCCTCTGCAAGCGCAGCCAGTTCTCTTAACTGCTGAGCCATCTCCCCAGCCCCTTAATTTAAAAATCTTAAAAAAATAAAAGGCATTGAGTGTGGTGGTACATGTTTATGCTCCTAGCACTTGGTAGGAAGAGTCTGGGAGGATAGAGGTTGAGTAGAAGCTAGGCTACCTGAGACCCTGCCCCCCCTTTAAAAAAAATACCACTTGGGACTGGAGAGATGGCCTAGCGGTTGAGAGCGCCGACCGCTCTTGCAGAGGACCCGGGTTCGATCCCCAGCACCCACATGGCGGCCGAGAACCGTCTGAAACTCCAATTCTAGGAGAACTCCAGTTCCAGGGAAGTCCGACGCCCTCTTCTGACCTCCGCGGCATTGCACGACACGGGTGCACAAACCTACATGCAGACGGTACATTCATACACATATAGAAATATATAAAATAAAAAAAAAACCACTTAAAGTAGCATTAAAAAATACTGATTATATTTAGGGGTAGAGCTAGCTAAGCATGCACAAAATTAAACATATAGTGCTCTTGTCGATGTAGTGCTTAAATAATAGAAGTTTTGTGTGTTTAGACCTGGGCCTGGCAATATATGCCTGAAGTCCCAGTACTCCAGAGACCAAGGCAGAAGGATGATGAGTTCAAGACAGCATGTGCTGTGTAGCAAGACTTAATTTAAAAAAGTTAGGCCAAGCATGGTGGCACATTCCTTTAATCATAGCACTCAGATACAGGCAGAACTCTTGAGTTTGAGGTCAACTTGGTCTTCATAAACAAGTTCCAGGCTAGTCAGGGGTGCATAGTGAGACTCTGTCACAAGACAAAACAACAAAATTTAATTTTTAAAAATATTTTTGATTGATTTATTTTATGTGTATGAGTGTTATGCTTGCACATATCTAAGTGCACCTATGTCATGCAGTGCCTGAGGCAAACAGAAGAGAGCATTGGATCCCATAGTTGTTAGACTCCATGTGGGTGCCGAGATTTGAACCCGAGTCTTATGCAGGAAATTTGTATTAGGAAAAATAAATGCTCTATAAAAAATACTTCTGCTCTTGCAGAGGGCCTGGGTTTCCCAGCACCCACATGCTGCTAAGAACTATCTTTAAGCTGGGTGTGGTACCTCACGCCTTTAATCCTAGCCACTCAGGAGGCAGAGGCAGGCAGATCTCTGTGAGTTCAAGGCCAGCCTGGTCTACAGAGTGAATTCCAGGTCAGCCGGGGCTATAGGGAGACCCTGTCTCAAATAAACAAATGAATAAATAAAATATTTCTAGCACATAATTTCTGTCTTATACTAGAAATTCCTTTAAAAACATAATATCTCTCTATCTCTCTCTCTCTTTCTTGAGACAGGGTATCCCTTTAGTCCCAGCTGGCCTGGAAACTCACTCTCTAGACCAGGCTGGCCTTGAACTCACAGAGATCCTCCTGCCGCTGCCTCTTGGGTGTTGGGATTAAAGGTGTGCACCACTATGCCTGGCCCAAGATGGTTCTTAGTCGCCATGTGTGTGCTGGGAATTGAACCCGGGTCCTCTGCAACAGCAGTCAGTGCTCTTAATCCCTGAGCCATCTCTCCAGCCCCAATTTCTCTTTCTTACTAGCCAATCCTCTTACGTTGACTGTTTAAATTGTTTCATGTTCGAATGTATTCCCCAAGTTTCCCCCCCCACATCCCATCACAGCTCAATCTGTATTCATTGTGGACAGAATGGAATCAGCCATTTGATTTTAGAGCATGGAATTGGGTATTTTGGATTTTTGTTTTTGTATTTTATGTGTTACTGGAGATTGAACCTATGGCCAATGCATGGTAGGCAAGTGTGGGGGTTTTGGTTTGGGGAGGATGTTGTTACTCTTGTTGGTTTGGGGCTTTTTTTTTTTTTTTCCCCAGGTATTTTTGAGACAGGGCCTCCCTGCTGTAGCCCCAGCTGGCCTGGAGCTCATCTATACACCAGGCTGGCCTTGAACTCACAAAGATCCACCTGCCTCTGCCTCCCAAGTGCTAGATTAAAGGTGTGTGCCACCACATCAGGCATGGCCAGTGTTTCTTTTTTTAATTTTTTTTTTCTTTATGTGTATCAATGTACTGTCTGCATGCAGGTTTGTGCACCCGTGTCGTGCAATGCCGTGGAGGTCAGAAGAGGGTCTCGGATTCCCCTGGAACTGGAGTTCTCCTGGAATTGGAGTTTCAGACGGTTCTTGGCCGCCATATGGGTGCTGGGGATCAAACCCGGGTCCTCTGTAAGAGCGGTCGGCGCTCTTAACCGCTAGGCCATCTCTCCAGCCCCTCTTTTTTTAAATTTTATTTTTTTTCTATGTGTATGAATGTACTGTCTGCATGCAGGTTTGTGCACCTGTTTCGTGCAGTGCTGTGGAGGTCAGAAGAGGGTCTCGGATTCTTTTGGAACTGGAGTTCTCCTGGAATTGGAGTTACAGAAGGTTCTCAGCCGCCATGTGGGTGCTGGGGATTGAACCCGAGTCCTCTGCAAGAGCAGTCGGTGCTCTTAACTGCTAGGCTATCTCTCCAGCCCCGGCCCGTGTTTCTTAATGGTTGCAATCAGACTACAGTTTAGCCACCTGAACAAAGATTTAGTTTGTTCTTGAGTGAGATCTTTCTAATACTCATTTTTGAAAACTTTTTTTTTTTTTATTTTATGTGTATGAGTGTATTGCCTGCATGTATGTAAGTGAACATGTGTTGTACCATGCTTTTGGAGGTCAGAAGAGGGCATTGAATCCCCTGGAACTGGAGTCACAGACAATTGTTAGCTGCCATGTGGGTGCTTGGAATTGAACCCTGGTCCTCTACAAGAGCAGCCACTCTTAACCACTGAGCCATCTCTCCAACTCCTCTGATACTTTTTTTTTTTGAAAAATTTTTTTTATTTTATTTCTGTATGTGTATGACTGTACTGTCTGCATGCAGGTTTGTGCACCCGTGTCGTGCAATGCCGCGGAGGTCAGAAGAGGGTGTCGGATTCCCCTGGAACTGGAGCTTCAGACGGTTCTTGGCCGCCATGTGGGTGCTGGGGATCGAACCCGGGTCCTCTGCAAGAGCGGTTGGCGCTCTTAACCGCTAGGCCATCTCTCCAGCCCCAATACTTATTCTTGATAACTCTTAATTTCTCTTTTAGAAAAAAAAAGTCTTTTAAAAATGTTAAGATTTTCAAAATGACATGCCTTTGTTAACCATGAACACTTAAGGAAGTTTACATGATATAACATCTTTCCTTAGTCTCTTTTTTTTTTTTTGTCTTTTCGAGACAGGGTCTCCCTGTAGCCCCAGCTGTCCTGGAATTCACTCTGTAGACCAGGCTGGCCTTGAACTCACAGAGATCCGCCTGCCTCTGCCTCCCGAGTGCTAGGATTAAAGGCGTGCGCCACCACGCCCGGCCCTTAGTCTCTTAAATATCTGAGCTCCATAACCTTACTAGAATTGATCCACTGATTTACATACAAATTCCTGTGTTGGCGCCCCCTAACAGGTTTTTGTTGTTTTGCACTTGAATTGTTTTATTTAGGTCTTTGCCTTCTGTCAGATTAGGAAAGGATTGTGTTTTGACTTTGTATATCTTCTCACCACCGTGATTAAGTGTGTGGTAGGTGCTTAGCAAATGTAATACTGGAGGTTGACTTGGATAATTAAAACATCAGTTTTCTCTGAAGAGAAAAACGCTGGTTTGTACTTGATTTGATTTTCTTTTCTAACATAGGTTATTATTTGTTAATTACTCAGTCAATAAAGTGTCAGGCTGACCTGCCAAATATGAAATGAGAAAATGATAGATTGATATTAACCGGTTTTCTGTTCACTTGACAGGTGTGGGATTATGAGACTGGAGATTTTGAACGAACTCTCAAGGGACATACAGACTCTGTACAAGACATTTCCTTTGACCACAGTGGCAAGCTTCTGGCTTCTTGTTCTGCAGATATGACCATTAAACTATGGGATTTTCAGGGCTTTGAATGCATCAGAACCATGCATGGTAAGGGGTAGAGGGTAGTACTTTAAATTTCTAGCATGGCACCTAAGAAACCTCTTTGTAGCAGTGTGCACGTGCTCTACAATGAACTTGGTTATCTCATTAATGTACATGGCTCATGTACAAGCCACTGTGGTTGAGAGGTAGGAGAGTTTAAGGTTTAAGTAAAATACTCAGTTGTGCTGGGCATGGTGGCGCACGCCTTTAATCCTAGCACTTGGGAGGCAGAGGCAGGCGGATCTCTGTGAGTTCAAAGCCAGCCTGGTCTACAGAGTGAGTTCCAGGACAGCCAGAGCTACAGGGAGACCCTGCCTCAAATTACCAAAAAGAAATTAATTAAATAATTAATCAAAAGTGAGTCTAAGCCTGGTGTGGTGGTGCACGCCTTTAATCCTAGCACTTGGGAGGCAGAGGCAGGCGGATCTCTGTGAGTTCAAAGCCAGCCTGGTCTACAGAGTGAGTTCCAGGACAGCCAGAGCTACAGGGAGACCCTGCCTCAAAAAGACAAAAAACAAAAACCAAAACACTCAATTGTATTCACAAGTGTTTTTGGATAAGAAAAGTTACCAGGTCACTAATTAGTCCTAAGAATTAACTTAATAAGTTGGTTCTTTTTGGTTTTGTTTTTTATTTTCATCTTTTCAGTTGGGAAACTAAAGGCCAGAGAGAATATGTAGAGTGTCCACAGGCCAAGTCTTGTGAAGACTGTTTCCTCAGGCAGTGTAGTTTTGTAGAAGTAGCTTAGGCTTTGCAGTTGGTTTTCTGGGTTCAAATTCCTACTTATTTATATTGAACATTAGTGTATTTTCTTCCATCTGGAAAATAAAGGTAATAATACCAAGACAAAGAGTTGTATGGCTAAAATGAGGTCATATATTTAAATCATGGTGGTATATGGGTGTTAACTAACTAAACATGAATGTTTAGATTTGTGTAAGGAACACGGTGTTAGTAGTTTTAAAAATAATCCAGACGAGCCATGGTGTGGTGGTGCATGCCTTTAATCCCAGCACTTGGGAAGCAGAGGCAGGCAGATCTCTGTGAGTTCAAGGCCAGCCTGGTCTACATAGCAAGCTCCAGGCCAGTGGGACTAAAGGGAGACCCTGTCTCAAAAAAACTAAAGGGGAAAAAAAAAAAAATCCAGGTGCAGTGGTACATGTTTAGAATCCCAGCACTCTCAAGGCTAGGATAGGAGGATTACTAGAGACCAGCCTTCACTATAAAGAAACTTCCTGCCAAACCTGGCTATGGTAATAAACTCCCATCTGAAGAAAATAAAGCAAATATTATCTGGTGGTATTTAGACCACAGTAGGCTTGTGATTTCATGGAATCTGTAACTGAAGTTTGTGTTTTTTTCACACATTTAAATGCACTAGAACAATTAACTCAAGAGTAATGACAAATTATTTTGTAAAATCTGGTAAAGTTCTGTAAATTGCTTATAGCTTATTGCTAGCACTTAAATTACTGGGCTGGGGGATATAGCTCAGTTGGCAAAGTGCATGCACAAAGCCCTGGATTTGATATCTAACATGATAGTATGTGCCTATAATTCTGTTACTTAGGGGGTAGAGACAGGAATATCAGAAGTTCAATGCTCTTTTTGCTATATAGTTTGATGAGACCGTCTTTTAAAAACAACAGAGTTCTTGCTGGATATGGTGAAACATACCTGTAATCCAGTTTTTTAGGAGGTTGATGTAGTAGGATTATTGAGTATTCTAGGCCAGCCTGGGCTCTGTACAAAGATTGTCTCCAAACAAAGGAGAGGAAAATGCTTTGCAAAATTCTCTGTTGTCTATTCCTTAATAAATATCTTGTTGTAAGTTTTTTCCATAAAGCATAGCTAATTTGGAATGTGAACAATGTTTATGAAAGTAATGCATGTTTTCCTCATGAACAGCAACTTCAAATTTTCAGCCAGTTTTAGAAACCCAAATTCTTTCCTTCACACCCTTCTCTTCCCTTAATATTTGTTTATAAATCCTGTCAAATTGACATAGAGTTCAGTCTATTGAGTACTTGCTGTAATTTTTATAATATATGGGTAAAACCCCACAGTAAGCTGAGATTTAATTCTCTTAGTAGTGCCTTGTTGAATACATTGTTGTATTATTATGTGTTTTAGGCCACGACCACAATGTCTCTTCAGTAGCTATCATGCCTAATGGAGATCATATAGTGTCTGCCTCAAGGGATAAAACTATAAAAATGTGGGAGGTGCAAACTGGGTAAGTAGATTTAGTTGGAAAGCATCAGACAAAAAGATTTGAAAAAAAAAATTGTTTCTAAGTGGTTAGTACTTTTGCCTTTAGAAGGATTGTCATGGCATTTGTTTTATATATACACTGAAATTAATTTGAGGACTAGAAATGTAGCATAGTGGTAGAGCACTTGACTGATATGCACAGGGCCCTGGCTTCTATCCCTAGCACCAAAAATAATACACCCTTCCCCCCAACAAGTAGCTGCTGCTTCCTGAAAGAAACATACACTACAAGGTTTATTTTTCTTTTTCTTTTTGAGACAGGGTCTCCCTGCAGCCCCAGCTGTCCTGGAACTCACTCCATAGACCAGGCTGGTCTTGAACTCACAAAGATCCGCCTGCCTCTGCCTCCCAAGTACTGGGATTAAAGGCATGCACCACCACGCCCGGCTGGGCTTTTTTTTATATAAACATTTTTTACTTTGGGTGCTAGAAAGATGGCTCAGTGATTAAGAGCACTGTCTGCTCATGCTGAGGACCTGCCCCACATGGTGGCTAACAACTCTAGTTCTGAAGGATCCTACATCTACATCCTTCTAGCCTCTACAAGCATTGCATGCACATGGTATACTGACATTAAGGCAAAACTCTGACACATAAAATAAAAATAAAATAAAAAAAAATTTTGTGATGGCTGCCGGGCGTGGTGGCACTCGCCTTTAATCCTAGCACTTGGGAGGCAGAGGCAGGCGGATCTTTGTGAGTTCAAGGTTAGCCTGGTCTACAGAGAGTGAGTTCCAGGACAGCTGGGGCTACAGGGAGACCCTGTCTCAAAAAAAGACAAAAAAAAAAAAAAATTGTGATGGGTTGGGTGCCCTGTATATATGGGTGTCACATGAAAGATGAGGGGATCAGATCCCTAAGAGCTGGAGTTACAGGTGATTGTGTGGCACCTGACATGAGGGCTAGAAGCCCAATTCAGGTCCTTTCAAAGAGCAGCAAGTACTTTTAACCACTTAACCATCTCTCCAGCCTTTAACTGTCTGGTTTTGTCCAGATTAGAGAGCATACCATTTCACTGGCATAGCTAAAAATACATATTTTAAAAGGTTTATTATGGGAGTGGAGAAGATGGCTCAGCGGTTAAAATCGCTGACTGCTCTTACAGAGGACCTGGGTTCGATTCCCAGCACCTACATGGCTGGCAGCTAAGGACCGTCTTTGACTCCAGTTCCAGGGGAATCCGACACCCTCTTCTGATATGCTAGGCATTGCACGACACGGGTGCACCATACACTCATACACATAAAAAATACAGTATACTCATACACATAAAAAATAATAAATATTTAAAAAGTTTTATTATACGTGTTTAGTTTTGGAAGATTTTATTCCTTCTATATATTTTACCTAGGTCCCATATTTTGTAAATGTATGATATTTCCTATAAGCTTAATATCTGGTGTTTGACTTCTGACCTGAGCCCACCTTTTTAAGCAAGATTTTACATTTATTCTGCTAATTTACTTTGATTTTTCTTACTAGTGCTAATCTCTTCCTCTCGACATGTAACTATTTTTGTATTGCTTTGTCCTAACGAGGGCCTTTCATTCACAAAGTAAATCACTTATATTGGCAGCTACTGTGTGAAGACATTCACGGGACACAGAGAATGGGTACGTATGGTGCGGCCAAATCAGGATGGCACTCTGATAGCCAGCTGTTCCAATGACCAGACTGTGCGTGTATGGGTTGTAGCAACAAAGGAATGCAAGGCTGAGCTTCGAGAACATGAACATGTGGTAGAATGCATCTCCTGGGCTCCAGAAAGTTCGTATTCTTCCATCTCTGAAGCAACAGGATCTGAGGTACGGTGTCATTTACGTGTCATTTTAGCATTTTGTTACTGCATCATAGAGCCTTCTGATTCATAATCTGAGGTCTGTTGCACTTAAAAAGAGTCTGACATCCTAGTCAAACATGGTGGAACACACCTTTAATCCTAGCACTCAGGAGGCAGAAGCAAGCAGATCTCTTGAGTTCCAGGCCATCCAGAGCTATATAGTGATTTCCTGTCTCGAAAAACTTAAAAATTTGCATCTTAGAGTTCTGAACTTTGAAACTTTTGTGTTTTGCAACAGTCAGTAATAGTTATAATTTTAAAATTGGTTATTATTCTTCCAGCCAGATGGCTCATTGGATAAAGGCACTTGCTTCCAAGTCTGGCAACCTGAATTTGGTGTCTGGAACCCATATGGTAGAAGGAGAGAACTGACTCCAGAAAGTTGTCATTTAACTCCGCCCAAATGCCATGGGAAATAACCGGTCTCTATCTCAACCCCCCCCCCTTACAATAAACACTTATTATTGCTGCCCAGCTCACTGTTGATTGGGCTAAAGATTCTCTTGAAAACAACATAGTCATTTAGAACCAGATGTGATGGCACATACTTATTATCCCAGCACAAGCTACATCCCAGCAAACAAAGGAGGAGATACCTCCTATGTCCCAATTTTTCTAAATGAAGCTTATATTTGTGATCTCTTCATTTGAACTATAGCATTTTCAAGTTCTTTATGCTGCCCTCTGGTGGTTCTTACATATAATATATGTAATTTGGCTTTATATAAGAACTGAATTTGTTTGTTTTTGTTTGGTTTTGTTTTTTTTTTTTTTTTTTTTTTTTTTTGTCTTTTGAAGACAGGGTCTCCCTGAGGCCCCAGCTGTCCTGGAACTCACTCTGTAGACCAGGCTGGCCTTGAACTCACAAAGATCCGCCTGCCTCTGCCTCCCAAGTAATAGGATTAAAGGTGTGCGCCACCACGCCGGCAGAAACTGAATTAGTTTTAAAATCTTTCTCTTTTGTTGGGGAGAGGATGGGGTGGTTTTTTTTTATTTTGAGAAAGGTAGCTCCAGTTGACCTGGTACTAGCCATGTAGACCAGGCCTCGATCTAAGAGAAATCTGCTTGCCTCAACCTCCCTAGTGCTAGGATTAAAGGTGTATGTCACCATACGTACCCAGCTAAAAATTCTTTTTGATCACAGAAGTGATAACCAGGATTAACCTTTCTTCATGTTAGACAATCTCCATTACTTAGATATGTACCCCTGATTATAGAAGTCTTGAACAGTAAGTTTATCATTCATTAGTGTTATTTAGAGCCTTCTCTTCTAGTTTGTAGACTAAGTATGGTGTCAAAAAAACAAATGTATGTCTCGAAAAGACAAAAAAATAAAAAAAATTTAAAAAAACCAAATGTATTTAATAGATGAAAACATTGTACTTTTTAAGATTAGAAATATAAGTCATGATTAACTAGAAGCTGTTTGGGTCCTTATTCTAACTCTTGCATAATGTTTTATGTAGACTAAAAAAAGTGGCAAGCCTGGGCCATTCTTGCTATCTGGATCCAGAGACAAAACTATTAAGATGTGGGATGTCAGTACTGGCATGTGCCTTATGACCCTGGTAAGTTTGGATCATCTTGCCACTTTGGCATCTTCACTATGTTTTTAACTTTTGGGATTAAATGCTTTGTGATATCTTAGTAAATAATACCAATTCTGGGACTGTAACTTCTTTTTTTTTTTTTGTTTTAGTTTAGTTTATTTTTCATCATGTTGGGGAAGATGAGAAGGTTATATATATATGCAGGCCATGAGGGCCTATGGAGGCCAGAGGCATTGGTTCCTGTGAGCTGGTATCACAGAGAGTTTGTGAGCCCCTGATGTAGGTGGTGGGAATTGAACTCATTGTTTAGACATTGCGTATGTGCTTAACCATACCTTAGCATAGAATGTGACAGACATTGATGAGAGAATACTGGGAGGCAGAGTGGGGAAAGTGGCGGGGAGATGAGGGAAAGGAGCATGGGAGGAGAGGATCCACCAAAGCTTATGTATGAAACTGCTGTAAGGAAACCTGTTACTTTGTACTTTGAAACAAAAAAAGAATTGGCAAGAGACTGGTGTGTCTTACACACCTATAATCTCACTACTTTAGAGGCTAAAGTAGGTTGTTACAAGGCCAGACTGAACCACATAAATAAATATTTTAAGGAAAAGATTTGTTGTATGTACACCAATGTTTCCAGTGTAAAGATTTTTTGGGGGGTGGGGGGGTGTTTTTGAGACAGGGTCTCCCTGTAGCTTCAGCTGGCCTGGAATTCACTTTGTAGACCAGGCTGGCCTTGAACTCACAGAGATCCACCTGCCTGCCTCTGCCTCCCCAGTTCTGGGATTAAAGGCGTGTGCCACTATGCCTGGCCTCCAGTGCAAAGAATTTTATCGATAGGCATGGTGGTTGTGTTAGTTGTGTAACTGCAATGCCAATACTTGGGAGGTGGAAATAGGAGCATCAGTCTGGAGCTTTGTGAGGTCCTGCCTGCTCTCACCACCTCCATTCCCCTTCCAATAAAAGAACAAAAGAGGACACTGGTATCTGTTTTTAATGTTGAAACATTTCAAAAATGTTACTTAAGTAATACATCATTTTATTAAGTCCCATACCTCTTTTGTCTTTAAGGTGGGTCATGATAATTGGGTACGTGGAGTTCTGTTTCATTCTGGGGGAAAGTTCATTTTGAGTTGTGCTGATGACAAGACTCTACGTGTATGGGATTACAAGAACAAGCGATGCATGAAGACCCTTAATGCGCATGAACACTTTGTTACCTCCTTGGGTATGTACACATTTTGAGGTTTCTGAATATTTAAATTTTGGAGTGTAACAGTTTTGTGTAGCTTTGTGGACTTTTTCTGGTAAGAAATGACCATGTTCTTTTTTTTTTTTTTTTTTTTTTTTTTTTTTTTTTTTTTTTTTTTTTGGTAGTCCCAGCTGTCCTGGAACTCACTCTGTAGACCAGGCTGGCCTTGAACTCACAAAGATCCGCCTGCCTCTGCCTCCCAAGTGCTAGGACTAAAGGTGTGCACCACCACGCCCGGCGATGACCATGTTCTTTAAGGGAAGAATAGAGAGGGCATGTTTAAACCTTGTGGGTTCCTATAGATGGCTTTAAATTTCTCTCCATAATTAACTTTATAATAAAAATATTACCTTCATCATACACTAGGTTTTGGAAAGTGGAATTAAACTGATCACTCTGACTGGTAGTTTCTCTTTCCTACTACTTTGTATATTTCTCAAAAAGAATCTTAGCTGGGGATATAGCTCAGTGGTAGAGCCCTTAGCATGCCTGAGATCCTAGTTTCAGTCCCCAGCACTGCAGAAGAACGAAAGGAATCTTAATAGTCTGGACTATGTAGCAAGACCCTTTTTCAAGAAAAAGCAGGCAGGGCTGGTGAGATACAGGCACTTTCAAGCAGGCCTG
Source organism: Rhizomys pruinosus (assembly GCA_009823505.1). Classification (NCBI taxonomy): domain Eukaryota; kingdom Metazoa; phylum Chordata; class Mammalia; order Rodentia; family Spalacidae; genus Rhizomys; species Rhizomys pruinosus. The sequence goes on from VZQC01005210.1 coordinate 1,268,845, forward strand.
ACAACCTGAGTTCAATTGCTGCACCACACAGTGGAGTGACAGGAGAGAACTGACTCTGATCTGTATATTTCCATGTGCATGTCCATGTACATCCCAGCATTTGTGAAGCCTGGTCTATATAATAAGGACTGTATGGTAGGTCCCTATTGTATAAAGCAGAAAAGAAAATCAAAAAAATAGTTACCTTTGGCAGGTATAGGCTACTATGTACTAAGAACCCAAGGGATTGTGTGTGTGTGTTTGAGAAAGGGTCTCCCTTTAGTCCCAGCTGGCCTGGAGCTCACTATGTAGACCCAGCTGGCCTTGAACTCACAGAGATCCACCTGCCTCTGCCTCCCAAGTGCTGGGATTAAATGCTTAACTACAAATCTCCAGCCCTGGGATTTGTAGTTAAGCATTGGAGTTTATAATAATGAATTCAGTAAATTGTAAAATACTAGGGTAGGCTGGATGGATCTAATGTTGAAAATAAGCCTTTGTAGGGCTGGAGAGATGGCCTAGCGGTTAAGAGCACCGACTGCTCTTGCAGAGGACCCGGGTTCGATCCCCAGCACCCACATGGCAGCTAAGAACTGTCTGTAACTCCAGTTCCAGGGAAATCTGACACTCTCTTCTGACCTCCGCGGCATTGCACAACGCAGGTGCACAAACTTACATGCAGACAGTACATTCATACACATAATTAATTTTAATAATTAAAGAAAATAAGCCTTTGTAAACTGAAGTCGTTGCTTAATTACATGAAAATTTCAAGGATTAAATATCCACATAAACCACTAATATATTGGTGGGGGTCTTTTTGAGACAGGGTCTTACTGTAGCCCCAAGCTGTTGTGGAACTCACTATGTAAACCAGAGTGGCCTTAAGCTCACAGTTTGCCTGCCTCTGGCTCTCAAGTGCTGGGTTCAAAGGTGTGTGCCACCATACCTAGCTTAAGAAAGATTATTAGCCACAACGTGGGTACTGGGAACCGAACTCAGGTCCTCTGCATGGCGGCTGAGAACCGTCTGTAACTCCAGTTCCAGGGGATCCGACACCCTCTTCTGACCTCTGCGGCATTGCACGACAGGGGTGCACAAACCTACATGCAGACAGTACATTCATACATAAAAAATAAATAAAATTAAAAAATAGTGGAGTCTCAGCTTCCCTAAACAGTTAACAATCTTAATTTATAGGGATGTGGGCATGTATGTATAGAAAAATAATGGATATTGAAGTCAGGTGTGCATGCACATGCTTATATCCCAGTACTTGAGAAGCCAAAAAAGGAGAATCTCAAGTTCAAGACCTACCTCGTACTGTCTAGAGAACCCTGCCGTAAAAGCAAACGACAGATTATACCTGGTTTAATCTGATTTGAAAATAACAAGCCTTTTCTTTTTTCTTTCAGATTTCCACAAGACGGCACCCTATGTGGTTACTGGCAGTGTAGATCAAACAGTAAAGGTGTGGGAGTGCCGTTGATGGAATCTCATTTGGTCCTTCCTCCCGTTTTTCCTCTGGATGCACTCTGATGATACCATGGTTACCCCATTGAGCTCTGTTTAAATAAATATTGTCCTTTCATGTAAATTATTCTGGATGTAGATTGAGCTTATTAAATGTTACACACAAAGTATTCATGCATGGTGAATCCAAATTGTATACTGTAAATTTACATACGTTGTCTAGAAGTACCATAGGGTTTAAAAACCTGGGCTGGCGTTGGTCACACCAGGCCTACAAGGGCGGAAGTTGAATAAATTGAACTAGGGCACTAAACTAAATAGTTGACAATGGCATTTTATGTTGGATTATTAATTATTGTTTTTCTTTCTGCTATCTGTTGGTGCCTGACTTGATGGCCTCATTTTGGGGAAAGTGGTGGTTATTAGGGCTTTTTCTGAAATGTGTATCTATGTAACATCACTTAAGTGTGCTTAATAAATCTTTAAGGATGTTAGATAATAAGACTACAATTCAGAATCTTTGATCCATCTATGTAATTAATGGGGATTACACATTGAAATTTTTGTCAAGACCCATTTGCCAAAATCAATAGGATATGCTTGTTTTGGCAGCCTATCAAGCAAAGGCTAGTGGTATATTTATGTAAGAAAATGATTGTAAATCTCAAGAAAAATCTCAGCAGCTAATAGCGAATCCTTTTTTTTTTTTTTTTAATTTGGGTCTTAATGCTTTGTAAACAGGTTAAAAAAACACTGTCCTATTCTGAGCTTCTATTTTCCACACTAGACAGATTTCGAGTTGTATTCTCCATACTGTTAGATTGTATAGTGTTGTGACTTTCAGGTAGATTAATCTTCCCATTGAGTGTCATGGTACAAGTCACTATTTGTTTATGATGTTTCTAGGGATGTGCAATGTGCATTTCATAATGACGGACTGAAAGGGTTATGTTTGCCCATTTTAAAGGAGTGGGAGAAATATAGCAGTTTTTCAACTTGAATCTGATAACAATTTGAACTGTTTCACTTACAAATTAAAATGACAGGGTTTATTGGAGTGTGCATAAAAATGTACTGTTTTTTTCATCTTCTGTTTATATATAAATGTTTATAACTATATGGGCCTATCTATAAGTGGATAGGTCTGTATATGTATATCGCACACACACAACCTCCATGTTGTTGGGTCTTGGGTTTTTGAAGTGCTAAAATATACTAGAAGAGTAAATCTTACTGTGGAATACCACAACCATGCTTTAGAACAAACTCTTGATGCTAATGCTTCTGAAAACTAGGTCTCACTCTAAAGGGGGCTTTTCTCAGCTAAAGGGAAGTCACTTCCTTTATTTCCCCCTCTAATGTGGCCTTTCAGCATTTTTAGGCATCCCTGATACGTTGTATATTTTGATCCAAAGTTACTACGGTAGGTTTAAAAAAAATTTTATCCATGACTTTTAGAACACTATTCAATTATCAGTTGTTAATAAAGAATTCCATTGCTTAGCTAACATTTTTTAAAGTCATTTGAAAAGTTAACAGATACCATGAAATAACAATGACAGTTTAACAAAGATAATTTTTTCTGAATTACATTTTATTCATTTGTGTAATATATAATTTTTTTAAATGTCCCTTTTAGTATTTAATGGAAATTTGACTCCTGTAAAGGACAAATGGTGAGAGTTAATGTCCCGTAGATACACACAGAGATTAGGCCATGTATTAACTAGAAGCAGCTTAATGTCTAGCTTGTGTCCTTCTGGTTGTTTCCTTGTTTGTTTTTAATATTCCTAAGTGATATCTCTGGAAAGGAAAGTGTTTTGAGAACTAAATGGCTATTTTTGAGGACAGTTACATCTTGATTCTGTAAACACTGTACGTTAGTTTTCAGGACAATATTGCCTCACAGCCCTGCTTACATTGAGTCGCACCCCCTCCCCACTGGATTTTTCTCCAAAAGCTATGGAAAATATCTTTGTTCTCATTTGCTGCTATTTCCTATCCTATTTCAAAAAATATAAATACATAGAAATGGTGCATCTTAACATTTGTTTGTACATGTTTAAATGTCTTGTATTTTAATTCAGTTTTAGCATGTAGTACATGAATTGTTTAAGGGTAAGCCACAACATCTAGAAATCATCCACAGAAACAATAAAAAGTGGTACCAATGTTAGAGGAACAAAGCTGCTGTTCCTGGTTTCTTCCCCTGCAGCACATAGTCACTGACAAAGGAGGAGGAACAGTTACTCTGTAAACAAAGCTATCTTATCTTGGGAGATTGCCACAGCCTGCTGCTTAGTTAAGTTACCAGACATCCTCCACTTAAGAAGCAGCAACCACTGAATCTCAGGGATGGTCCACAACTGGATCCAAATGTAACAAGCCCTGTTTGAATAATGAAAGGGAGTGGGGGAGAACAATCCAGCCACATCTGGTATCAGGTTTGCAAAGGTTTTCTGCACTGTTGTTTGACACTGCCCTGTTGATGCCCTTTCTTACTCTGTGCTCTGTTTTCTCTGTCTGCTGTCTAACCCTGTGCCTTGCCTGGGATAAGGACAATGATGAGGTTCCTGGTTTGGGTTGTAAGTAGAGGACTGTATGAATTGGTTAGAGGTTCACTGCTGCTTTGTCACTTTCTCAAATCAGATTGGCCACTTATTAAGAAATAAAAAGCTGGTAGAATTGCATTCTCAGATGATTATTGACTTTGTGTGTGTGTGTAAACAAACATTCCAGTGCCACCCTATAACATAACGTGCCCAAGAAGTCATAACTGCACTCTGTAGAGTGCATGCCACAGAAACTGTGGCTCGGAGAATAGTTGCTTTTGACATGGCATCTTGCACTTTAGGAGACTTAAGACTGTCCTGTTTTGTCTGCATGTGGTGTGACCAATGGTGTGCCTAGAGCACTACCCAAAATCACTAGTGTTAGCAAGTCCCAGGCTGTGGAGCAAGCGCCGTAGTCCTTTGGAAGCTTTGGCTCTAGACTCACCAAGCTCAGTCTCCTTATTGTCGGTGCCCTGCTCTCCTGTTGGCCTCTTTCTGTTTCTATGTGAACTTTCAGATATCACTCACTAGTTTTTTTTTTTTTAGTTAAAGAAAAACTTTTAAAATAAGGACATTTTGTTGACAGTGGTGGCTTGATAATCCTTAAGCAACTGAAATTGAAAATGAAAAGGCACTTAGAATGGTTACTCTTTCTGTCCAGCTGTATATAAATTCAATGTGTTGATTAATCTAGATGATGCAAGGAAGAATCTCCTGGTAGAGAAGCAACAAGGACAAAATTGGAAGAAAAGGTTTTGGGTTCTTTTCCGGTGGGGTGGGGGTGGGGGTAAGCTGGATTTACAAGTCACAGCTGGAACTGGCCTTTTTATCTTTCCACTATATCATGTAAGTAGCTGCTTTCTTGTCCTGCCTATCCTTCAGGCATCCCTAAAGCTCACTCTGAAAATGTTAGAAATAAACACAAAATCTAGGCGTTAAAAGTCGATCCTGACACTGACATGAAGGCGAGCATTGATTTCATAGGAACAGAGGTGGTAATTTGAGAAAACAGTTCCCCAGATTGTAAGAGTTCACTGAAGGTTATTGACACAATTAAAAAAAAAAATCAGTAAAGGAATGTATATAATATTGCTCTTGTGTTTTCCAGTAAGATTTGTTGCTCTCAAGACTGTGTAAAACAAAATTTATTCATGTTTTCTGCATATTAAAAATCTTATTGTACCAATTGGTAAACTATTAAATGCCTATAAAACAAGAAGTGATTTTCTTTTTTGGGGGGTGGGGGAGGTGGGATGGGTTGGTGGTATTCTTGTATACAGGTAGGTCACAGAAAGAGCCAGGCTTGAGTTGGCACAGGGCATTCAAGCCTTGAGAGGCTTTGCAGAGCAGTGTTGGCACAGGCTCTTCTGTGGGCTTCCCTGTTTGAAGCACAGCAGTGGGGCTTAGTGGCCATAGGCTTGCTACTGCCTGGCTGTCCTCCAAGCTACTAACTGGCCAGATAACTGAAAAGGAATGGCTTGTCAGAGATCCTCTACCAACACTCAACCCCAGAAGTGGGGCCTATCCACTGTTCCTTTAACAAATGAGCTTTTTATCTACCTTGGATCTATAATAATACTATATGCTTTTTCAGGTTTTTGAAAAATACCAAAGTAAGTCTTTACTCTTTCATCCTTGTCCTAGATGCCCCACAGCTTTCTGTGCTCACCAATTTTAGCTGTGTCCTGCCTCATGCTGCCTGCTCAATGTCCCCAGCCATCTTTCACACACAAATGTGCAGATGTTAAATGATGTGGTGGCTCTTTTCATACAACACTGATGTTTTCCTGCCTCCTACAGGGAGTAGCTTTCCCCTTGGGTAGAGTTCTAAGCTTTGCTGTCATAGTCCTGAAATACAATGATGTTGAACTTCACAGCTAGTACTGCTAGTCGTGTTAACTCTATACTACAGATAGGGAGAAATGGCACAACACTGCAGCATCCCCTGGACAGTCTGGTGGAAACTGATAACATGGGACATCACTTCTTGGGGACTTAGAAATGCAGGTTCTAGATGCCCATACCAGATATACTAAGAGCCCGTACAAACCACCTTTTTTATATGCCCTCCAGATTATCCTGATGGCAGGCTCAAGTTCGAGAACCATGGATAAAAATGATTTGTTTTTTTTTTTGGCTTTATTTTTTTATTTCTGTATGTGTATGAATGCACTGTCTGCATGCAAGTTTGTGCACCCGTGTCGTGCAATGCCGCAAAGGTCAGAAGAGGGTGTCGGATTCCCCTGGAACTGGAGTTCTCCTGGAATTGGAGTTTCAGACGGTTCTCAGCTGCCATGTGGGTGCTGGGGATCGAACCCGGGTCCTCTGTAAGAGCTAGGCCATCTCTCCAGCCCCAAAATGATTTAATTTTTTAGGTGGGTTTGAATTCAATTTTTTTTTCCCCTTTAAGGTGTCACTGTTTACCCCTGGCTGGCCAGGAAATCTGTATGTAGACCAAGCTGGCCTCAAAAATCATCCTACTCAGAAATCATCCTGCTCTGACACCTGAAGGCTGGGATTAAAGGAGTGTGCCACCATGCCAGACCTGAATTCAGATCTTCAATACCAACACACATACTTTATGTTGTGCTGGGAATCAAATCCAGGGCTTTGTGCACTCTAGACAGGCTGTGTAACAGTCCCATCCCCAGCCCTCACCTCACTCCTTTGTGTGTCTTGTTCCCATGTGGTCATAAATAGGCTTCCCTAGCAGGTTTCCCTGCAGTCCCCCAGGCTGGCCTGGAACTCAGAGATCCACCTGCCTCTGCCTCCTGAGTGCTAGATTTAAGGCTTGTGCCACACACCCAGCTGTAAGTGCCTTTAGATAGTTGACTTTTTTTTTGAAGTCTTTTTTTTTTTTTTTTTTTTTTTTTGAGACAAGGTCTCCCTGTAGCTCTGGCTGTCCTGGAACTCACTCTATAGACCAGGCTGGCCCCTGCCTCTGCCTCCCAAGTGCTAGGATTAAAGGCATGCACTACCACTCCAAGCTGATAGTTGACATTTTAAATGTCTGTTAGGTACCAGTACTTGATACCTTGTTCTCACACATGTCCTTTGCTGGTGGGTATTGGTGCATTTGATGGGCAGGAAAATCAAGGTTCACATAGGCAGGATCCCATGCCAATACAATTTCAGCCAAGATGAGCTGGGTCTTGAAATTTGTGTATTTCCCCCCACCCCCCACTTTTTTGTAGAGCACCTTAAGTATGGAGAGGATAGTACCCTTTTGTGTTGGATTGGGCCTTTTTGAATCAGGGTAGTCTCTGGTAGTTTATGCTGTCTTGGGACTTGGGGTGATTGTCCAGCCTCACATGAACCACCACACCCAGCTTCCTGATGCTATTTAGTAAAATGAACTGGTCACATCTATTAGTTGAATAGCACTTTTCACTTGAGGATGACCACCTTTTTTTTTTTTTTAACGTACTGTCTGCATGCAGGTTCTGTGCACCCGTGTCGTGCAATGCCACGGAGGTCAGAAGAGGGTGTCTGATTCCCCTGGAACTGGAGCTAAAGACAGCTCTCAGCTGCCATGTGTGCTGGGGATCGAACCCGGGTCCTCTGCATGAGCAGTCAGCACTCTTAACTGCTAGACCATCTCTCCAGCCCGACCACTTGCTTTGGTTTGTTAGTTTTGGTCCCTAACTCAAATATCCTGTCCCATTTCAGGGTACTTTATTATCAGGTACAGGACACAGGAATTCCTCGTCAGATAGTTCTCAATAGCCTGACAACCTGAGTTTCATGTCTGGAACCCATAGAAGGGAGAACTGACTCCTAAAAGTTGTTCTCCGAGTTGTATGTGCGCACCTGTCGTCTTACCATGTATCCTACAGAGCACAATTTTTTTTTAAAGATACCTAGGAGAGATGGCTCAGCTATTAAGAGCACCCAAGTTCCATTCCCAGTACCCACACAGTGGCTCACGGCTGTCCTTAATTCCAGTTCCAGATCTGACACCCTCTTTCTTGCATATGTGGGTACTACACATTATGCAGGCAAAACACTCCTAACACATAAAATAGAAATGAAAATTTAAAGGCCAGGCATGGTGGCCTCTAATCCCAGCACTTGGGAGGCAGAGGCAGGCGGATCTGAGTTCAAGGCCAGCCTGGTCTACATAGTACCAGGCCAGCTGGGGCTACAGTCTCAAACCCCCCCCCCAAAAAAAATAAAAAATAAATGTATAAAAAGGTAACAACACTAAAAATGCTTAAGGAATCAGCCAAGAAAAATGGGCCTCTCAGGTGACTAATAAGCACAATGGTAAACCCACACCAGTCAGCTTTACATGATGTTGCTGTTGACCAAAGTGAGGTACCCATACTCTCTAGATGAAAGCCAGAGGAAAAAATGTTTAATAAGCCAGGCGTGGTGGCGCACGCCTTTAATCCTAGCCCTCGGGAGGCAGAGGCAGGGGGATCTCTGTGAGTTCAAGGCCAGCCTGGTCTACAGAGTGAGTTCCAGGACAGCTGGGGCTATAGGGAGACACTGTCTCAAAAAAACAAAATTAAGACAGAATTGAGCCAGACATTCTGATACATGACTAATTCCAACACATGATTATAACTCCAAAACTTTGGAGGTCGAGGCAGACCGATCAAGCATTCAAGGTCATCTGCTGCATGAAACCATCACAGTCAAATCTGATAGTGTAAAGGATACAAGAGAACACACACTAGGCTTAAATAGTCAAGGCCATCCATGGATGTTAGGATCCCATTGGCTTAAGAGAAGTACCACACACTAAGATAGAAGATTTTCTTCTAGAAGTCCAAGACACAAAAAGCACTTAGAAAAGGATTTGGGATTCCTCAGCATCACAAAACCAGAAATGTAGCCAATATGCACAGGCCCAGGCCTGTCTGCTCCAAAACCACATGGCCATGCCCCTTCCACACTCCAGGATGCTATGCCCCTCAAGTCTGCCTAGTTGGTCTCCACTTCATTAGCCTTGCACCAGCTGCTCTAAAACTCACTGTACAAACTTGGTTGTGTTGGGGAGTGCTACCAATCTGCAAGAAAAGGTTACAGAAGCACATGCCCAACCAGTTAGATGTTCAGAGATGTCCTGCATGCCCAAAGCCTGCCTACCCCCAACTTGCCCATCTGGCCTTCATTCCAGCTATCCCCTCCCTCTCCCTTCACCTGTGTGATGCACACACAGCAAAGCCCCAGATGACTGGCTGGATTTCCGCTCCTCTCCCACTTCAGTGAGCAGATATAGCCTTGAAGGTGACCTGATGTATACACACACATTCATCTTCTCGCACTATTTCTGAGGACAGCCTCACTCAAGACAGGAACCTGGGTTACAGAGCACACAAGTGAGTCTAGGGCAGCAGGTTTCAAAAACTCACTTTATTCCAATGTGAAATGAAGACGTGATGGTTTAAAAACAAGAAAAAGTTCTTGATAGCTGTGGGGATGCCTTGCTTGCTAGCTCACGCCCATTCCCTTTGAAACAAGGTTCTTGGACACTCTTATCTTTGCTCCAGCAAAGCCCCAGAGGCCCTGCCTAGAACAGCTCCCTCAGGTTTGTAGGGTGGCCCTTCCCAGGGACAGCAGACAGAGAAGTGACACAGGCAGGCAGGGAGAGGGAGCAGCCTGGGAAGTGGGGGGCCCCACCACCCCAGAGCTCTTTGTGGAAGGTGCTTGTGTAGCAAGGACCAAGTAGGGAGCCTGGATCCACAGAGGTGACAATCGCTCCTCTGTACACGGCACTTTCCCTAGTTGAGCCCTAGGTCCCCAGTCCTTCACCAACTCACCTCCCACTGTGCGTTAGGCAGCTCGGGTTAAAATGTGGAGAAAGATACATTCAGACTGTTGGCCCCCAAGGTTTTGTCCACCTGGGGTACAGGGAGCAGGGAGGTAAGTTAAAGCCTGTGGCAATGCCTCTTCCCCTGCGTGGCAGAGGCCAGGCACATGGATGTCTGAGGGTCTACCACCGCTGGCCGCTCCCCTCATCCTGGAGCCACAGGCCCAGCCACAGAAAGGCCACTGCAGTTCTCATCGTGCCACAAAACAAAAGTGCACCCCAAATGTCCAGGCCTGCCAGAGCTGTGTCTCCCACTCCCAGGACACAGGAAAGCCCCCCATCATTTTTGGCTTAAGCCTGGACTTGAAGCCAGGCTGGGCCCAGGGGTAGTGGCAGCAAAAGCAGCAGCCAAAAGTCGGACACACAAATGACCTGAGAAACCGCATCTGCACGCCATCCACTCGGAACTGACTGGGCTATGTACAAGTTAGGAAGGACGGAGCAGGCCACAGGCATGGACGCATTCACACACATCTGCTTAAGGACGGGGGGCCTGAGGGGCACTAGCCCCCAGCTGGAGCGGATGCTCACACTCTCCATTTCCATTCGCATGTCTTCAATGAGACCTCTGCATCGTATTTTCAGTGAACCAGTGCAAAAACATCTTTTGGGGGGGCAGGCAGGCAGGCCAGGGTCCCAGGCTGATGCTGGGGTGGGGTGGGGGTGGAACAAGGCAGAGGAGGGACTGGCTTCCTCTCCCAATGTGCAGGGCATGCCCCCGTCTCCTGGAGTCTGTCTGGATTGTTGGGTAACGTAATGGGGCTTCTGACTGTCCATCTTTTCTATCCCTGCAAGCTTGGGGAAGAAGGGTCCTCCTTGGCAGCCTGGGGTTGAGAGCCCACGTCCTCCAGGGCCCCCGCTGGCTCAGGCTCGGTGCCCATGCCCATTGGCCCCTCGGCCTTATCCCTGTTTCTGCTGGCCTCTTGGAGCTGGTGTCGCCGTGCCACCTCGGCCTTCAGGTTTTCCAAGTCTTTTTGGCTGAGTGGAAGGACAGGGGTGGAGTCAGAGCGGCCTGAGCCCTCTGCCACCCCACCTGCTTTGTTTTATACTCGCACTAGGGACTTGACTGAGCTCTTTGCTTGGTGTGGAATAGGAGTGTCCTAAAGGCAGAAAGCTCCATGCTCTGGCTGGTAGGGCAGGACTCCCACTCAGCCTCCCACAGTTCAAAATCTGAAAGCTGTCCTTTCCTACAACAGACCACATGCGGGAGCTTCCAGTGCTGGCCAGCCAATGCCTTCCCGGAGTCAGGACGGACAGTGGGAGGGAGGCACTCACTCCCAAAGGGCTGGCTGATGGGCACTGAAAGAGCAGAAGGCTGGAGGGAGAGTGGAGCTGCTCTGTATGTACTGGATAGGAAGGGTCACCTGAGTCACCAAGCATGCTGTCACGTGCCTGGAATCTCAGCACTTAGGTGGTAAAGGCAGGAGAAACAGAAGTTCAAAACCATTCTCAGCTACAAAGAAAGTTTAGAAGCCAACCTGGGCTACCTGAGACCCTGTTTCAAACAACAGCAACAACAAAAACCTCAAGGATAATATGCCAAAACATTAAGAGGAGCTGTGACATGGAACTGTGGTTCCAGCACTTGGGAAGCTGAGGCAGAAGGGTTATGAGTTTGGTAGAAAGACTACCTGGGAAGAAAGCAAACATCTACAGTCCCAACACCGGAGGCTGAAGGAAGACTCCACAAGCTCCAGGATGGCCTAGCCACGTGGGGGAGGACTCTAGATGCATTTGCTGCATTATGCGCTGTCTGGGAGGAATGACAAAGCACTTCGTACTGCTGTCTGTATTTCTATATTTTAAATTCAAGCTTTGTCAATGTGACTTAAAACCTATGGTCGATTTCCAGATTGTGGGGAGGGTGGCAGAGGGAAGGGCTCACCTGAGAGGGATGAAGAGGATGCCGTTGATGACATTGAGCTGCTCCAGGACACTGGCCATGCTGGGGGCTGTGAACTGAAGGGCAGTGGGGACAGCCAGCAGTGAGACCTGGCAGGAGGGCAGGGTGCTGGCCCACCCACTCAGCCCAGGTCATACCTTGAGGGGTGGGATGTTGGCGCTGGGGCCATTGCGGTAGATCTCGTTCATGGTACGCTGCAGGGCGACAGCCTGCTGGGTCAGGCACTTGAGGTACTCAGAGCTTTCCTTGGTCTTCTCATGGTCCTCACCCAGCTAGAGGACAGGGGTCAAAGCAAGCGGGGTTCAGGGCTGCCCAAGGCCCACAGGCAGGACTCCCCAGGCCTGCCGAAGCCCACCTGGGTCTTGTAAATGGTGTAGCCTTCCTTCTCGTGCTGGAGGGCCGACCGGAATTCAGCTTTGCTTTCATAGACCCGGGCAACAAGGTGGTGACTGTTGAAAAGCACAGTGTATGGAACAAAAGGTGGAGGCCCACTGAGGACCAGCAAGTCCACTCTAGATCCCACACTCCCTGGACCTCCTGAAAGGCTCACACAAGGCCTGTGCACAAGGCAAGGCGGAGCTTCAGAAAATTTTTCTGAAGAAATTAAAGAGACAGAGCTGGGGCCCTGATCCACCAAGAGTTTTGCCGTGGTGGGGGGGTGGGGGGGTGGGGGGTTATCTCAGCCAGCACAGCCTCACCTGAGGGCCACCTTAAGGGCCTTGGGCCCATGGTACTTGGTGCTGACAGCCAGTGCATTCTCCAAGAATCGTAGTGACAAGTCATACTCCATCACACCATGTAGCACCAATCCGATGTTGTTCTGGAGAGTGGGAGGAACCGGTCAGCCTCCCCCAAACTCCCACCTGGAGTCTGCTATCCATCCACATCCCGCTCCACACCCCTCCTAAGCACTCACATCCAGCAGCGCCATCTCAGGGTGATCCTCCCCAAACACAAGCAGCATGAGGTAGCGAGCACGGTACAGCAGGCTCAGGGCTGTGGACAGCTGGCTGCTGGCGAAGCAGTACAGGGCCAGGTGCATCTGTGGGTGGGGCCATGTGGGTAAGGGCAGCTGCAGGCCCCACCCCCATGCACGGATCCCAGGTGGCTACTCACGTATTCCTGGATGGTGTTGGGGTGCTCAATGCCCATCACCCGCTCACTCATCAGCACGGCTTTCTGTTGGTTGCTCAGGGCCTGTGGAGAGATGGTATCAATCTCAGGTGGGCACTGGCCCTCAGCCAAAGGCTGAGAGACCCCAACACAGCCTGGTCTGGCCCTCATTTTCTATCATTTCTCTGCACAAAGGCAGCAGAGAGGGAGTAGAAGCCAGCTGCTGTGACTATGGAGGTCCATGCTGCACTGACACCATCTAACACTACTGTTCTAAGTCTTCTTCCAATAACAAAATCTACGCAAACACAGATCTAAAACTGCACTAAACGTACATTGGTTTTTGAGAAGCTTACTTAGCCTCTGACGGAGCAGAGGCCTAATGCATACTGAACCCAGAAACAGCCTCTTAAAGCCTAGGGGTCAGCAAGGCGGCCAGAACATGGGCTCTGAACACTGATGGACACCACAGAACCCTCTGCTGGTCTCCACAGGGCCGTAGTTCTGACAGGGTCTCAGGGTTTACTCCTGCCCTGTCCCTCACAGGGCAGATCCTGTGTCATGTCCACCTTATCAGAGCATAGGCAGCTGCTCAGCTCTCCCAAGGACAGTGAGTTAAGAGGTAGAGCAGCTCAAAGAACTAGCAACTTTAGGGCCCCCTGGACTCCACAAAGCCCAGGGGAGCGGCATCCTCCTTGCTCCAAAAGGGTCAAGTTGCACATGCTTGAACAACGCATCCCCAATCCAGTCACAGTCAGAGGTGCCCCAGTCCACGCACCTCCGCATAGTCGCCCATGATGTAGTGGAGACGAGCTAGTAGGCGCAAGCAGGCACAGATCTCCACATGCATCGCTCCATACACATTATTGAACAGGTTCAGGGCCTCATTGATGAGCTCACAGCCCTCCTTCAGGAAGCCTGCAAAGCAGCCGGGTAGCAAGGTCAGGGCTGAGCAAGAGAAAGCCCCATCCACCAGCCCACAGCACCACGCACCCTGCTGTACTTTGGCCTGCCCACTCTGGAAGAAGTGGAAGGCATCCGAGGCCTTGGGGTTGACATGCTTGACCACAGGAAAGATGTTGAGCACGTCTTCCTCGGTGAAGGCTGGCTTATGGCGGCTGTCAAAGCTGTACTCCTTCAACAGAATCTGCAGACAAGGCCCAACACCCACATCCTCAGCCTTGGACACAAAAGGACAACACCTCCCAGCCTACCATACCAGTGTGTGTCCACAGACTACCACCCCAACAGAGCCACCCCCCCACCCCCCGTGAACCTAGCTGGGAAGGAGGCCCACCTGGATCCCAACTTTCAGGGAGATCTCCCGCAGCAGTGTTATCTTCTGCAGCCCGTAGGTCTCCACAGCCTGGTCCGCAGAGTCACTGCGGGTAGGAGTCAGGGCCCTGAGCAGCCCTGTACCCACCTGCTCCTCTGCACTGCTGCCTAACTCCAGTACTCGGAGCTAGCGCTCCCAGCCCTGCTTCCCCATGCCAGTGGGCATACATAGCTATGCTGGTCCCCCAACTCATCTCCCTTGACTGCCTTGTGACTGCAGGCCCTATGTGCTCCTGGAGAGCCCAGTGTACTGCTTCACCTGGCACCCACTACCCCTGGCACCCCACACCTGTGGTATCCCATGCCCCTTGCGCCCGCACCACTCAAGGGTGAAGTCAAAGTAGTTCTTGGCCTCTTGGCAGATGTTCTTCCAGAGCTCTTGAGGGGTCATGACAGCCCAGGCCGTGTTGTCTGAAGCCCCTGGAGGCCGGTTTTTCCTCCTCTTGTTCCTTTTCTTGGAGAGCAGCTCATCAGCCGGCAGGTGGGCCACAGGGTTGGGGTAGGAGCTCAGGAAACAGTTCAGGAAGTGACTGATGGCAGCCGAGAGGCCTGAGAGCTCCACTCCCTGACAGTGAAGTTTTGACTTGGTCAGAAGGTGCTGAGACCCCACCCAGGGTCTTCTCCAGGCCCCACGCCAACCAAGGAGGTCCCACAAAGCTGGGGCGGGGGTAGGGTGGCACCTGTAAATATGTCTTAAAGATGTGCTTGGCAGAGCGTGTGATGAGCTCTCCGATGCCAATTTTCTGAAGATTCAAAGGAAGTCTTGGTCAGGCCTGCATCCCAGTCACCATCTCCCAGCCCAAGGCCTACTCACATAAATGTGGTCTAGCTGGCTGCGGGCTGGGCTCCGCAGTACCAGGTCCAGCACCTTGCCCAGGTAACGCATGTTGATGCCGCGCTGTCGCATTACTTCAGCCAGCGTGGCCCCATCCATGGGTAGTGCAGCATGCTCTGTGCAGTCCTTTACCTGTGGAGCCGCAGCGGGTCAAGGCCAGGCCCAGCCCTCTACCCAACATCTCTGGGTCTTCCCTAGGGCCCTAAGGAAAAGACACTGAGGCCCTGGCTCCCAGACAGAAAGAAAGAAGGAAACAAAGTGGTACAACGCATTGGAAAAGCCGGGCGTGGTGGCGCACGCCTTTAATCCTAGCACTCGGGAGGCAGAGGCAGGCGGATCTTTGTGAGTTCAAGGCTGGCCTGGTCTACAGAGTGAGTTCCAGGACAGCTGGGGCTACAGGGAGACCCTGTCTCGAAAAGAACCAAAAAAAAAAAAAAAAAAAAAAGGGCATTGGGAACCTGCCCCTGCCTTCTACACAAGGAGAACAGGAATAGCCACCCTGTCCCAGGGGAGCAGTCTGCGCCCTGGGTAAGAAGACCTACGTGTGGCACAGGCTCATCTGAGCACATAGGAAGGAGCCACAGACTCATCCTTGTCCTGAGCCCTGGAGGTCAGTAATGTGAGAGAAGCACGGCGTATGATCCAGGGCTGCCTGGAAGGCAGTGGGCTGAGCTGGACAGGAAACCTTCGACCTCTGCTCTCCGATGCTCAGAGGACCAGAATCCCAGCCTCCATAGGGTAGGGTGCATCCTGTGCACGATACTTCCCTAGATCTTGTGGGCCTGCTGCCTGACTGATGGGTTAGGAGGACCTAAAGCAGCAGCTACACAAAGGTTCTGTGTTCTACACGGAGACACATGATACACCAGTCTGCCACACCCCCTCTCGGAGCGCCCCCCCCCCACTCGTCCCTCACCCCTCCCTCACCAAGCCAGGGATCTGGCAGGAAAGCACGAAGGCTGCTGCATCTTTCAGCAGCTGCTTCTGGTCCCGAACTTCGTCTTGGCAGGACTCAGGAAAGCGAACCCCTGGGGAGGAAGAGCAGGAAGCCTGAGCCGGGCAGGGGAGATCAGGACCAGGACAGACATCCCCTCAGGGAGCAGGGAGCCTACTTCTGCTGAGGACCCCAAGTCCATTCTATGACGTTCTGCCCCTGCTTGCAGGGCTCCTTCACTTATTACACCCGACTTGCCTGGTGAGAAGATGTCAGGATTGAAGCGAATATCAAAGGCTGTGCTGCTGATAGAGCCAACAGCCTTGCAGGCATTTCCAATCACCTCACGGCTCCGAGGGTCTACTGTGGAGACAAGAGAGGACAGGAGGTAGGGCTATGCTACCCTGAGCTTCTCACCTCCCAGCCTGCTACAGAGATGTCTGCCTGCCTCTCTCAGCAATCATGAACCACCTCTAGACAATCTGCCAGAACAGGCTTGGGCTCTCCCAAACATCCACAGCAGGCCTACCTGCACCGTCGTCTGAGGCGATGGTCTCCGCCAGCTCCTTCACTTTGGCCAGGCCACTAGCACCACTGCCCTCCTCCTCACTTCCAGCCTCAGGTCCTAGAGGGTCTGTAGACTTGGCTTCCACTGAGGAGGGACCGCCATTCTCCAAGGATGTGGGGCTCTCCACCTTGCTGGCCTTCTGCTGCATCAGCTGCAAAGCAGCCAGCTTCATGAAGAGCAGGTACCTATAATGACACAGGACAGAACAGGTGGGAAAGGGACAGCCAACTTTCCTGACAGCGCTGGGCTGCAAGAGCCAGAGCTGGGCCCCAGGCCCGAGCTGGGCTCGAGGCCCCAGGGCCTGTGGAAGAAATGTTGGAACTGGACAGCCCATAGGCATGAGGACACAGCGTGCCTAGTGTGCATGTACGAGCGTATGGATGCACGTGCCAGCTTAGCAACCATGTCAGGCAGCAGGTCACAGCAAAAGCAAGGCATAATGTCGCTATCTGTAGTCCTGGCACTGGGGAAGCTGAGAGGAGGATCTTGAGTTTGGGGCCGGTCTGCTATCCAGCAAGACCCAGTCTCAAAATAAAAAACATAGGCTGGGGGTGGTGGCGCATGCCTTTAATCTTAGCACTCTGGAGGCAGAGGCAGGGGATCTCTGTGAGTTCAAGGCCAGCATGGTCTATGTAGTGAGTTCTAGGACAGCTGGGGATACAGGGGGACCCTGTCTCGAAAAGGCCAAAAAATAATAAATAAATAACACGCGCCCCACCCCCCCACCCACCCCCCGCTCACCCCCCCCCCGCTCTCCTTAGTTGGGAAGACACCTAGGGTATACAGGGGTGGTGAGGGGCTGTAGACCAGGGTTCTTAGCAGTGACAGCAACAGGAGTGCCACTGACATTTGGAAGAGTTCATCGTGGTATGAGACATGGCAGGGCGGACTCCTAACCACTCAGTGCCAGCAGCACCAACACCCTAAGCCCCGCTTCCCAGCCCTTGCACTCTAACAGTTTGTGTGTGCGTGTGTTATTATATCTTGTGTATGTGTAGCACATGTGTGGGGCATGTGCATGTGGAGGCCAGAGGACATCAGGTTCTTTTACTCTATGTCTTATTCCCTTGAGACAGGTATCTCATTGAACTCAGAGCCAGGCTGGCAGCTAGCAGGCCCAGTAACCACCCTGTCTCCACTACCCCAGCACAGGGGTCACAGGCACATGTGACCGAGCGTAGACTTTTATGGGAGTTTGGAAACGTGAATGTAGGTCATGTTTCCCCAGCACTGCTCTTACCCACGATCATCTCCCAGCCCTTCACTGACATTCAAAACCATCCCATGCCGGGCGGGTGGCGCACACCTTTAAATCCCAGCACTTGGGAGGCGAGCAGGTGGAATCTTTGTGAGTTCAAGCCAGCCTGGTCTACAGAGTGGGTTCCAGACAGCTGGGGCTACAGGGAGACCCGGTCTCAAAAGGGAAAAAAAAAAAAAAAAAAAAAAAAAAAAATCCCAACCATCCCATCAGATTTCCAATGTTCCTTAAGAGACTAGGACCAGAGCACTGGTTTAGCTACTCTGGAGTGCAACTAACAAAGGCCTTAGGTATTTGTGCCTGGGCTGGGATGAATGATGGGGGCCTGGAGAGCAGGCCAGAGGTTCTCCCTTCCAGAATCTTCCTCTGAACAGACCATGGTCTTAACACAGCTGGCCAGCTGTATAGGCTCACAGTAGCACCTCCTCACCTGTGCTCCACGAAGGCATCCACCAGCTCCTGGCGCAGACAACACAGCTTGTGCCGGTGGGTACGGGGGAAGCCTGCACGTGTGCACTCCTCAGGCAGCTCCTCACCAGGTACAGGAAGGAAGTTGAGGTCTGGTGGGAAGGTGCGCAGCAGATCAAGGATGTAGTGACGACCATCATTGCCAATGATGCCCTTGCACTCCACCGAGGAGCAGAGCTCCACCTCTTCATCGTGGTCATTGAGCACACGGTGCCGCAGGATCTTGAGGGGCCGGCTGGTGCGCTCCAGCAGCTCCAGGTAGCGTGGGTGCGACACCACTGTCTTGCCAAAGTCAATGGAGCCGTAGATGACACTCTGCTCCTGGTCCCTCTCCAGGATGCCAGGGATAATGGACTGAGCTGTGACACGGTAGCCCCGATAGTCCACTACCACTGTGCCCAGGGTGTACAGCCCCTCCACGTCCACAGCGTTATATGTGCGCACACCATTCAGGTCATTTGTGGGTGCCACGTAGGCTGCCACATCCCCGCCAAAGTCTTTGTAGTGGTCACGGACGTCAAAGCCGAGGCTGAAGAATATATTGTTCCAGATGAACATCTGCATCTTGGTCTCCTCGCTGGGATTGATGGCCATCACATTGCCATCAATAACTGCCATGGCACCCCTTGTGGCTGCCGCTGTGAAGTCACTGTGCACCTGGGAGAGGCCAAGGTAGGGAGGGTGAAAAGAGGCCTCATGTACCAGAATATCAAGGGGCATTTTAGCCTGGTCCACATTACCTAGACAAGGATGGCAGCTGGGCCAACCCTGGAGGCAAAGGACCCTAGCTTCAATTTCTTCAGATTTAGAAAAGGGCAAGAACGGGGCTGGAGAGATGGCCTAGCAGTCAAGAGAACCGACGGCTCTTGCAGAGGACCCGGGTTCGATCCCCAGCACCCACATGGTGGCTGAGAACCGTCTTTAACTCCAGTTCCAGGGGAATCTGACACTCTCTTCTGACCTCCGCAGCATTGCACAACATGGATGCACAAACCTACATGCAGACAGTACATTCATACACATATGAAAATAAATAAATAAATTAAAAAAAAAAAAAAAAAGGGCAAGAACACCATTTTCCAAAAACCTTCTGAGCCCTAAACACCTCTACTGAGAAAACGCAGCTTAGGAATTAAAAGGGAAAATGAGGGGCCGGTGAGATGGCTCAGCAGGGAAAGGTGCCTGCTACCAAATCTGATGATCTGAGTTCAATCTCTGGATCTATGGTGGAGAGAACTGATTCTATACACACACACACACACACACACACACACGCACGCACGCACGCACGCACACGCGCAGAGACACACAAAATTTTAAGTGTTACACTTATGTGCTGCTATCCCAGTGAGGCAGCATGTGCCTAGGTGAGGGCCCCAATTCAGTCACTTCCCCATATGGAAGACAGGAAGATGGGCGGACTTTGCCATATCCAATGAGAACTGGGTCCCTCTCCATCCTAAGGACTCAAAGTCTCAGTGAAGCAAGACAAAGGATCTTGAGGGGTCTTCCGGGAGGCAGGAGACTGAATAGACCCTTCGAGCACTCTGATCCACTTCCAGAGTGACTGCCACTTCCCCAGCACACACAAGCCCAGTTGGCAGGTAGGCCTGAAGCTGCCAGTCAGAAACAAGGGGTTACGTTGTGCTCACCTTGAATATGGCTCGCTCTCGAAGCAATCGCTCAGGAAGGTTCTTGCGGGGCAGCTCCCTTGTTGTCTGCAGCTCCTCATTCCAGTCCCGGGTCTATGGAGGGGAGGGGCCAGGGAAGCAGACAGATGTAGGCCCAGCCTGTGTTCCCTGACCTGCTCTGGGAAATTCCTTCATCCACCTCCCCATGGACTGGCCCCCAGACACTCTAGTGAGGAGAGGGAGCCTCCTGAAGGGTGTACAGAAACAGCCTGGCACCAGGGAGAATTGACAGGAGGGTGGGGCCAAGTGGCACCTGTCCAGGAATGTGCTCCTCGTAGCCCAGCCTTGAGGTGTAGGCGTCCTCAGCACGCACGCAGTCCATGGCATGCTCTGCCTGGGGGGCTGTCCAGCTGTATACCTGGAACGGGGTAGCGATCCTCTCGAACGGGTGGCGCTGGACCCTGTGGCAGGTGGGGAACGGGGAGATGGGACAGCCCTCCGAGCTCAGCGTCCAGCTGTGAGCTCCTCTTCTACGAGGACCCCCACCATCCTGGCATCTCTGACTCAGAGATGGTGCCCTGTAGTCAGACAGAAGTAAACAGGCACCTCTCCCAGGGCTGTTGCCCCCTTCAACCAGGGACTAACTCTTGGGCACTGGGGCACCACTTCTTCAGGCAGAAGTGCTGATGTTCAGGCCTGCAGGTTTAAGTCCCAGCCTGTATGACAGAAGACAGGGCAGGGCAGAACTGGCACAAAGGTGCTACCTTTTCTTCTGCAGCACAGCAAAGTTTTTTTTGAAGGTCGGGCTGATCTGGTTGAGCAGCTCCACTAGGGAATGGCTGAGGAATCGGGGGCTGGCAGGCTTGGGGTTGAAGTTGTAGGCTGTGGACCTGCAGGGAGAATGGTCACTGAGCAGGTGGCCCAATGTTTGTCCTCAGACCTAGAACAGGGGGATATGTCAGGGGCACACGGGAGGCCAGCAGGGACTTACTGGTTCAGGTAGAAGCCCCGTGTGGATGCAGTGATACTGACTTGCCGGTCCTCAGCAGTGATCACAAACAGGTACATGAGGTCTCCATGCATCTTGCGATTCCCAGGGGGTGGGTTCCAGCCACTCATGGTGAGCACTTTCAGACACTGCAGGGGCTGTAGAAATGGCCAAGCATGAGAGGACAGGCCTCTTGGGGTCTCCCCACCAGGATCTTACTCCCACATTGCCCAGAAGTCTTACCTTCCAGTCTCGGTTCTGAGGCTGCAGGGGACACAGTGGTCTCTCCCGACTCCCTGGCAGTATATACTCTGGTGGTGTGCAGTCGATTGGATCCATCTCCAAGCCCTTCTTCCGCTTCCCGCTGTCTGAGGGACCCAAGGCTGGTGGTCAGCCAGGTGTCATCTGTCTCCCTGACTCAATGTGACCCTGGATGGCCTTAGCTTCAGCTACCAGTGAGGGTGACCTACAAGCCCTTAACCTCCTCGCTCACTGCCCTTCTATCCAAGCCCCGGCCCCAATGCCTCGCTTCCCGCACCTCCTAAGTCGCCATCAGTGAAGACACTCAAGAAGGACAAGGAGTTGCAGTCAACTCCATTGAAGGCATCAGATGGGTCCAGACTCTTAAGGAGGTCTCTGACGTGACGCACATGGATGCGGGCCTCTCGCACGGTGTATGGCTCTGCCAGAAGGAGAAGGGCAGGTGTTACAAAGACCCAACTAGAACAGCCTGCCTCACTCAGAGGAGACTGCAGGTTGCTGGGAGTGTTATTTTAAATTTCTGAGCTAGGATGTCTATGTAGCACAGACTGTCCTACAGCTATGTAGCTAGGGTCTCTATGTAGCACAGACTGTCTTGTAGCTATGTAGCTAGGGTCTCTATGTAGCACAGACTGTCTTGTAGCTATGTAGCTAGGGTCTCTATGTAGCACAGACTGTCCTACAGCTATGTAGCTAGGCTGTTTTGTGTTGTTATTCACTGTTGTTCCTGCCTCAGCCTCCCAGGTGCTAAGGTGAGAAGCATGAGCCACCGTGCCCAGCTTTCCACCTTTGCTCTTTCTTTAAAAAAGAAAAAGCAGGGTGTGGTAATGCACACCTTTAATCCCAGCCCTTGGAAGGCTCTACATAGTGAGTTCAAGGACAGTTGAGGCTACAGGGAGACCCTGTCCCAAAAAGATCAAACAAACAAACAAACAATCAAACAAACAAACAAACAAAGACTGTGCCCTGGCTGGTCTAGAACTCACCATGTAGACCAGGCTAGCCTCCAACTTACAGAGATCTACCTGCTTCTACCTCTGCCTCTGGAGTGCTGGGATTAAAGGCATATGGGCTTCCACATTTGCACTTGATAGTCCCTGGGAATTCCCTCTGAGCTGCTATAGGAACTTTTCTTACTAATGGTCTGGCAAATCTCATGACACCAAAGCAGCTGGGCCTGCAATGAGCTGACTTCCCCACTCAAGAGCTACAAAGCTTTTGAGGTTCCTAATGAGCCAAAGCTTACCTTTTCAGAATTTGACAGGAGGATTTTGAGCCTCGTTGGGACAGGCTCTATTTTCAGGATGGAGACTGGTCTGTATCCTCAACTGAGACACAGACACCTGTAGTGGTGGGTGGAGTAATCTAACTCTGGGGCCCTTCCTCACCAAGCCAGCAGCTTAATCTAGACTGACCTTCCACCACACGGAGCACTGAGCCCTCCTGCAGCCCCTCAACACTACGCAGCTCTGAGAAGTGGTCCAGCATGTTGCCATCCAGGTGCAGCGAGAAGCAGGTACGGTGACACGTGTCTTCACGGTCCATGAGCACCTGGTGGATCTCTTGTACCATCTCCTGGGGAGATACCTGCCAGAAAGAAAGCCATGGCCACCTTGCTGAGAAGTCACAGAGCAGGGAGCAAGTCCTTGCTGCCAGGCCAAAGTACCTGGGTCCCTAGACTAAACACACCAGCTGGGCGTGGTAACACACACCTTTAATCCCAGCACTTGGGAGGCAGAGGCAGG
Source organism: Rhizomys pruinosus (assembly GCA_009823505.1). Taxonomy (NCBI): domain Eukaryota; kingdom Metazoa; phylum Chordata; class Mammalia; order Rodentia; family Spalacidae; genus Rhizomys; species Rhizomys pruinosus. The sequence continues at coordinate 1,291,706 of VZQC01005210.1, forward strand.
TGGATCCCTGTGACTTCAAGGCCAGAGTGGTTTACAGAGTGAGCTCCAGGCCAGCTGGGACTAAAGGGAAACCCTGTCTCAAAAATACCACCCAAAAAAAAAAAAAAAAAAAAAAAGGTAGCACAACACGCAGTTTGCTGCTTTCTGGCTCTTAAATTCCAGGCCCTACCCCAGCATACCGGTATATATTCATCCGCATCCGTTTCTATATATTTTTGTAGAACTATGTGAGCTTGCTAGACAAGAGCCTGGCCCAGGTGCCCCAGGTGTAAACTACTTATAGAGACCAAGGAATCCCTCACAGTGGCATGGAGAGTGGAGGAACCCAGAAAGCAACAGTCCCCATCCCTACTGATGGCTGTCCTGCAGGAATGGGGCAATGACTTGAACCTAGACTCAAATGTTCATCAAATACACCAGCTCAGACCCTGGGCAAGACCTAGGAAGGAGCCTCAGCTTTCTGCCCACAGGCCCAGCATAAGCAAAGGCTCTTCTCCTGCAGACTCAAACGTGGTCCCCAATACATCCTCCTCCATCTTACCTGCAGGGAAAAGGGCTCAATGCCAGGAGCCAGGATCTTCACAGAAAAGCCTGTGTCCTGAATGACAATGACTTCCTGTCCAGTGGTCTCATCTCCATGTTCACCCTCATCTAGCCCATTTTCCCTGAGTGGCTCAGCTGTCCCCTCCTCCTTCTTCAAGCTCTCTGAGCAGTCCCCATTCAACAGCATGACTGAGAGGGGTTCTGGGGAAGGTGAGAAACAAGCTGAGTCAGAAGGGCCTATCAGGGCAGACGGGGCGTCCACCTGACACACCCAGTTGGAGTATATTCTACGGACCTGCAAGACGCAGCCCTAACCCAGACACTGGCCCACCCCAGTGCAGATCACCACCTTCTCCTTTCTTTCCATCCACTGCTCCTTACCCCTTACACTTGTCCTTGGGTCACAGTGCCACACAGGAGCAAGCCCACAGAGCCTCTCTAGTACTAACCACTCCACTGCTTGCCTCCTCCTCTTCCCTAAACAAAACACCCTCATCTCCCTCTTCTAGCTCTAACCTATCCAGGTGATCCTGAGCAGTGGCCTGGACCCCAGCCTCTCATCTCGTCTCTCCTCTCATATGGCTTCAAATACCCTCTGCCCAGAAACTCACACAGCCAGTGCTGGCCTGGCTCAAGCTTGTCAACAGAGGCAACTGCTACCATGCATTGACATGTGACTATTCCTCAGATATCACCAAAGGCTCATCTTGATGGAATTTATCATCCAGAACAGATCAATTCTGTTCTATGAAGTCCTTCCCCCTCCTACCAAGTCACCCAACCAAAGCTTGCAGCCTGATCCCTGTGTTTTGGCCTCTGCAGCCATGGCCTTGGTGCAAGCAATTCTCCAACTTCAAGAGCACATTTGGAACCCTTCTAGTAAACTGTGGTTGACAAGGCTCAAGGCAAGCATTCTCAGGCACCTCCGAGGGCCAGCCTCAGCTCAGCTGGCTCCTTCCCTCTCACCCCTGTGCTCTGGCTTATGCCCCACCACACGCACGTCTGCCACCCCATCACCCCCGCTGGACCATTCTATTACTCATGGTACACTGTTCCATCAGGAAAACTCCAATGCATCCTCGAGCCCAGATGAAGTCCAAAGCCTGCCCAAATGACCCCTGCTGGCAAAGGAACCAGCCCCATTACTGGCAGAATACATTCACTGCCTCCAGAAGCGGCCATTCTGCTGCGCTATGGGTAGCCGTTCACTGCAGCAGCTCTATCTTCCACCTTCTGTCTGACCCTGGCTCAATGGAGAGACAGCAAATTAATTACTGCTAACCTACAGTCCAGCCCAGTATTTAAAAAACAGCACCTAACTTAACATGCTATGAGGAGAGAGAAGAGCAGGTGACAAAACTTCCCATTTGTTCCCAGGCACTAAGGAGAATAAAGGAGAGGCCTCTTCAGCTCTGGGGGGCCAAGGACCTCCTCTCAGAATACTTTCAGCCTGGCAAATAAAGACCCTAGCCTCAGCATCTGCCCATCAGCCAGAACGACCCCCTTGCCTTCCAGTCACACAGTCCCAGCTCTGAGTCTCCTTCTAACAAGACAGCTATGCTCTGCATGTCAGCCCAGCCTATCTAGACCCCAGGGTCCCTTTCCTACCTGCTACCAGCAGTGACTATAGAGTACAGACTCAAAGCTCTGTCCACAGAACAAGAACCTTGAGGAAGTACGCTGACTCAAAACAGAAAGGCATACCAGGGGACCTTTCCCTGTACGCTTCAGCTTGGTAGTCAGTGAACAGGGCCCCCAGGACCTCAGATACACAGCACCTACTCCCTTGTCCCAAATAAGGGTGACTGAGGCCTAGAATGAGCTTGGTCTATGGTCACTGAGTCAGGGTGGAACCCAAGTCCTTACAGCCCACATACCTGTACCACTGGCCACCATGGGCCTCCAATAACTGTGTCTGCCCTGACCCTTCTGCCCCCATCATACCCTCTCCAATCCAAGAATGCAACCCAAGAACCACAGGACATACAGAATGCCCCTTTCAGCCAAGCATGATGGCTGAATCCCAGCACTTGAGAGACAGAGACAAGCAGATTTCTGGGAGTTCAAGGCCAGCCTGGCCTACACAGCAAATTCTAAGCCAATCAGGGCTCCATAAGAGACCCTGTCTCAAAAACTAAACCAAACCAAACCAAGAATGCCTCTTTCAGGGACCCAGCAGCCCCAGGCAGGGAGCCTCAGCCCTTAGTAACAAACAGCTTTCCCCCACACTCCAGTGAACCCTTACCTGACTCTAAGGACAGAGCAGACAAGGATAGAAAGGCGGTGGTAGCTACGTTGCTAAGAGCAACAAGAGTGGTACAGATAGAAGCTGCCCCTCACTGGGTGCCCGGAGATGGCACTGCAGGATGACAACCCTCAGAACAGAGGGAGAAGCTGGAAAGACCCTCACCCAACACAGAGCCCAAGTTCTGAGCTCTAATGATCCAAAGGTGGGCAGTCAGGCCTGGACCTCAGTAGACAACCCATGCTCCAAGGGGTGTTTTCTAGAATGGAGAGGACAGAGGGATAGGGGAAAAAGGCAAACTGGCCCAGCCTCCTTCCTAGCCCAGGAGCCTGCAACCAGTGTAGTGAGATTCAAGGCAATGTGACTAGTTCCTCTCCTCCAGGACAACTAGTCCTACCCCTCCTGTATCCAAGGGGCCCTGAAGGTCTTCCCACCACAGTTCAGGGACAAGTGATACCCCTGGTCAGCCACTGGGTGGGTCCACAAAGCCCCACTGCCCACCTGGTGCAGTCAGGAGCTGTGTTCTTCTCGGCTCTGGAGTCTCAGGACTGCCATGGCAGTGAGGCAGCTCGCGCCCCTGCCCAGGCACAGGCCCAGGCCCACTGCTGCCTGCGTCTCTTGTTCCGGCCTCTGTTGCCACCCTTGTCCTAATGCAGCTGGTCGGCTCAGGGCTGGTGCTCCCAGGGCTGGAACTCAGGCTGGCTTCAGGTTTCAGGGGAGCCAGGCCTGCTGGGGCAGCCCTGGAAAGGGCACACTCCTCTTGCCTTGAATTCTGCTCAAGGTCAACTAGGACAGCTGTGGGCCAGGAGGCCCCAGTAGCTCTAGGACTTTGGGGGCAACTGCTATCAGTACTTACCCCTACCTCCCTACACCCCTCAGAAAGGGGAGTACCGCTAGGGAAGCCCTTAGGTAAGCAGGAGAACCCAGTGTTTCGGGTACCTGGGCCCCTCAGGAAGGACGGCCTCGGGGACTGGCTGGCAGGGGCAGGGCTCAGCAAGGGAGTCCTTTCCTCTGCTCCAACCCCAGAGGCAGTGGGCAGGACCGCTTCAGCAAGCTGCCAACAACAGCTGGCGCAGACCCTGGCCCAGGCCATGAGGTATCTGCCCCCTGTCCACCAGCTGCCCACACTGAGCACCCTGCCTTCTTCCTAGGTCAAGGGATTGGCTGAAGCCTCTGGGTCCTCCTGCCCCCTGCAGGTGACCTGGCAGCTAGCCCCTTCCTGAGAGTCACTGGTTCTGGTGAGAGGGGGATGGGCCCCCAATCTCCCAGAGGACAACTGCACCCATGCCCCAGGCCTCTAGGCTGCACCAAGAAGCTGGCAGTCTCCCTATTCTCTTCCCAGAAGCCTGTGAGGTGCCAGGAGAAAACCAAATGCCTCCCCTGGGGAAAACAAGAGCTGGCAGCAAGAGGCTGAAGGCCGTTAAGCTGTGGAGAAGCAGCACACCCAACCTCGCCAGGCCTCCGACTTGTTGCCAGGGCCCAGCCAGGCCTGCTCTGGCATCCATACTGAACAGTACGGGTAGGAGCCAGGCTCTCACTCTGGGCTTTTCCCCTCCAGTTACGTGGACAGATAAGCAGGCATTCTCTCCAGCTTTGGAAGTTCTGATCCTCCCACTATGACTTGAGGCAAGACCCAGGCGGAAACAGACCTCTTCTCCCACCCACTTCCCAGCATACCCCAAGCCTGGGAGGGGAGCAGCAGCCTGTCAGTAACCCCAGGGGATGCCAATACTATCTCCATTCTTACTCCCATTGAACCAGTGCTCACTCTAAGCCCAGTCCCTAGCAAGGCAGAATCAGATCACCATCTGATTCTGAGGCTCCAAAAAGCTAATAAGAGAGCTGCCTAAGATCACAGAAGGAAAAAGTGGCATGTCAGAAGCCTGGACCAGGCCTCTGAGTACCACTTCCACCACACAGTCCACTGTCACGCTGGGGGAGGAAGGCAGGCTATGGCAGTGCCATTCTCCTGGACTCTGTCTCCAGCCATGAGATCCTCCCAGGTCTCAAGTCCCCTGCTCTCAGATACCAAGAGCATCTCCAAGGACTGGGGCTTTAGGGAAAGATGAAGGGAAGAAAAAAAAAAAAAAAAAAAAAAAGAAGTTCGCTGCAGAATGAAGACAACTGCCCAAACAGTGATGGTAATCTGCTTCAGGTTTCCACGGGGCAGACCAGGAATGGAGATACATGTCGGACCAGGCCCGCAGAGCACAGGGGAGCCCACTGGCCACAGACGTCCACAGACATGTGTTTATAAAGAAATATGCCGGCGTGTGGGGGCAAGTCCTTTAAAATCCTAGCACTTGGGAGGCAGAGGCAGGGGATTCTTTCATGTGAGTTCCAAGGGCCAGCCTGGTCTACAGAGCGAGTTCCAGGACAGCTGGGCTACAGGGATACCCTGGCTTCAGAAAAGACCAAAAAAAAAAAAAAAAAAAAAAACCAAAAAATAAAGAAATCTTAGGTGACCCCAAGTAGCCTCTGTGTGCCTCCACCTCCTAACAGTCTTAGAAAACCATGCCAGGGCCAGGCCACACCCTAGGTAAAACCTCAGCAGGTGAGGCTGCAGCAGGAGAATACCCCAAAAGATATACCATCCCCTCCTAGGAACCCAGGGCTTGAAGGCCCAGAAACAGAGGCTGTAGGCAGCCAATGGAAGACCTGGAGATAAGGACACCTGTTCGCCTACTTCCTGTTTTGCCCAAGCCAGAAGTAGACCCTTCAAGGTCCAAGACTAGTTCGCTTGTCTGCCCAGACTCTATCCAAGAAAACAGTTTTTAGACCCTGTTGGGGAGCCCCTTAACTTCTTCTCTAGTCTACCAGTCCCCTTCTCCTCCCTGCTGGGCCTCAACTCCACAGCCCTCCCCTACACAGAAGGAACTTGACACACCACTGTGAACCTGAAAAACCTGCCTGTTCTCTTAACCCCTAAAAGCTGCCTTATCCTTAAGAAGGTAACTGATCCCCTCCTCCTTAAAGTACTGGATTTCCAGAGATAGGGCCTGAAGTCAGGGGCCAGGTTCTGATGCCCATTCAGATGCCTGCTCAGGGATGGAGGAAAGAGAGAGAGGCTCCATTAATTAATGTTTCTTCCTTTGTAAAGATCCAAGCTGTCTGTAGTAAGTCTCGGTTATCTACACTACCTTCCCAGGGACACAGGAACTAAGGTCCTACCTACTAGAAAGCTGTGTGTCCCCAAGACAACCAGCTGTGCTCTGTCCCTGACCCAGCTTCCCAAAGAAAGAGCCCCTCAGCACATAGCTCCCTGATTCACATACATGTTCCAAACCTACAAGCCAGAATCCTCTAGGCCAGGCTGAGGTAGGCTTGGTATGCCAGCCATGAGCTGGAAATCCAAATGCTTCCCTCTACAACGAAATGACTGTGACCTTGGACAAGTCGCTTCATCTCTTCAGATCTCTTTGATAAAGGGGGAAACAGTGAGCTCCAACCTCTTCTTATCCAACCTGCCCATGGATTTAGAGAAACACAGCATGGTCTGCTGAGAGCTTTAGCGTAACTTTAGCTTCTCCAAGGAAGGTAAATCTGCTGTGATGAGGGATAGAGCCAAACAGCCTAGCAAATGTTAGGCCCATCCTTACTCCCATGTCAGCCCTAGCCTGCTCACTGAAGCTGAAGAGAGGAAGATGAAGATGAGCCCTATGGTAGAGAGAGACTTGAGGGAAACAGGCCCAGGCGAAGTGGAAGAGAAGTAGGCCCCACCCCTAGAAAAGCCTCAGCCACTCCCCAAGGGGCAGTGCTGGGAGCACCACTCCACACTAACGACCTTTGCCTTAAAAACAGCAACTCTGGTCTGACCCACTTTTCGCAATAAGGCAGGTTAATGATCAAGTTCAGGCACAAACACCTCCCCTGCCAAAGAGCTTGGCTTTGCCCCCCATATACAGGCAGACCAATACCACCAACCCCCACGAGCACACACACATACACAGATCAAGTGGAGGCCAACACCTAAAAGAGCAAAGATCGGAGCGCGAGGATCTAGGATTAAGTCCTCCTCTCTGAGAATGAACCAGAGAACCCCCTCCCCATCACACCACCTCCCAACAGTCCAGGCCTGAGCAGCGTCACACTGAGCCTCACTCACAAGGCTGCAGCTCTGCCGCACAGGAATGTCAAGGATGAGGACCAGACCAAGGCTGAGCCGAAAGTGTCAGCACCCCGGCCCCAGGGCTCCCCAAGCCGGGGCGCGCAGGGGGTGGGGCTTGCCGTCTACCGCGACGGCGCACCCAGAAACCGAACCGCGTGTGCGCGCACGTGTCCTCGCAATCTGACGCGCGTGTGTCCGCCACGGCTGCCCTTCCAGGGACCCCACGTGCGAACTCAGAGCCGTAGCCGGGGGGCGGCAGTGAAGGTGACCTTCAGGACAGGAGCGGCCGAGCCAAGGGCCCAGAGAGAAGCACCCGGGCCTGGCGCGAAGGGAAGGCGGCGGGGCCCGCGGAATCCCGAACCCGCCTGCCTGTCCCGCCTGGGCCCCAGCCCAGCTGCCCCGGCTCCGGCCCACTCACCTGCCGCGCTCGGCCGCCCCTTGCCGCTGGCCTGCGAGCCGTGGTCCCGGGCGCTGTCGGCCGGGGCGGCCGCCGGCAACTCGTCCGTCTTGATGACCATGGTGGCGGGAGCGGGCGTGAGGCTCGGCTGTCTACGCCGCCCGCCGCGCCACTAACACAAGTGCCCTGCGCGCCGCGGCCGCTGCGGGAAGGACGGAGTCATCGGCCCACGTGGTGCGCGCTGTAGCCTTTGACCCCATAGCCGCTCCCCTGCCCCGCCCTCGCGCCCGGCCCGGCCCACGGCGGCCCGCGAGGGACAAAACACTCCGCGTTCGGTCGCCGGCCCACCGTCGCAGAGATTCTTCTGAATGCCTTAAAGGCAACGCGTCCTAACTAAAAAGAAAGAGGCCTCGGCCCCCTGGAGAGGCGGAGCTTCGGGGAGTCGGCCTCGCGGCTGGGCCCCCGTAGGGCGGGCGCGGTGACCTTGGGTGGAGACTGGTCTAGAACAGCCATGGCTCACCCTCCCCTCCCCCAATGACCCTCTGCTTCCTATTGCAAGTTTCTCGAAGGACTGCTCGGCTTCTGTTAACCACAGTGCTGGCGTGACCCTCGGAACCCTCTTCACCAAGTGTCCTCTTTCCCAGGAAAGGAGAGGAACTGGAGTGTGCTTGGATTATTGAGGAGGATGTGCAGGGTGGTTACTGGAAGCGGGGGTGGGGGGTGAGGCTTGTTAATGAGCATAAAGTATTGGAAACAGACTGTCTAAACTTTGTACTTAGCCACCACCGCAGGCTCTTCTAGTGTACTCTTAGCGCGAGAAAAGCAAGCAAGCAAGCAAGCGCGTGCCCCAGATGGGTTCTCACTTCCAAAGGCCAATATCTTCATTTACAGGGAAGGGCTCTAAGCCCCAAGGTCACAGACACACAAAAAGGATTAGAGACTGGTCAATTTAAACCCACAGCTCCGATATTTTTACTGTAATCCGTATTTTTCAGTTCAGTTGACTTGACGGGGAATGAGGAGTGAGGTCAGCGACTGCTGCAGAAGTGACTTTTGTGTACATACACTTCTGAGTATTGAACTCAGGACCACTGGCATGCTAAGCATGTCTCTACCACTGAGAGACACCCCTAATCCCAGAGGTGGCATTTGAATCAAGTCTTGTCAGAGAGTTAAAGTTGTCCAAGCAGAGAAAGGGCCAAACCACGCTTGCATGTGATGAGGAGGGTAGCTAGTGAAAGAAGGAAGCCTCGCAGTTGGGAGTGATTCATATTGGAAACAACAACAACAGAAAGGACTGCATCAAAGAACTGACTGAAATAGTGAACTTTTGCTCAAAACAGTCAACTTCCGCCGGGTGTGGTGTCTCACGCATTTAATCCTAGCACTTGGGAGGCAGAGGCAGGCGGATCTTCGTGAGTTCAGGGCCAGCCTGGTCTACAGAGTGAGTTCCAGGACAGCTGGGACGACAGGGAGACCCTGTCTCAAAAAGACCAAAATAAATAAATAAATAAATAAATTTACACACTTTATAAATTTTCACGCATTTAATCCTAGCACTTGGGAGGCAGAGGCAGGCGGATCTTCGTGAGTTCAGGGCCAGCCTGGTCTACAGAGTGAGTTCCAGGACAGCTGGGGCTACAGGGAGACCCTGTCTCGAAAAGACCAAAAAAAAAGCATGGGTGGAGAGATGGCCTAGCGGTTAAGAGCACTGACTGCTCTTGCAGAGGACCCGGGTTCAATCCCCAGCATCCACATGGCGGCTGAGAACCGTCTTTAACTCCAGTTTCAGGGGAATCTGTCGCCCTCTTCAGACCTCCGAGGCATTGCATGACACGGGTGCACAAACTACATGCAGACAGTACACTCATACACATAAAATAAATAAATAAAATAAAAAAAAAAAAACATAGAAAGGATAAGACTCATGTGTCAGATCCTTTTGGCTGTTACGTGAGAGAAGGGCAATTGAGCAGGACCAGAGAGAGACGGTTTCAGACCATTGCACAAGAAGGCTGGAAATAAGAGCAGGCAGGTAACCAGGCACAGCAATTCACATCTCTAATCCCAGCACTCAGAAAGCAGTGAAGAGGTATAGAGAGTTTGAGGTCAGCCTGGCTGCATAGTGAGACCTTGTCCTGATAAAACAAAAAACAAACAAAAGGCAGGCAAGCAAGGTGGTGTATGAACCTAACACTGATTTGAACTGGAAATATGTCCTTAGCAACTTTTACCTTGTTTCTTTTTTTGAACTTGAGCAATCATTACCATCCTACTGAACCTCAGCTGTTTTGCATGTGTATGCATGCATGTTTATGCGTTCATGTCCACATGGAGATCAGGTGTCTTCCTCATTACTTCAATCCACCTTTTTTTTTTTTTTTTCTTTTTAAGGTATCACTTTGTAGCAGCAGCTGTGGCTGGCCTGGAACTTGCTATATACACCAGAGTGGCCTCAAACTCAGAGATCTGTCTGGCTCCTCAGTGCTGGGATCAAAGGTGTATCCTACCATACCTAGCTCCACCTTATTTTTTTAACTTTATTACATGTTTGGTATGTCTGTCTAATATGTATGTAGTTGCACACTTGCCACAGCTCCCCTGTGGAGGCCTTCATACAACTTTGTGGTGTTTGCTTTCTCCTCTCCTTACACCTTTATGGGAGTTCCAGGGATTAAACTCAACACTCAACTCAGGTTGTCAGGCTTGCAAGAGCTTTTACCTGCTGAACCACAGTGCCAGCCCTCACCCCACTTTATTTTATTTTATTTTATTTTATTTTATTTTATTTTATTTTATTTTATTTTATTTTATTTATTTCTGTATGTGTATGAATGTACTGTCTGCATGCAGGTTTGTGCACCCGTGTCATGCAGTGCTGCAGAGGTCAGAAGAGGGTGTCGGATTCCCCTGGAACTGGAGGTCTCCTGGAATTGGAGTTTCAGACAGTTCTCGGCCGTCATGTGGGTGCTGGGGATCGAACCCGGGTCCTCTGTTTGTCAGCTATCCTGGAACTTGCTCTGTAGACCAGGCTGGCCTTGAACTTACAAAGATCCGCCTGCCTCTGCCTCCCGAGTGCTAGGATTAAAGGGCGGTGAACCCGGGTCCTCTGTAAGAGCGGTCAGAGTTCTTAAGGGCTAGGCCATCTCTCCAGCCCTTTTTTTTGAGGCAAGGTGTCTCACTGAAGTTCAAGGTCTCTCACGTGGAGCTCAGCAGTTGGCTAAACTGGCTGGCCAGCAAGCTCCAGTTCCCATCCTCCCAGTACTGAGATTACATGGGTTTGTCCCTGTGCCTGGCTTTTACTTTACCAACTGAGCCATCTCCATAGTCCTGTTTTGTTTTTTTGTTGTTCGATTGTTGTTTTTGGTTTTTTGTTGTTTTACTTATTTATTTTTTGTCCTTTTTGAGACAGGGTCTCCCTGTAGCTCCAGCTGTCCTGGAGCTTGCTATGTAGACCAGGCTGGCCTTGAACTCACAGAGATTCACCTGCCTCTCCCGAGTGCTGGGATTAAAGGGTTTACTTAAAAAAATTTTTTTTTATTTTATTTATTTCAGTATGTGTATGAATGTACTGTCTGCATGCAAGTTTGTGCACCCTTGTCGTGCAATGCCACGGAGGTCAGAAGAGGGTGTCGGATTCCCCTGGAACTGGAGTTCTCCTGGAACTGGAGTTTCAGACGGTTCTCGGCCGCCATGTGGGTGCTGGGGTCCTCTGTAAGAGCGGTCGGCGCTCTTAACCGCTAGGCCATCTCTCCAGCCCCAAGCTATAATCTTTAAATTTGGATTTTTTTCATTTTGATTAAATTGGATGAATGGGTCTGGTTGTTAGGATGTCTAATAATTTGGAAAGATATTAAAAAATGAATAAAAGTTTAGGAAAACAGCTTATATCATGTTAAGATCGTGGGTACGTGAAGTAAAGTTAATGTAATTCAACACAATTTCAAGGAGATCTGAATGGAATGGGAAATGATTAATGTGCCTATATTTATAATGTGTATGTCTATTTGATTTTTTAATTTTAGTTTTGAGACAGGGTCTCCCTGTAGTCTCAACTGTCCTGGAACTTGCTATGTAGACCAGGCTGGCCTTGAACTCATAGAGATCCACCTACCTCTGCCTCCTGAGTGCTGAAATTAAGGATGTGGTGGCTACTGTGTATCTATTTGAGACATAGGTATATGATTTTAAAATGAAAAGTTAGCTGGGCGTGATGGCACACGCCTTTAATCCTAGCACTCAGGAGGCAGAGGCAGGCGGATCTTTGTGAGTTCAAGGCCAGCCTGGTCTACAGAGTGAGTTCCAGGACAGCTGGGGCTACAGGGAGTCCCTGTCTCGAAAGACCAAAAAAATAAAATAAAATAAAATAAAATAAAATATAATAAAATAAAATAAAATAAAATAAAATAAAATAAAATAAAATGAAAAGCTAATACTGACTGTAAGGTCGTAAGTCCACCTAAGTCAGGGATTCCAGGAAACCAACTGAGGTAGAAATTCCGAGAAAGTTGCTGTAATATTCTACAATCAGGCTCCTACTGATACCAGCCACAGATCCATCTAGGCCTTAATCTCCCATCTCATCGCTTCCACTTCCTTGTAAACTTACTTCCTCCTGTGCCTGGGTATAAAACTGCCATTTGAGCTGGGCGTGGTGGCACATGCCTTTAATCCTAGCACTTGGGAGGCAGAGACAGNCACACACATACACAGATCAAGTGGAGGCCAACACCTAAAAGAGCAAAGATCGGAGCGCGAGGATCTAGGATTAAGTCCTCCTCTCTGAGAAATGAACCAGAAACCCCCTTGCCAAATCACACCACCTCCCAACAGTCCACCCTGAGCAGCGTCACACGAGCCTTCACTCACAAGGCTGCAGCCTGCCGCACAGGAATGTCAAGGATGAGGACCAGACCAAGGCTGACCGAAAGTGTCAGCACCCCGGCCCCAGGGCTCCCCAAGCCGGGGCGCGCAGGGGGTGGGGCTTGCCGTCTACCGCGACGGCGCACCCAGAAACCGAACCGCGTGTGCGCGCACGTGTCCTCGCAATCTGACGCGCGTGTGTCCGCCACGGCTGCCCTTCCAGGGACCCCACGTGCGAACTCAGAGCCGTAGCCGGGGGGCGGCAGTGAAGGTGACCTTCAGGACAGGAGCGGCCGAGCCAAGGGCCCAGAGAGAAGCCCGGGCCTGGCGCGGAAGGGAAGGCGGGGTGGCCCGCAGGATCCCGAACCCGCCTGCCTGCCCGCCTGCCCCAGCCCAGCTGCCCCGGCTTCCGGCCCACTCACCTGCCGCGCTCGGCCGCCCCTTGCCGCTGGCCTGCGAGCCGTGGTCCCGGGCGCTGTCGGCCGGGGCGGCCGCCGGCAACTCGTCCGTCTTGATGACCATGGTGGCGGGAGCGGGCGTGAGGCTCGGCTGTCTACGCCGCCCGCCGCGCCACTAACACAAGTGCCCTGCGCGCCGCGGCCGCTGCGGGAAGGACGGAGTCATCGGCCCACGTGGTGCGCGCTGTAGCCTTTGACCCCATAGCCGCTCCCCTGCCCCGCCCTCGCGCCCGGCCCGGCCCACGGCGGCCCGCGAGGGACAAAACACTCCGCGTTCGGTCGCCGGCCCACCGTCGCAGAGATTCTTCTGAATGCCTTAAAGGCAACGCGTCCTAACTAAAAAGAAAGAGGCCTCGGCCCCCTGGAGAGGCGGAGCTTCGGGGAGTCGGCCTCGCGGCTGGGCCCCCGTAGGGCGGGCGCGGTGACCTTGGGTGGAGACTGGTCTAGAACAGCCATGGCTCACCCTCCCCTCCCCCAAGTGACCCTCTGCTTCTATTGCAAGTTTCTCGACAGGACTGCTCGGCTTCTGTTAACCACAATGTTGCCTGGCGTGCCCTCGGAACCCTCTTCACCAGTGTCCTCTTTTCCCCAGAAAGGAGAGGAACTGGAGTGTGCTTGGATTATTGAGGAGGATGTGCAGGGTGGTTACTGGAAGCGGGGGTGGGGGGTGAGGCTTGTTAATGAGCATAAAGTATTGGAAACAGACTGTCTAAACTTTGTACTTAGCCACACACCGAGCAGGCCTCCTCAGTGTACTCTTATCGCGAGAGAAAGCAAGCAGCACAAAAGCAAGTCGCGTGCCCCAGATTGGGTTCTCACTTCCAAAGGCCCAATATCTTCATTTACAGGGAAGGGCTCTAAGCCCCAAGGTCACAGACACACAAAAAGGATTAGAGACTGGTCAATTTAAACCCACAGCTCCGATATTTTTACTGTAATCCGTATTTTTCAGTTCAGTTGACTTGACGGGGAATGAGGAGTGAGGTCAGCGACTGCTGCAGAAGTGAACTTTTGTGTACATACACTTCTGAGTATTGAGGAACTCAGGACCACTGGCATGCTAAGCATGTCTCTACCACTGAGAGACACCCCTAATCCCAGAGGTGGCATTTGAATCAAGTCTTGTCAGAGAGTTAAAGTTGTCCAAGCAGAGAAAGGGCCAAACCACGCTTGCATGTGATGAGGAGGGTAGCTAGTGAAAGAAGGAAGCCTCGCAGTTGGGAGTGATTCATATTGGAAACAACATAAAACAGAAGGACTGCATCAAAGAAATGAACTGAACATAGTGAACTCTTGCTCAAACAGTCAACTTCCGGGTTTGTGTTCTTTTTTCCGATTTTTTTTATCCTAGCACTGGAGGCAGCAGAGGCAGGCGGAACTCTCGTGAGTTCAGGGCAGGCCTGGTCGTAGCAGAGAGTGAGTTTCTCAGAACAGCTGGGACGCAGGGAGACCTGTGCTCAAAAAGACCAAAAAAAAAAAAAAAACAAGTCATCTTCCACGGATGAGAATATTGACAGAGACTGCAGAAAAAGTAAGAAAAGCATGTGTAGCTGAATACATGAGCGCTGGTGGGGTTGCGGTGGAGGATATGGTGGGGCCACGGAGTCTAGATTTGTAAAAAAATTATTAAATAAAGAAATTTAAAAAGAAGGAGCGGGGCATGGTGCCCCATGCCTTTCATCCTAGCACTTGGGAGGCAGAGCAGGTTGGATCTTTTGTGAGTTCAGGACCAGCCTGGTCTACAGAGCGAGTTCAGGCCAGACGTGTGTTACAAGGAGAACCTGTCTGGAAAAAAAAAAAAAAAAAAAGGAAGACTTTAAGCAAGAAGGGGTGGTTTAAGAAGTATAAACGGGGCGGAGGGGATGGCCTGCAGCGTTAAGGAGCACTGACTGCTCTGCAGAGGACCCGGGGTCAATCCCCAGCATCCAATGGCGGCTGAGAAATCTACTCATTCAGAAAACTCAGTCTCAGAGGAATCTGCGCCCTCTTCAGACCTCCGAGGCATTGCATGACACGGGGGCACAAACTACATGCAGAACAGTACACTCATACACATAACAATAACATAAATAAAATACAAAAAATAAAAACAATCGAAAGGCTAAGGACTCAATGTTCAGATCCTTTTGGCTGTTACGTGAGAGAGGGCAATGAGCAGGACCCAGAGAGAGACGGTTTGCAGACCATTGCACAAGAAGCTGGAGAATAGAGCAGCAGGTAACCAGCACAGAGCAATTCACATCTTTATCCAGCACGTCAAGAAGCAGTGAAGAGAAGTATAAAGAAATTTATGAGTGTGGTCGCGCTATCTGTGGGTAGAGGCACGGGCAATAGGACCTTATATCCTGATAAACACAAAATACCACAACACGAATGCAGGCCAAGCAAGGTGCGGCTATAGAACAACACTGATTTTGAACTGGAAATATTCCTTAGCACTTTTACCTTGTTCTTTTTTGAACTGAGCAATCATTACCATCCTACTGAACCTCAGCTGTTTTGCATGTGTATGCAAGATGTTTTATGCGTTCATGGTCCACCATGGAGATCACGGTGTCATTCCTCAGTTCTCAATCCACCTTTTTTTTTTTTTTTCTTTTTAAGTTTTTTTTTTTTTAGCGTTCTCATATTGGCTGGCCTGGGAACTTGCTATATACACCAGACTGGCCTCACAACCAAGATACTGTCTGCTCTCATTGCTGGGATCAAAGGTGTATTCCTACCATACCGAGCCCGATGGTGTAACTGTTGATGACAGGGTTTTGGTAGTGTCGGTCTAAAGGGAATGTATTTAAGGGCACACTCCACAGCGTTCCCCTGGAGCGCATACAAAACTTGTTGGCGTGGGGTTTGTCTTCTCCTCTCCTAATCCTTTATGAGTTCCTAGGGATTAAACTCACCACTCAAACTCAGGTTGTCAGGCTTGCACAGAGCTTTATCTGCTGCTGCGACCAGTGCCAGCCTCACCCCACTATTTATTTTATTATATTTTATTTTATTTATTTTATTTTATTTTATTTTATTTTATTTATTCCTGTAGTTATGAATGTAAAATGTATCTGTCTGCATGCAGGTTTGTTGCACCCGTGTCATTTGCAGTCTGCAAGAGGTCAGAAGAGGTGTCGATCCTGAACTGGAGGTCTCCTGGAATTGGAGTTTCAGACAGTTCTCGGCCCGTTTCTGTGGGTGCTGGGACGAAACCCGGGTCCTCTGTTGTCAGCTATCCTGAACTGCTCTTGTAGACCAGGGACTGGCTTGAACTTACAAAGATCCGCCTTGCCCTGCCTCCCGAGTGCAGGATTTAAGGGCGGTGAACCCGGGGTCCTCTTGTAAGAGCGGTCAGTGTCTTAAGGCTAGGCCATCTCTCCAGCCCTTTTTTTGAGGCAAGGTGTCCCCACTGACGTTCAAGGTCTCTCACGTGGAGTCTCAGCAGTTTGGTCTAGATGGCTGGCCAGCAAGCTCCAGTTCCCATCCTCCCAGTACTGAGATTACAGGGTTTGTCCCTGTGCCTTGGCTTTTAAACTTACACACTGAGGCCATCTCCATAGTCCTGTTTGTTTTTTTGTTGTTCGATTGGTTGTTTTTGGTTTGTTTGTTGTTTTACTTATTATTTTTTGTTCCTTTCTTGATGACAGGGTCTCCCTTGTAGCTCCACTGTCCTCGAGCTTGCTATGTAGACCAGGCTGCCTGAACTCACAAGATTCACCTGCCCTCTGCCCAGTGCTTGGGCTTAAAGGGTTCACTTAAAAAAATTTTTTTTATTTATTTATTGTCTATGTGTATGAATGTCTATGTCTTGCATGCAAGGTGTTGTGTTAAGTTGTGGCAATTGCTCACGAGGTCAGAAGGAGCGCTGTCTTGGTTCCCCTGAAACTGGATTCTCTGGAAACTGGGTTTCAGGACGTGGTCTCGGCCGCCATGTGGGTACTGTGGATCGAACCCGGAAGTCCCCGCTGTAAAGCTGGTTCGCGCATCTTAACTGCTAGGCCATCTCTCCCCCTTTTTTTTTTTTTTTTTTTTTTAATTAGGTGTGTTGTGTGTGTGTGTGTGGTGTGCGTGGCATATGATCTGCCTGCAGTAGCCCATTAAAGAGGTGTAGGCTCCCCTGGAGCTGGACTTGCAAGTGGTTGTAATCTGCCCCCATGTTGGGCTGCTATGAAACTGACACTTGAGTCCTCTGAAGAGCAGGAACCGATTTAACGCGGAAACCATCTCTCCAGCCCCTCCTCACTCTGCTTGTGTTTGTTGGTTGTGTTGCGTTGGTTGTTGGGTTTTTTTTGGGTGTGGGAGATCAAACTTGGGGATTCATGCATTTGAGCCAGCACCTTTCTTTTTTTTTTTTTTTTTTTTGGTCTTGTCGAATACAGGGTCTCCCGTCTGGCCCCAGCTTCCTGGAACTCACTCGTGACCAGGCTGGCCTTGAATCACAAAGACGCCCTGCCCTCTGCCTCCCAGGCTAGGATTAAAGCGTGCGCCACACGCCCGGATTTTTTTTTTTGTTTTTTTTTTTTGTGGTCTTTTCAAGACCAGGTCTCCCTGCGGCCCTAACTGGGCCTGATCACTCTCTATGTAGACCAGCTAGACCAGGCTGGCCCTAAACTCAACAAAGATCCTCCTGCCTCCTACAAATGCTAGGATTTAAAGGCGTGAACCCACAGGCCCGCTGAGCCTAGACACTACTTATCAATGAGCATAACACTCCCAGACCCAGCAGCGTGCTTTGTCAGATAACCACATCTCACCGCACGGGTGAACAGACCCTACATGCAGACAGTACTGAAATACACATAAATAAAACTAAAAAAAAAAAAAAAAAAAAAAAAAGGGCTGGAGAAATAGCTAGCGTTTAAGCGCGCCGACTGCCTCTTGTCAGAGGACCCGGGGTGCGATCCCCAGCACCCCATGGCGGTGAAGAACCATCTGTAATTCCAATTCCAGAGAACCAGTTCCAGGGGAATTATAGGGACCCTCTCGACCTCCGCGGCATTGCACGACAGCGGGTGACCACATGAGAATAATGAATAACATAAATAAAGTAAAAAAAAAAAAAAAAAAAAAAAATCAAATATAAAAAAAAAAAAAAAAAAAAAAAAAAAAACACTCACCAACCCAGCATGGTGGAGCACGCCTTTAATCTCAGTGCTCTGGAGGCAGAGGCAGAGGGATCTCTGTGAGTTCAAGGCCAGCCTGGTCTACACAGTGAGTTCCAGGCTAGGTGGCACTATAGGGAGACTCTGTCTCAAAAAGAAAAAACAAATCAAAACAAAAAAAACTCACCTAGCTGTCAGAAAAAGGAAGTAGTTTCCAAAGTTCTTTGGAAAGCATATAATACTGACACTTTGGATTTACTCTCTTTCAACTATAGATTGCAAGAATTCAGTGCTGCAGAAATCCCAAAAAGGGACCAGGCCCAGTTACTGCCCAGAAAATACTTCAAGCAATGTTTTGTCCAAAGCTGAAGAAGAAAGGCCCTTAAACAAGGCCATTCTAAGTGGTCAGGGCACACAGGATGTGCTTCTGGAAAGAGGCTGTGCTCTGGATTTTTATTTGAGCTGGGGTCCTCACTCTGTAGGTTGGGCTGGCTTGGAACTCACTACATAAACCAGGTTGGCCTTAAACTTGCAGTGGTCTTTCTGCCTCTTATTTATTTATTTATTTATTTATTTATTTATTTATTTATTTAAATGTACTGTCTGCATGTAGGTTTGTGCACCCGTGTCGTGCAATGCCGCGGAGGTCAGAAGAGGGTCTCGGATTCCCCTGGAACTGGAGTTCTCCTGGAATTGGAGTTACAGATGATTCACAGCCGCCATGTGGGTGCTGGGGATCGAACCCAGGTCCTCTGCAAGAGCAGTTGGTGCTCTTAACCGCTAGGCCATCTCTCCAGTCCTACTTAGAGCTTTTAATAGGTAATGCAGTCACAGGATTCAACCTCCAAAAAGTAAATATATATAAAGCCAAGGATGTAGCTCCATTGGTAGAGTGCTTGCCTGGCAACAGCAACTCCTGGATTTCATACTCAGCACTGAATAAAACCAAGCATGGTGGCACAAGTCTGTAATTCTAGCACTTATACTTGGGAGGTAGAAGCAAGAGGATCAGATGTTCAAAGTTGTCCTTGGTACATAACAGAAGCTAGCCTAGACTACAAGAGACTCTGTCTCACTATATATGCATAGGGTATAGTCTCTCTCTCTCTCTCTCTCTCTCTATTTCTCAATATATATATCATCTCTATATATGCTATAGTCCCTTGCTGGACCTCAACCAAACAGCCAAAGCTACTATTTCTCTTATACTTTTGTAGATATATTTTTGGCATATAAAGTGTGTATATGTGCATATTCTCTTTTTTCTATAGTTTATTTCCCTTTATTAAATAAACATATAGCACATGTAGGTTACTTCCTAGTCTCCACTCAGATTTTTAAATTTTTATTACATTTATCTATTTATTGTGTGTGAATGGGGGGTACACATGGAAATCAGAGAACAAATTCCAGGGTTGCTTCTCTCCTTCCACCACATGGGTCTGGGAGATCAAAGTCAGGTCATCGGGCATGGGGAAAAACACCTTTACCTGCTTACCTGCTGAGTCATCTCACCAGCTCCACCATGCTTTTTTTTTTTAAGTAGCAATACTCTGAAGATTGCTGCATAGATTTCTTATTCCACTTTATACTGAATATTATATAGTTACCATAATCCTTTTAATAAGTCTCTAACTGATGAGTATTTAGTTTGTTTCCCATGCAACTCCAGGAGTTTGAAGAATTGTACCTATCTACTAGTACAGCTGTGGTTGGAAGCCCCTCTGATTCCTAACATAGTGAATTTGAGGCCAGGCCAACCTGGATTATGAGAGACCCTGTCTCACAATAACAATAGCAGCAGCAACAGCAATCATAACAGTGACCTTGGAACCAGAGATATAAACTGAAATTGGCTTGGCCAAACTAACATGTTTGATTGTTGGGTAAGGATACCAGAGAATGTTTTTTTTCTTTATTTTTTTTTTTTTCACACAGGATATATGGTATAGTACAGGCTGGCCTGAAATTCATGGTCCACTAGGTATCTCTTAGCATCTTTCCAGAGCCTGATGCAAGTTTGGTGCTTAACATTTGTTGGCCAAGTGGATGACCCAAGTATGAGAATGCCAAGCAGTCCTTTTTAGGGCTCCATGGGACTGGGAGGGGCATTTTGCTGTTGGCTCAGGGTGCTACCTTTGATCCTCACCATTGTTTATAATACCCGGCCTTCCTTGAAGATACTTCCTTTGTGTGCTGTAGTGTTGAACTTTGTCCAGAGCCTCAGGTCATTTTCATAATGGCTGAGACCCACCAGCCTGAGTCCACAAGGGTATCAACGGAAGCCAGGCATGGTGGAGCATACCTGAAATCCCAGCACTTAGTTGGTGCAGCCAAAAAGATCAGGAGTTCAAAGTCAACTTCAGATACATAGAGAGCTCAAGGCCAGCCTTGGCTGCATGAGAAAAGAAAAAAAAGAAGGGGGCGGGGAAGCACTTCTCTCCGTGGTGTCTGCAGGGCCTCCTGGTCAGCCGAGGGGCTGGTGACTAACCAATTCCAGACTTAGCATCCGCCACTAGTCCTCAGTAGCTCCCTCCCCATGTCCCTCTCAGGTTCCTGTTGCACAATTTCCTTCTCTGAGCTGCCTGAGCACCTCAGTTTCCCCATTCTGGGGCCCTCTACAAAGATGCTGCAGAAGTATATGGGGAGGTTTATCTAGGCTGAGACCTAGCACACAAAATTAGCCTGTTCAAAACCTCCTACTTTCTAAATCATTGTTAGGATGGATCCAGCCACTCAGCTGGCCTTGCCCGCTTCCCTCCTCCCTTCCCAGTGTAGTTTCCTGGGTGGTTGGAGAGCCGAGGTCAGCACCTGAAGTCCTGGCCCTGCAGGAGGATGTCCCCATCTTTCTGGCCTGACTGGAAACATTCTTTCCCCAAAGAGCAGGAATGCTCTGTCATATTCTACTCCAAACCTGCGAGGGCAGAAGCAGCCGTGGGCCTTGGTCTCCCCATGTGTAAAATTCGAGGGTTCCACGATGCACTCCGAGAGCTATCTGGTGCTAACATTTCATATCTCCACACCAACTGCGGCTCTGAACTCAGCTTAGCCAATCAGCCCAAGGACCTAGGGGTGAAGGGTGTGGACCCTACCCCTGCTCCCCCCACCCCCCCCTTTTTTTTTTTTTCCTTTTTCTCAAACTGTTCAGGATACCCAAGAGTCTAACAAGTTCCAGGCCAGCCAGGGCTGCATTATAAGTCCCTGTCTCAAAAAAAA
>VZQC01005210.1:1324300-1335065 GCA_009823505.1 Rhizomys pruinosus
TTTTTTTGTCTTTTTGAGACAGGGTCTCCCTGTAGCCCCAGCTTTCCTGGAACTCACTCTGTAGACCAGGCTGGCCTTGAACTCACAAAGATCCGCCTGCCTCTGCCTCCCGAGTGCTAGGATTAAAGGCGTGCGCCACCACGCCCGGCCATCATCATTTTTAAGAAGGGTTGTGGAAACAACCTGCTGGGCCTCATGCATTTCCTTGCCAGAGCTCAGAGCCTTCTCTTACCTTGCTGATGAGATTGGACCTCTCTCATCTCCAGGTCATGGGTCAGTTCTGGGGAAGAGAAAAAGAGGGATTTGTGTGTGTACATGCATAAGTGGGCGTAACAGCAGATCAGCAAGTTCAGCAAGTGGCAAGACAAATCCTCAGGTACCGTCTACATCACGTCCTCCAGCTATTTTACACAACCCATCAAGGGGAAGAGCCGTCCTGAGGGCACAGCTTTGGCCTGGTAATTTCAAGCTCAGAGATCTTTCTGGGGAAGTATTGCCTAGGTTTGGGGACAAGGATTCTGTGGGCAGAGGAGCCTGGCTTGTTCCTAGGGGTGATATGTCAGCAGAGAGGGCAGTTCTGGAGGGCTCTTGCTGCATGAAGCCTTGACTGATGAGAGTTTAGCTGGTGGATGTTGCAATGCCCAGAGCTGCTTGGGGCACTGGAAATGAATGGGCAGAGGCCGTTTACCAGTCTGAACTCCTGTGCATCACTAACTTCGTGGCAGTACTGTTATGCTTGCATTACTACCTGGAGATCTGCGCTGTTTCTCAATCCCCCTTTCATTTTATAGTCCAGGCAGGGAGACGGGCTCAAGAAGGACAGCGCCACCTAGTGACAGAAGCTGCACCAGGCTTTGGCTTGGTGTTGAAACGGATTCCTTAGGGACACCCAAGCTAAGGAATGCCATCACCAGGGGGCCTGGTACAGGAGCTGGTTCTTCCTAGGTGCTGGTTTATTCCTTTATTCTTGCTTCTTCTCCCTCCTAATACCCATTTCATTGAGGCCCTAAATGCCTCATTTCTCAGCCCAGCTGTTTGATCATTTCTCCAGTCCCACCTCTCATCCTCCAACTCCAGCAGGGCTCAAGAACTGCAGAGTTTGAGGGTAGTACTGTAGTTCAGTGTTACAGCAAGTGCTTAGCATGCCCAAGGTTCTGGGTTCTAATTCTGGCAGGATAGGGGGTTCCGGGAAAATGGGAAGGGAGCTAGAAGTCATAGTGACCTACTCCAGGTCGCTGGTGTGCACCACATAGACAGCCTGTGGCCCCTCCTGCTCTGCCTCTTCCGTTACGATGCTGAGTTACCAGGGGCTTTGCTAGAAGTGCCTTCTCCAGGGCCCACATGTTGCTTGGAGACAGAGAGCCCAGAGTGCCAGGGCCCTGAGTCTGACCTGAGCCTGAACTTCTCTGGGGCCACTGGGAAGCCTCTGATGCCTCCACCCCTGGGTCTTTTGGGGACCAATATCTCCCCTCCTCCAGGATGTATGAAGTAACCCAAGGGACCTTGGCTCTTCCACTAACTCTCTAAGGGCTGGGTTCTTTCAACCATTAACTACAGGACTTAGAGATAGCGGCAGACACAATTCCTCCCATGCCTCCATGTATTATGTAGCAAAAGTCTCTATCCATCTTCTGATCAGAATCCCATGGGTTACATAAGCATGCTGTGATCAGAATCTCTGTGAGACCTTGGACCAGTAACAGCACTTCTCTGAGCCTCAGTTTTCTCATCTGGAAAATGGGGTCAAAATAGAGGCTGACGCCAGAATGCAACGAGGAAAACGATAGCGGGTTTTGCCTAGGGTTAGGTCACCAACCAAAGCACAGAACACTTGCCATTATCCAGGCTGTCCACCAGCCCAGAACCACACCCATCTTCAAGGCCCTTGTTCCGAGTCCTCGGCTGGTCTTCCTGGCAGCCTGGCCTCCTTGGGTCCCCCTTCAATACCCTTTCCCTATTTTCTTCTTGGTTTTTCAGCCGCTGTGCCTCCCCTGATCCAGTCATTTCAGCCCTCAAAGTGGCAGTTTCAGACCAGCCCAGAGTTATTTTTATCTCTTTCACCAATAACCAGGAGTCTGCAGGCCCAGGGTCACCTGGGAGGGGGAGGGGGCAAGACGGCCCTCTGATCCTGCCTGCCATGTTGTCACAGGATCTACTCTGTGTCTAGAGTGGAGGGACCCAGGTCCTCAGAGTTGGGGAAAAGCAAGAAGCCTGGCAGGGCCCCGAGCTAAGACTTCACAGTTCCTTATTGTCCTCTGAGAGATGACGGGATGAACAATGAAACGGTGGTGCTAAATCTTTCCAGAGCCATCCCTGCCCCCAGGCTGGCCTCTGCTGTCCTTGGTCTTTGTGGAGATGGCCAGGAGTCTGGGGTGGACAGCAGTGGCTGGATCTGTATGTGGAGTGAGAGGAAGCTGAGGTGTCTCAGTCAGAAGTGGGTGGATCACTCAAGCCCACAAATCCTTAGTTTCTCCCTCTAGACAATGGGGAGGAAGAGAACATGCAGGTTACAGAGCTGCTGGCTCCAATCCTGGATATGCCAATAACATACACTCTATGACTTTGTCTTTCTGGGCCTCTGTTCCTCACCTGCACAATAGAGAAATTGGATCTTCCCAAACGAGACATCCCATGAACTACTGGTTTTACAGGGGAGCTGTGTGTTATCACTCATGCCTATAATCCTAGCACTTGGGAGACTGAGGAGGATTGGTGTGATTTTGAGGCCAACCTGCACTACAGTGTGAGAACCTATCTAGAAAAATTAAAAGAAGGCAGGGGTGCAGCTCAGTTGGCAGACAGAGTGTCTGCCTAGAATGCCTGAAACCCTGGTTCCCTGATCGTCTGCCTCCACTTCCCAAGGTCTGGGATTACAGGGGTGCACTACTGCATCCAGCTCAGCAGAAAGCCGCCCTGAGCCTCAGCTTTCCCATCCAGAAAGAGACATGACGGGATCGGTGTGAGGCTCACGGAGCTCGTGATGGGGACCTGAGCCCTCCCTGGCCCCCGGCCTCCGCTGGCCTCACCTGAGCAGCGTTTCTGCAGTCTCAGGATCTCCAGGTGCAGGTCTCGAAGCAGGGCCATCTGCTCCTTTTTCAGGAAGCTGATGTGGCGTTGCACACTCTGGATCTGATGCTCCAGGGACATGGTATCCATGGCAACCCAGGCCAGGGCCCCACCTGGGTGCAGGACAAGGCGAACTCACATCTTCAGAGCCCATCTCCCCTGCCCCACCCTCAGGTCCCTTGTGGTGTCCTCCACTCTAGGTTCTCTGGGGAGAGGGCTGTAGCACTGTCAGTCCCTTCTACTGACTTGCTCAGGCTTTATGAGCAAGCATGTCGTCAGGGAAGTTTAATTATGTCATTTGCCAGGCTAAGAAGCAGAGGCTCAGAGGGACCCTGGCTTCACTCTCCTGCTTCTTCTGCTTCCTAGGAAAACAACTTGAGAGGCCAA
This sequence comes from Rhizomys pruinosus, assembly GCA_009823505.1. Taxonomy (NCBI): domain Eukaryota; kingdom Metazoa; phylum Chordata; class Mammalia; order Rodentia; family Spalacidae; genus Rhizomys; species Rhizomys pruinosus. Next base: position 1,327,754 of record VZQC01005210.1, read on the forward strand.
GTCAGCAAAGTCAGGCACATGAGTTGGGGTCTAGCCATCTCCATGAACGCTCAGCTTTCCACAGATAAAATGAGGGAGTCGTGGGGGTGATGAATCCTGAACTCTGTTCCAGTTCTGACACCACCTAGATCTCAGCTCTGAGGCTCCTCTAAGTTATGGATTTTTTTTTTTTTTTTTTTTTTTTTGAGAACATGGGCTGATAGGTAGCCCAGGCTGGCCTTGAACTCTCCACAGTTTTTTTTTGTGAGACAGGGTCTCCCTTTAGTCCCAGCTGGCTTGGAGCTCACTATGTAGACCAGGCTGGCCTTAACTCACAGAGATCTGCCTGCCTCTGGCTCTCCCAAGTGCTGGATTAAGGTGTGAAATACCTTGCCTGGAGAACTCTCCACATTCTTATCTCTACTTTGGAGCATTGTGTGCATTCCTGGGCCTGGTCCAGAGGAGGGAGGGAAGCCCCATGAGCTTCTTATCCCAGTGTCCCAGTTGGAAACAGAAAGCCTTTGAGATGGGAGAGGGAGGGAGGTATGCACCTGAACGCTACTCATGCCTGTGCCTCCCTCCCGCCCACCCTCTCCCTCCCCCCACTCTCTTTCTCTCCACTCTGGCTCTGCCTTCTCTTCCTGTGACTCTTCCATGATCAGTAGCAGCCTGGCAAAGCAGAGGTGGAGGCAAGAGCTCTGGGGCCCAGGATTGAGACTCAGAACCCACGCCTTCTCTGCCAGTGAGAGAATCAATCAGTCTATCTAATCTATCTATCTAATCTATCTATCATCTATCTATCTATCTATATACTATCTTAATCTATCTATTTTCTATCTATCACCCCATGCCATTGCATTCATTCAATTTTATGGAATGATAGGGTATTAAATATGTTGGCCAGCCTAGCTTGAGCTTCTTAGGCACAAATGATCCCCTGCTTTAGCCTTCCAGTAGCCATAAGCATGTGATATCATACATGGCTCTTCCTAAAGATTTGTGGGGTTTTCTCCCCTCAGAGCTGGGGTTAGCTTTTTCTTTTCTTTTTTTGGTCTTTTTGAGGCAGTTCCCCTTTAGTCCTAGCTGGCCTAGAGCTAGCTATGTAGACCAGGTGGCCTTGAACTCAACAGAGATCCACCTGCCTCTGGCCTCCCGATGTGCTGGGATTAAAGGTGTGTGTCCGCCATGCCTGGCAGCCTTGTTTTTTAAAAAAGATATTTCATTTAGCTGGGCATTGTGGTGCACGCCTTAACCCAAGCACCAAGCACTTTGTGGGTAGAGCAGGTGGATCTCTGTGAGTTAAGGCCAGCCTGGTCTACTAGCAAATTCCAGCCAGCTGGGCAAGAGGGAAATGTCTAAAAAGACAAAAAAAAAAAAAACCCCAAAAACAAAACCCACCCATCATTTATTGTGTTTTTATTTGTATGTGAATGACGTATAGTGGCCCTTCTTGTAAGTGCACCCTTGCCATCCAATGCCTGCTGAGGTCAGAAGAGGGTCATCGGATCCCATGGATCTGAAGTTCTGGACAGCTGTTCATAACCATGTGGGTTTCTGGGAATCGAACCTGGGTCCTCTGCAAAAATAGCCAGTGCTCTTTGGGGCTGGAGAGATAGCCGAGCGGTTAAGAGAACGGACTGCTCTGCAGAGGAGACCTGGGTTGATCCCCAGCACCCACATGGAGCTTAAGAACATCGTTAACTCCAATTCCAGGAGAACTCCAGTGTCCCAGGGAATCCAAGACCCTCCTCTGACCCTCCGCAGCATTGCAATGACACTGGTGCACACAAACCTACATGCAGACAGTACATTCATACACATACAAAAAAAAAAAAAAAAAAGCCAGTGCTCTTAACTGCTGACCCATCTCTCTACCCCCTTTGTTTACTTGTATTGTTTTGTTTCTTTCTTTTCTTTTTTTTGCTTTGGGATCAGGTTTCCATGTAGTTGTTTTTGTTTTCTGAGGTGGCATCTTGTTATATTGTACCAGGTGGTCTAAGCTCAGGCAATCTTCCCACCTTAGTCTCCCAGCAGCTGAGACAAGTGCATGTCTACTCTCTTGAATCCACAGAAGATACCCAGTATCGTACTAGAAAAAGCCCTGAGTTTGAATCCTGGCTCTTTCAGTTACCAGTTGTGTGATTTTGGTCTGAAAGTTAACCTCTGTGGGACCTTTTTTCCCCTCTGTAAAATGGATAGATGTGAGCGTTAAATGAGATTTTATTTATTTATTTTATTTTATTTTATTTTTTTTTGGTGTTTTCAAGACAGGGTCTCCCTGTAGCCCCAGCTTAAATGAGATTTTAAAATGTGAAGTGCAAGGTAGCTGTGGTGGTATAAACAATCCCCAGCACTCAGAAGTGTGAGTAGGAAGACTGGAAGTTCAAGGTCATGCTAGGACACACAGTGGATCAAGGCCAGTCTAAGCTATAGGAGACCCAGGCTCAAAACAAACAAACAAATAAAAATTTTTAAAAAATGCTCAGTGACAGACTTTTTTCTCTACCCCACTGCTGTTTGAGTAGGCCGTCTTAATTTTTTACATTTTCATTCATTCTTTCATTCATTCATTCATTCATTCATTCATTGGTCTACAGTTGGCAAACATTTGGTTAGGCACAGGACACAGTAATGAACACTAAAATCCCTGCTTTCAAGAGCTTAAAGGGTAAAGAAGAGAGAATAATCAATCATCGTGTCAAACACCTATGGAAGTACAATCTGTGGAAAGTACCACGAAAGCACTTACAGGATAACGTAAGACAATATAGAGCGTAAGTGCTGGGGCTGAAACTTGGCCTTGGCATTGGAGGCAAGTGCTGCCTCCCACTGAGCGGCTTCCCTAGCCTGTGAGACCTATTTTGGACTTAGGATCAAGAAAAGTTTGTCAGTGTGACTTTTTGGGCTGAGCACTTCATGAACAGGCAGAATTCTGAGATGTCTCCAAGTTTCCCAGGCTCTGTCATCCATGCCCTCTTGAGTGGGGATGGATAGGTTTTACTCAGTGATTAGCTCACACACAAAAGTGAAGGGTGCCAGATGAGGTGGCACTTGCTGGTGGTCCCAGCTGCTGGGGAGGCTGAAGTGAACCATTCGAGTCTGAGTTCCGATGAGCCTAGGCACACATGGAGATGCCATCTCAAAACCCAAAGAAGGGGGGCTGGAGAGATGGCCTAGCGGTTAAGAGCGCCGACCGCTCTTGCAGAAGACCCGGGTTCGATCCCCAGCACCCACATGGCGGCCGAGAACCGTCCGAAACTCCAATTCCAGGAGAACTCCAGTTCCAGGGGAATCCGAGACCCTCTTCTGACCTCTGCGGCATTGCACGACACGGGTGCACAAACTTGCATGCAGACAGTACATTCATACACATACATAAATAAATAAAATTAATTTAAAAAAACAACAACAAAAAACCCAAAGAAGGGCCAGGCGTGGTGGCGCACGCCTTTAATCCTATCACTTGGAAGGCAGAGGCAGGCAGATCTTTGTGAATTCAAGGCCAGCTTGTCTACAGAGTGAGTTCCAGGACAGCTGGGGCTCCAAGGAGACCCTGTCTCAAAAAGACCAAAAAACAAAACAAACAAAAAAAACAAACCCAAAGAAACACAGAAGAAGAAGGGTGGGGAAATGTGGCTACCACGGAGGTAAAATGGTCAAAGCATACAATATGCACAGATGATGACATAATAATGAAGCCCATTCTTTTGTACAACTAATATATGGTAATGAAGAGGACCGAAAAACCTCAACTAAATAAAACAACAAAAAAACAAGACAAAAGGGTTTTGCAGATGTGACTACAGTCTCTACTTGAATTAGTTAAAATGATTATTTGCAGTGTGCCTGACCTATCAGGTGAGCCATTCAAATGAACTCTGAATGGAAAACCCAGGTAAAACATACTAGATTCCTCATTTTTAGAAACAGTAAGTTTATTTATTTCTTTCTTTATTTATATTTTTGATACAGGGTCTCACTGTATAGGCCAGGCTACTTTCACTCAAACCCAGAGATCCACCTGCCTCTGCCTCCCAAGTGCTGGCGTGCACCACCAGGCCCATCTTATTATCACTTTTTAACTATGTACTGTATGTCTGAGTGTGGTGTCATTGGAGGTCGAAAATGTTGGATCCCCCTTGAGCTGGAGTTATAGGCAGTTATGAACTGTCAGACGTGGTTGCTGAGAACAGAATTTGAGTCCTCTGGTAGAGCAGTATACACCCTTAACCACTCAGCCATCTTTCCAACTCTTGCAGTCGGTGCTCTCAACCGCTAGGCCATCTCTCCAGCTTCCTTTCCAGCTCTTATTCTTCGAAAAAATGTTTTTTACATTTTTTAATTTTTTATGTGTGTGCATGCACACACACCACAATACACGTGTAGAGGTGAGAGGACAGTGTGGGAATCAGTTCTCTCCTACTTGGGTCTCAGGGGTGGAATTCAAGTCAGCAAGCTTGATAGCAAGTGCCTTAACCAATGGAACTATCTTGCCAGCCTTTAAAAATGTACTTTATTCAATTTTTTAATTTATTATGATTGTTATTATTGGTTTTGAGGTCTTTCTATGTAGCTCAGGTGGCCTCGAACTCACAGCAATCCTTCTGCCTGAGCCTCCTGAGTGCTAGGGTTGCAGGCATGAGCCCCTATGGCCAAACCTGGGTCCTCTGCAAGAGCAGCTAGTGCTCTTAACTGCTGAGCCGTCCCTCCAGCCCCTCTTCTTCTTTCTTTTCATCAGTGCTGGAGCTTAAATCTTAGATCTCTTACATGTTAGGCAAGTGCTCTACCAACTGAGCTACACCCGCAGGCCCTATGATTTGCAGTTGCGTGTCTATATTAATGTGCATACAGGTGCATGTGTGTGGGTACATGTGTATGTCTGCACACATCCATGTGGAAGCTGGAAGTCAACTTAAGTATTGTTCCTCACACACCATCCTGTTGATTTTTTTAGAGAGGGTCTCTCACTATCCTGGGGTTCACTGATTAGGCTGGGCTGGCCATTGGACTGCAGGAACCTCTCTGTCTCTACCTCCTTAGCACTGGGATATAAGCATGTGCCATCACAGATGGCTTTTTCATGTGGGTCCTGGGGAATTAAACTTAGGTCTTCAGACTGAGCCATGTCCCCAGACCTTTGTCCTGCAATGCCGCGGAGGTCAGAAGAGGGTGTCAGATTCCCCTGGAACTAGAGTTCTCCTGGAATTGGAGTTACAGATGGTTCTCAGCCACCATGTGGGTGCTGGGGATCAAACCCGGGTCCTCTGCAAGAGCAGTCGGTGCTCTTAATCGCTAGGCCATCTCTCCAGCCCCTGCTGTTTTTTCCTTTAAAAAAAAATGTTTAATTGTGCGTGTGGAGGGGGGAAGTATGTGCAGTTGTGGGTGTAGATGCCTTTGAAGTCCGGAATAGGTCATCAGATCCTTTGGAGCTGGAGTTAAAACCAGTTGTAAGCTGCCAGATACAGGGGCTGGGAACTAAACTCAGGTTCTCTGTGAGAGCAGCATACATTCTTGACCACTGAGCCATCTCTCCAGCCCCACATTAAAACAACAACAACAACAAAAAAAAAAACCCCTGCATTTCTTTATTTGTGTGGAGGTTAGAGGACGGCTGGCAGGGCTCGGTTCTCTCCTAGCTTGTGGACCCTGGGGATTGGCCTCGGGTTCTCTCCTAGCTTGTGGATCCTGGGGATTGGCCTCGGGTCCTCGGGTTTTGCAGCCAGTGTCTTTATCTTTTGACCCATCGTTCTAGCTCGTTCTTTTTTCACTTTTATTTCCCCCTTTCCCTCACTTTTCTTGTTCTTCGAGCCATGGTCTTGCAGTGTAGCTCAAACTTGTGCTCCTCCAGCTTCTATCTCGACAGTGCTGAGATTATAGATAAATACTGCTACACTGTGCCCAGACCTGGGCCCACCCGAGCACTTACTCTGGCTTCCTTGCTGCTCCAAGCACACACCCCTGGGGGCTTTAGTGTGAGCTGTCTGCCAGGAATGGCTTTACCAATCTCACTTCAAGGCCGGTTCCCTCCCTTCATACAGTCTCCATTTAAATGTCATCCTCAGAGCCTTTCTCTGATCCACTAAAGTAAAAAGACTTGTCCGTCACTCTGCACTCCCTTACTCGGCACCAATTTTCTTCCATGCATTTACTGGCACATGGGTGTACTGGATTTTTGTTTACTGTCTGTTTCTCTTGCCAGATTGTTAGCAACAGACAATGAAGGACTTGTTTTGTTTTCTGCCAGTTCCCTAGTGCCTAGCATGGTATGTGGTAGAGGCACTCAGTGAATATCTGCAGAATGTACAAGAGAGTGGATTTGTGGCAGTGAGTAGACTGATACAGGGCAGATTTACAGAAAAAGAAAGATCAAAACAGACAGGACACATATTAGGTTTGTTCTGCTCAAGAGACCTCAAGCAAGGAGAAATAGATGTCAGGCAGACTGCCTAATATTCTGAGGCCTGAGCATGGAGAACAAGGTGAGTTGTATGTCTGTGCAACTAAACATCTGTGCTGGGCCTGATTGTGTGCACCTCAAGGACTGCACGTGTTCATATCTGTGTGAGAGTCCGTGATGCTGTGGATGGGACCCAGGGTCTCACAAATGCTAGACAAATGCTTTCTCCTGGATTGACATCCGAGCCCCATGTGTGCACACCTGGAGCATGAAGGGTGTAGCCTGTGCTAGGAGGAAGAGAGAAAACGTCTGTTCCTATTCACTGTAATGCAAATGACTGTGAAGAGTGAAAGTCCTTCCCACACAGTTCTGGAGCCTGGACCCTGGGCACAAGAGGCTGAGCCAACCAGCTGTTTCTGTCCTTTCCCGAACGGGCACTGCCTTCCAAGTAGGCAAGCTTCTTTTTCTTCTTGGGGAAGAAATTTGGGTCATAAACGATCTTGGCAACTATCCATTCTTAGACATTACTGTGTGGTTTGTTTGGGGAGGGCAGGAGATGGAGTGGGGAGGGGGAACTAGGGACAGGGAAGAGCTCTTTGTGTGGCTGAGGAGTCAAAAGCACATCAGAAGGTCTGAGTCAGAAAACTGGTAGGCTTTCCCCACAGACATGTGGTCCTGGAACTGCTGGGCACAGAAGCTTGAGCTCTAGACATGGTCTAGGCTGGCAGCGGCAGCGGCAGCCGAGAGCTTCAAGCTGCCAGCTCTGTCTTCTCCCCACGGTCAGCCCTAGATGCCAAGCCTCATACCCTTTGCCTCTGTCCTTTTCCTGAGCACCTCTCCTTCTTTGCTTCACTTTCCCTCCCTCTTCTGGTATTCCTGGTTCTTTCTCATGTTAATTTTATACCTTGATTTTTTTTGTCTTTTTGACAAAAAAAA
>VZQC01005210.1:1335213-1350275 GCA_009823505.1 Rhizomys pruinosus
CTTTTTTGAGACAGGGTCTCCCTGCAGCCCCAGCTCTCCTGGAACTCACTCTGTAGACCAGGCTGGCCTTGAACTCACATAGATCCACCTGTCTCTGCCTCCCAAGTGCTAGGATTAAAGGCGTGTGCCACCAAGCCCGCCTCACACACACACACACACACACACACACACACACACAATCACCAAGTGCTAGTGAGATGTCTCATTGGGCAAAGGCACTTACTGCTACTTCCTTCCCATCTGCCCACGACTGACTCAGCAATGGGAAACTTAGTTCTCTCCCATCCTCAGTTCTTATGGCTCTTTGGGTTGAAAGCACCATGGGAAGCAAAGAATCACAGCACCCAGGGCTCAAAGGGCCTCCAGTTCTCCTGGTCAATGGTTTTCAGATTTTGCTCCACAGAGTTCTAGAAAGCAACATCAAAGGAGGGTTCAGATGCTGCAAGAAGGACTAAGACAAAGGGTAGAGTTAATGGCATTACTTTTTTTTAATTTTTTTATTTTTATTTTTGTCTTTTCGAGACAGGGTCTCCCTGTAGCCCCAGCTGTCCTGGAACTCACTCTGTAGACCAGGCTGGCCTTGAACTCACAAAGATCCGCCTGCCTCTGCCTCCCGAGTGCTAGGATTAAAGGCGTGCGCCACCACGCCCGGCAATGGCATTACTTTTTAATGGTCTTTTCTGTTTTAAAAATTTTTTTATTGCTGGGCGTAGTGGCAAACGCCTTTAACCCTAGCCCTTGGGAGGCAGAGGTAGGCGGATCTTTGTGAATTCAAGGCCAGCCTGGTCTACAGAGTGAGTTCCAGGACAGCTGGGACTATAGGGAAATGCTGTCTCAAAAAAAGACCAAAAATATTTTTTATTTATAAAAAAACTTATTTATTATTGCTATTATTATTATTGTTTTTTATAAATTTTATTTATTTTTGTATGTGTATGAATGTACTGTCTGCATGCAGGTTTGTGCACCCGTGTTGCGCAGTGCCGCGGAGATCAGAAGAGGGTGTCGGATTCCCCAGGAACTGGAGTTCTGGAATTGGAGTTACAGACGGTTCTCGGCCACCATGTGGGTGCTGGGGATCGAACCCGGGTCCTCTGTAAGAGCAGTCGGCACTCTTAACCGCTAGGCCATCTCTCCAGCCCCGCTATTATTATTATTATTATTATTATTATTATTATTATTGAAAGAGAATGTGTGTAGAGTGTATGGGGAGATCATACCACCGTGCATGTGGGGAAGGTCAGAAGACAATTTTCAGGAATTGGTTCTCTCCTTCCACTGAAGGACTCGGGGATCAAACTGGCTGTCAGTCTTGCATGGCAAATATGCAAGGAACTTTACCCACTGAGCCTCATCAGCCTTTAATGATCTTTTTTATGATGTACTCGTGCCTATGAATTCACTGGAGAAAAGGTCTCTGGTGCCCAAAAGTTTGAAAACTATTTTTGTTAATGAATTATTATTATTGTTGCTACTGAGATTGTCTCTCTCTGTAACCCAGGATAGACCAGAACTCATTAAGTAGCCCAGGCTGGCTTCCAATTCATGACGATCTTCTTGACCCAGAACTCCTAAGAGCTGAGATTATAGGTATGCACCATTATGCTCAGCTGAATTATTTTTATTATTATTGCAGTGTTGGGAGTTGAACCATATATACAAGCAAGTGTTCTGCCACTGAGTTATACCTCAATATGAGAGAAACATTGTGTGTGTGTGTGTGTGTGTGTGTGTGTTCCTCTCACCCGCAGTCTCAATGCTGGGATTCCAGGCATGTGCTCCCACACCTGGATGAAGTTCAACACTTTTCTAAAACATTTATATCCCTGCCACCCCTGCCCTTCAGTCTCCTCCATTTTACCTAGACCTCTTCTGCCCCCATCTTTCCTTCATGCCAGCCTGGAGGCTTGGAGAAGACCAGTGCCCAGGCCTCTTGCTCTCAGCTCACATGCAGTTTTCAATGTGCCATGTCTCAAGCCTTGACTGACAGTCTTGTCCCAGTTTCTATCTCTTTCTTGCCACTTCTTTTTCTCTCTGGGACTGAAAATATTTACGGGTCAACAAACATCTCTCTGACATTCTGAACACTCACTACCTACACTTTATTTAAGGACATATACCTCCTGGTTTCAAGGCAAGGTCATAAATGAATCCATATGTTCTTTTATTTTTCTTTGTCATTCTTTCTCTTCATCATCTGACTCAGAGGAGAGCAAATCTCCAAATCCTTTCTAGAGAGGCTCCAAAGCACAGGCAATAATTGGAACAAATGCTGAATCTCAGCACCGTTCTCAGCATTTCCCTGTTAACATATTCAGCTTAACAGCCCTACACTGAAGATTCTATTAGTATATCCATTCCAGAGACCAAGAAACCGAGTCTCAGAGAAGTAAAGGCTTTTGCTCAAGGCACGTAACTACAGTGCCCAGATCCTAGGAGACAGGCCACCAGGAGCTCCCTCTGGAATTTAAGGCCTCTCCAAACGCAGTTACATGTGTCACACTGGCAGGCTAAGCTACTCTTTTGGGTTCTATCGCTTGCTCTCAAGACAAACTTTTCCTGTAACTATGGGCACCTTTCACTCTACCCCCCCCCCGTTTCTGTCTCCTGAAATCTGACCTCGTGCCCAGTAATATGCTTTTTGCAAGCAGAATTTTGATTCTGGGAGTCCCTTGCCAAAAGCAATCATACAGCAATAGTGGAGTGAAGATGAAGAGACAGCCGGTGGCCTCTTTCTGGGAGTCACCAGGGCAAGGAAGTACACGAATTAAAAAATAATTACCCTGCTACCCTAAGTCCTTGTCTCTCCCTACATGAGTCTGGAACCAAGATTTTGTCTTTGATATATGTCTGAGACTGTCTGCAAGGCGAGGCTGGTGGGGGAGCCACATTCTCCAAGGACCTGCGATCTTCCTCGGTCCAGAGTCCCTCCACTCCAAGACCTCTCAACTCGGGCTCCATGCTCCACTGAAGAGCCTACAAGCCCAACGCTGAGGATTCTGGCACGTGGGAGTGGGATGTAGGAGAAGCCCGTCATCCCTTTAAATCTTGATGTTCTGCTGTTTGTACCTCCAATTTGACTCCCAGAGCAGGCTGGGGCGCGGGGGACAAGGAGACCAAGGAGGACAGGGAAGAGGTACGAGCCAGCTCAGAAAGAGCAGGCAGAGAGAAAGGCGTACGTGCGGGAGGCAGCAGGCAGTGGCGCGGGCCGCTCGGGGCAGGCCGGGGTCTGCTGGTGGAGGGCAACTTCTGCCAGCAGCCCGCGGTCCTGCCGCCTCCCGCGCTGCGGTGCCCAGCTGCGCGCCAGCCCTCCGGGAGCCCGAGCTCCGCCGCGCTCTTCCCCTCCGAGCCGCGGGCGGCGCCCACCCTCGACGCCCACCGCCCGGCCTCCTCACCTGCGGGACCCGAGGGAGCGCGGCGGTGGGCCGGGCCGGGCCGCGCTGGGTCGCGGACAGCGCTTTTCCTCCCGCTAGCTGCGCCCTGGCTTCCGCAGCACCCGGCTGGGCTGCGGCGCCATCAGCTGCTGCGAGGATACGGGGCGCTGGCGCCGGGCTCCGGGGGGCTCCGCGGGCCGAGGCCGGGGGTCCGGGGCGGGCTCCCGGCGTAAACACCCAGCAACGTGACCGGAACTGGCGAACGAGCTGGAGGGGGCGGAGGGGGGGCGGGAAAGATAAGGGGGAAGGGAGGGGCCGTGGGCGGGGCGGGAGGAGGGGAGGCTGGCGGCGCGGGCGGGGGAGGGGGAATCCCGGGACCTCGGACCCGGCAGGCAGCCGAATCCGCCGAGCTGGCTTAGGCTGGGAGCGGCAGAGGGAACCCAGGACCCCGCCTTGGGGAGCCGGGGAGCGGGGACGGATCAGCACCGCGGACAGCGCCAAAGCCCGCAGGCCTAGAGATCTGCTCACCAGCCTGCAGCCGGGCACCGCTAGGACCAGCGTGCAGGCAGCCTGGGGAAGGGCTGGAGCTGGGGCAAAATGTTCGCAGGGCTGGAAATCTGCCCTTGGTCTAGGCGGCAGCAAAGCTGCGCCAGACCTCTTATTAGTTGTGTGACCTTGGGTGAGTCACCTCCTCTCTCTTGGTTCCAGTGGATAAGATACCTTATTTCTCCTTATGTGAGAGGCTCAGGAACCCAAGGAAGATCTTTTTTAGTTTTTATTTATTTATCTATTTTGATATGTTTGAGACAGGGTCTCCCTGTTGCTTGGAATTCACTATGTAGACCAGCCTGGCCTTGAACTCACAAGGATCCACCTGCCTCTGCCTCCTGAATGCTGGGATTAAAGGCCTGTGCCTCCACACCCAGCAGGAAGATGATGATGATGATGATGATGATGATGATGATGATGATTTTCTTTTTTTGAGACAGGGTCTCCCTGTAGTCCCAGCTGTCCTGGATCTCACTATGTAGACAAGGATGGCCTTGAACTCACAGAGATCCATCTGCCTCTGCCTCCCGAGTGCTGGGATTAAAGGTGTGCACCACCATGCCCAGCAGGAAGATCTTTTTTTTTTTATTGGTCTTTTCGAGACAGGGTCTCCCTGTAGCCCCAGCTGGCCTGGAACTCGCTCTGCAGACCAGGCTGGCCTTGAACTCACAAAGATCCACCTGCCTCTGCCTCCCGAGTGCTAAGATTAAAGGCATGCGCCACCACTAGGAAGATCTTTTTTTAAACTCTGAAGTCCCTAACAAATGCAAGGCACTGGTGTAGAGCCTCTTTTCTTTTCTTTTCTTTTCTTTTCTTTTCTTTTTTCTTTCTTTCATCTGCAAATAGGTTTCTAAAGTGTTCTGCTTGGTTTGTAGTTCTGGCTCCATCAGTATCTTTCTCCTCCTCATACCAATGATGGTGCATATAGCTCATATGAGAGAATTGTTAAAAGAATTAATAACTGTAAAGTGCTTACTACAGGAGTGAGTGCTCATTAGGCATATGTGCACATGGTGACTGGTGGTAAGGGATCAGGTGCATTGAGTGAGTGGCAGGCGGCTCAGAGCTCCCTATGGGAAACTCATTTCCACTCCCACCTCAACCTCAGCACACTGAAGGAAGATGCTTCAGGGACTCAGACCAAAGGACTAGTTTGGATCCTATTTCATATTCACTGGTCTTTCCTCCTCCGTCATATTTCCAGAAATCCTTTTTTTTTTTTTTTTTAAGGTCTTGCTCTGTAATTTAGTCCAACTGGCCTTGAACTTACTATACAGCCTGGGTGGCCTTCAACTCCAAATCCTCCCAGCCTCCTGAGTGCTGGGATTACAGGCACATACCACCACACTCAGCCTTCTGATAAATCCCTGAAATTTAACTAGACTTGGGAATCAATGAATAAAAACTTTAGCTACTCTTGGAAGATTCTGAGCCTTCCTCAGCTGAAGGACTGAGCTCCTTAGGTGCCTTGACAGCCAGTAGACTGTATTTTATTTAACTATCACTCTGAAAAGACTTCAGTGTGCAGTTGTGCTATGGGAAGATATCCTGTCTAGAAAATTCTTGGGAGAAAAAAAGGCCAGGCTGGTCCTTTCTTTCTTTCTTTCTTTCTTTCTTTCTTTCTTTCTTTCTTTCTTTCTTTCTTTCTTTCTCTCTCTCTCTCTCTCTCTCTCTCTCTCTCTCTCTCTCTCTCTCTCTCTCTCTCTCTCTCTCTCTCTCTCCCTCCCTCCCTCCCTCCCTCCCTCCTTCCTTTCTTCCTTTCTTCCTTCCTTCCTTCCTTCCTTCCTTCCTGGAACAGGACAATATTGGGTTGTGAATATCTCCAGTAAAAGTATGGGTTCTGATGACCACCTATATGTCCTAAATCTTATGAGCCATCAGTCAGAAGGATGAAATATTTTTTGTGAGTTTGGCTCAGTGGATAAAAGCACTTGCTAACAAACCTGGCTGAGTTCAATTCCCAGAAATCATATGTTAGAAGGAAAGAACAGACTCCTACAAGTTATCTCCCTATCTCCACATACATGTATGCATACTATGGTATATGAAGGATACCCTGATACCAGCCCTGTCACACTGAGCAACTCAGCCTTTCTGAGCTCCCTTCCTCCTCCTCCTCCTCCTCCTCCTCCTCCTCCTCCTCTTCCTCCTCCTCTTCCTCCTCCTCCTTCTCTCCTCTCCTCTTCCTCCTTCTTCTTTCTTTCTCTTTCTTTCTTTCTTTCTTTCTTTCTTTCTTTCTTTCTTTTTTTGTCTTTTAAAGATAGGGTCCCTGTAGCCACAGCTGGCCTTTAACTTACTATGTATACAGGGGTCCACCAACCTCTGACTCTTGAGTGCTGGGATTAAATGAGCCATGCCCCGCTCCTTCTTTCTGTTTTTTAAATTAATTTTTATTTATGTATATGAATGTTTTTCCTGCATGTATATATGTACTGTATGTGTATTCCTGGTGCCCAAGAAGCCAGAAGAGGGCATTGAATCCTCTGGAACTGAAACTGTAGTTATAGACAGTTGTTAGATGTTATGTAGGCACTAGGAACCAAACCTAGGTCCTCTGCAAGAGCAGTGAGTGCTCTTAACTGCTATGCTCTCTAGCCTTGTATTTCTGTTTCTTTGAGACAGGGTCTGACTCTATAGCCCAAGTTGATCTGGAACTTGTGGTGACCCTGTATTAGTGCTGGGATTACAAGTATGAGCCACCACATCAGGCTCTACTGTACTTCTCCCTATGTAAATTGGGAAGAACAACATCTCTGTCAAGAGAATCCTTGTAAAAGTGTCTGTGATACAAGTGAGGGGTGTGTGTGGTGCATGGTGTGTGTGTGTGTGTGTGTGTGTGTGTGATACAAGGGTGAGTGCATGTGGACAGGATGATAGGATTGCTATGACTAAGTCTTAGATGTTCTTTTCCTTATAGAGATGGATACCGGGCTGGGACTTTGGTTTTTTATCAGGAACATCCAGCAACCACAGAAACCTGACTGAGAGGTGACCCTGGTTGTTTGTGGGGACTTTGCCACAAGGGGTGTTTCTTGTGGAGTCCTGCATTTGATCAAGCTCTCTGGACATGAAAGTCCTCTATAGCTGCCCTATGGAAATGTGCAACATATTTGCCTGGAAAAATATCCGCATGAGAAGCAATAACTTGTACGAAGAACCCAAGAAGTACATGAATATGACTGAGCCAACAGTGCGAGCGGTTACCACTGGACGACCAGAAGCTAGGGCCTGAACTTGAAAGCCAGGTTTCTTAGGTCCACCTCCTTGGAGAAGATCTAGAGATCATCAGTTATTACACAGAGCAGAGTAACTGACTGCATAGCAGTGTGTCCGGGGTTGGAAGAGGCAAAGAAACACCGAGAAATGATAACTGTAATAGTAATAATCATCTAAGGAGCACTACCTGTGTGCCAGATACTTTTTAAAACACTGTTTAAAAATCTTTGGAGGGGGTGCTGGAAAGATGGCTCAAGGGTTAGGAGCATTGGCTGCCCTTGAAGGGGACCTGGGTTCAGTTTCCAGCACCCATATAGCCACTAACAACCATCTATAACTCCAGTTCCAGAGGATCTGATGCCCTTTTCTGACCTCCAAAGACACTACATGCACATGGTGCATTTACATACATACAGGCAAAATATTCATAAAACATTCTATGTTTATAATTAAATTTGTAACAAAATAAAAGAAAAAGCATATGAAAGTGTATATCTCACTTTAAAAGCAAAAACTTGCACTTGGGAGGCAGAGGCAGGCGGATCTTTGTGAGTTCAAGGCCAGCTTGGTCTACAGAGCGAGTTCTGGGGCTACAGGGAGACCCTGTCTCGAAAAGACAAAAAAAAAACAAACAAAAAAAAAAGCAAAAACTTTAGTTTTAAAAAATTTTAACTTTTCTTTTAATTCTTTATTTACTTTTCAATTTTATTTTTATTTTATATGTATGAGTGTTTTGCCTGCATGTATGTAAGTGTATTGCATGCATGGATTGCCCATGGAAGAGGATGCTGGATCCTCTAGAATGGGAGTTCCAGATGGCTGTTGGCCACCATGTGGGTGCTGGGCACCAAACCTGGGTCCTTTGCATGAGTGCTCTTAACTGCTGAGCCAGCTCTCCAGCCCCAGTAACCACTATTTTTAGTGGAGCATTTTACTTATGCAATCTCTTTTAAACTTCCAAGGACTCCTATTGCAAAGGTAATTCATATTGTAGGTGGAGAAAAGGAGGCTGGTGAGAGAGTCCATGCACCAACACACAGTTAGGAGGCAGCAGGGTCAGGACTATAAGCCTAGTCCACCTAGGTCAGAGGGAAGTAACCACAGCATCGTCAGTCCTCCCAGATAGATGAGACAGGGTCTCACTATGTAGACTTTACTGTTCTGGAACTTGCTATGCGTAGAACAGGCTGGCTTTGAACTCATAGAGATTTACCTGTTTCTGCCACCCTGGTGCTGGGATTAAAGGCATGGCCACCACACTGGGCTCAGAGCTTCTTCTTCTTTTTTTTTTTGAGACAGTTTCCCTATAGCCCCAGCTGGCCTGGAACTCACTCTGTAGACCAGGCTGGCCTTGAACTCACAGAGATCTGCCTGCCTCTGCCTCCAGAGTGCTGGGATTAAAGGCGTGCACCACCATGCCTGGCTCAAAGATGGTTCTTAGCCACCATTTGGGTGCTGGGAATCGAGCCCAGGACCTCTGCAAGAGCAATCAGCGCTCTTAACCGCTGAACTATCTCTCCAGCCCCCAGAGCTTCTTTTATGAGACTGATGGACTATCTACTCTGCTAAGGCGGCATGTATCACAGCTTCTTTTACTATCATGGTCAGTTAGAGACATTTTAGAATTCTACTCAGAAAGGTTAGAAAGCAATAAAAATATTCCTTTATGTTGCTTATATTATTTGTTGGTATTCTAGTTTTTCTTTTCTTTTTTGGGGGGTGCTGGGAAGGGCCTTGAGCCTTCTAGGCAAGCACTCTGCTACTGAGCTGTATCCCTAGCTCCTCTTCAGGGTTTTCAGTAATATGATCATTTACATGGTTTCTATAGTATGACATTTTTTTTTTATTGGTCTTTTTTTTTTAATTTTTTTATTAATTTTATTTATTTCTGTATGTGTATGAATGTATTGTCTGCATGCAAGTTTGTGCACCCGTGTCGTGCAATGCCGTGGAGGTCAGAAGAGGGTGTCGGATTCCCCTGGAACTGGAGTTCTCCTGGAATTGGAGTTTCAGACGGTTCTCAGCTGCCATGTGGGTGCTGGGGATCGAACCCGGGTCCTCTGTAAGAGCGGTCGGCGCTCTTAACCGCTAGGCCATCTCTCCAGCCCTTTATTGGTCTTTTTTGAGACAGGGTCTCCCTGTAGCCCCAGTTATCTTGGAACTTGCTCTGTAGACCAGGCCGGCCTTGAACTCACAAAGATCCACCTGCCTCTGCCTCCCAAGTGCTAGGATTAAAGGCGTGCACCACCACACCCAGCAGTATGACTTTTTTCAAGTTGTTTCATAACTTCAAGCTTTTGTATTGTGTTGTAGCTTTTTCCTCCTAATTTTAAAACATTCCCTCCTGAATGGAGCTCTCATAATACTTGAATAACTAAGGAAACATCCAAGTTTTGGGAAATTAAGGAAACGCCCAAAGTTTAGAAATCTCCTGAAACTTACAAGATCTACCAAGCCCTATATTAAAGTTGAATAACCAGAACAATTGTGGGCGCCAGGAGGCTCTCCTACTAGCCACGCTGCTTGCAAATGGTGCAGAGACCTTTAAGAGATGCAGCTGTCTTACGTTGTCACTCTTGCAGGGCCTTTTGGTGATGCCGCTGCCTTGGACTCATCCATGTTTCTGTAAATAGCCCTCACCCATGCTCCCCTAAATGACTCCAATAAGCTCCTCAGTTCACCAAGCTAAAGTTGGGTGAGGTCATTTAATTGGTCTCTTGTTGGTTCTGTCTGGGGTGAATAGATGTTTTTCCACATCTCCCAGGACAAGTCACATAACATATAGGCTTTGAAATACCGAAATACCTGCAACCTCTTAAAGATAACAAGCTCCTTGTTATCTTGCCCAAAAGGCAAAACAGAATTTGGGTTGTCCTGGTGTGCAGTCTCTAAACCCTCCTCCTCCTCCTCCTCCTCCTCCTCCTCCTCCTCCTCTTCCTCCCTCTTTCTCCTCCTTCTCCTCCTTTCTCCTTTCTCCTTTCTCCTCCTCCTTCTCCATCTCTTTCACAAGTCTCAGATATATCAAGTTGGCCCCTATCTGCCTAGGTGGCCAGGGATGACCTTGAATTCATGATCTTTGTGCCTCTACCTCTGGAGCAGAGCATGGGGATTACAGGAGAATAATACTACCTTGCGTTTCTCTAAACTTTTTGAGCTCCTTTACACCAGGTTTGGGATGTGCGTGCTGGTGATCCTGTCAGCACCGCTGGACTCTGGTCTCTTCCAGGGAGGACTAGGAATAGATAGATTCTGGGGTGGATGGGAGGTTGACTACCTGGGTCCTAGGATGGGCAGCATCCCAGGTGGATGCCATCATACTGTTTAATTACTGCCGCATCATAATATAATATTTTAATCATTTGCAAAGCATACCAAGTTTTATTTTAGGCTAAGATAATTTAATATTTTATGCTTCATTTTGGGGGGCAGGTAGAACACGTAGATTAAGGGGGGCATAGCGCAGCAGGGTTAAATGAATTGTTCATCACTCAGTAAGCGAATTTCTCTCTCTCAGTAGGACTCTGAGTGGAGCTCCGGCGCTTCAAAGTAATCCAGCTGTTCTGCGGGGCGGGAACGGCGGGCGGGAAAGAGACCCGCGGTGCTGCTGCGGAGGGACGCGGTGACCCAGCTGTACGGCTCAGGGCGGGCTGCGCGGCCAAGCCCGGCCTGAGCTCTGCTGTGTCCGCACTACCCAGGCTCGGCCGCAGTCTCCGCCCGCCCCGCCTGCCCCACCCGGCCGCCCCGCGCCGCCTCCCTCTGAGCAGCGCGCGCCGGCGCTGGCCCTGCGGCAACCGGAGCGTCCGCGGCCCTCGGTGCAGGGAGCGGCCGCCGGGCGAGGCATGGAGGGCCGCCGGGCGCCCGGGGAGAAGCGCTGGCAGCTGGTGCGCTGGTGAGTGGGTAGCGGGCGGCCGCGAGGCTCCTCCGACCGAGCCAGCCTGGGAAGGAGCCGGGGCGACCTCCCAAAGTTTCTTCCCGAGCTGACAGGCCACGGGGACCCGGCTGATAGAGATGCTGGACTGTCAGATCAAAGCCACCCAGCGTCCCTGGGCTCTCCAGAGAGATGGGCCCTGGAACCCATACCTCCCGGAGTCCCAAGGGTCTGAATGCTCAGGGTTGCCAAGGGCACCTGGCCTCTGCTTGCCGGGATTGGAGTGCCCTAGGACTTTAAAGACTTAAAAATGAGAGAGACCCTGTAGGTAGATCCGACCTTGGGAGGGACCCCAGGCCTACTTCCAAATGCTCAGGGTCAGGTTGCTTCTCCATCCCATCTCAGCTTTCCCTTTTGTGCAGGGGTGTGTGTATGTTTGGGGGTCCCCGATACCTCCAGTCTTGCTGCCCAAGGTAGAGTCTGGACCAGAGTCTCAGACAGGGCACAAGTCTTAAGTCAAAGAGGTGCCTGGCCCACCTCCACAGGGACCACCAGGGTGGGCAGTGCCGGGACCCAAGCCCAGAGAAACGGGTCTGCCAGGTACAGAAAGGGGAAGGGATCCTTGGACAATTACCCCTTCCCCCATCGCAGTGCGGCCCAAGATGGGAAGTCAGTCTGCCGGGTATCAGGTTACCAGACTGCAGACTGGGAGGGTTTTCCGAGGTGCTGCAGCCCGGGCCTGCCCCCCACCCCCATATCCTCAGTATCCTGTGTCTGAATGCTTGGTGGGACTTGGAACACAAGGCATCCTGTTCAGTTCAGCTATGGGAGGACCCCCAAGATCCAAAGGAGACCCATCCCATCCCAACTCACCCCGCTCCCCCCTCCCCCACTAGGGGCAGGGGGCATCTCTGAAATAGCATTCCTGAACTCGTGGTGGAGGTGCATTGTGTAGCCAGAATAGAAATAGCAGTGTCAATATCAATGACAGCAAGGCCCAGAGCACATCCCATGGCTCTGTGGTAACCAAAACTCAGGTATTACGTTTACTCAGTTACTCTTCCCAGCAATCATAGTCAAAGGAGACTGGAGAGGTGGCTCTGCTCTTCCAGAGGACTCGTGTTAGGTTCTCAATACTCATGTCAGCTCACACAGCAAACGTGTCCTAGGCAGGATCTGAACTTAGGTCTTGCTCAAAGCTTCACTCTTTTTTAAAATTTTTTATTTTTTATTTTTTTATTTTCTGGACTGTCCCATCAGCCTGGCCAGACATTCTGCTCAAACCACCTGTAACTCCAGTTCCACAGGATTTGAGGCCTTCTTCTGGTCTTCTGGCCTCCCCTGGCACCTGTCTCTCTCTCTCTCTCTCCACACACACACAGATAAAAATAAAATTCTTGAGCTGGACGTGGTGGCACACACCTTTAATCCTAGCACTTGGGAGGCAGAGGCAAGCGGATCTTTGTGAGTTCAAGGCCAGCCTGGTCTACAGAGTGAGTTCCAGGACAGCTGGGGCTACAGGGAGACCCTGTCTCCAAAAATAAATAAATAAATAAATAAATAAATAAATAAATAAATAAATAAAATTCTTTAAGAAAAGAAGAACAACTGCTTGAAGGGTTGAGGATGGCAGTTATTTAGTGCCCTTTTCTTTAAAATGAAGGACCACCATAATCTTTCTCACCTCCTTTCTCCAGATTCACAGCAAAAGAAACAATGTTAAAGGGAAAAGCTTCACTTACCTTTTCTGCTTACCTCACTCCTTGCCTCTGGCACAGTCTGGCTGGGTTGGGTCTTGGGCTGGACTTTATGGTAGAAGAATCATTTTTAATGTTCTAATTGAATTTGGGGTCACCCTCACGTTCAGGTCCATCTTTGGAGCTGGAGAGGTGGCTCTTGCAGAGCTCCTGGGTGCAGTTCTGAGCTTCCACATGATGGCTAATGACCTTCTGTAACTCAAACTCCAGGAGGTCCAATGCCTTCTTCAGGCCTTTGAGGGCATTGCATGCATGGGTGCACTTAACATGTGGGCAAAACACTTATACACATAAGTAAATAAATAAACAAATAAATAAGAAAAACTCTATCCTGAGTGGTCAGGCTTGGCAGCAAAAATTTTCAAAGGCAAGACACTCCTCAGAACCCATGCCACGCATGCTCGAGACATGTTGGAACTTGGTGCCTGGTTCCTGGACATCACTTGGAGTCAGTTTGCTTTCCTTATCCATGAGTCAGGAGTTTTTTACTTGTAGCTTATAGAAATCAACTCCAAGCAGCTTGAAAGAAGTTGAATTTTAAAAATTAAATTATTGTGTGGTGTGATTGGGGAAGGGATCACATGCATTCTATAGCACACGTGGAGGTCAGAGGATAACTTTATGGAGTTGGTTTTCTCCTTCCACTTTTACATGGGTTCTAGGAATCCAACTCTGGTTGCCAGGCTTGTGTGAGAAGCACCTTCATCCACTGAGCCACCTCGCTGGCCCAAGAAAGGGAATGTATTGGCTCACAGAGCTGAAAACTCCAAGCACTCTTCTGGATTCAGCCACATATAAGAATGCCACCAAGGGACTGGAGAGATGGCCTAGTGGTTAAGAGCGCCGACTGCTCTTGCAGAGGACCCAGGTTCGATCCCCAGCACCCACATGACAGCTGAGAACCGTCTTTGACTCCAGTTCCAGGGGAATCCGACGCACTCTTCTGACCTCCACGGCATTGCACAACACGGGTGCACAAACCTACATGCAGACAGTACATTCATACACATACGAAAATAAATAAATAAAATTAAAAAAAAAAAAAGAATGCCACCAAATAGTGGCCTGGCTTCATGCCTCTGCTTGCCTTCATTCTAAGTTTTATTCCCTGTGGAAACAAGGTGGTAGCAGCTGCGCCAGGAAGCCTTCCACAGAGCCAGTCCTCATGCAGAAACAGCTGCTAAGGTCTGGTCCAAAGCTCAAGGTGTATCTCAAGGGCCTGTCATTTGTCACCATGTCCATTCTTTTTTTTTTTTTTTTTTTTTGGTATTTTTGAGGCAGGGTCTCCCTTTTAGTACCAGCTGTCCTGGAGCTCGCTCTGTAGACCAGGTTGGCCCTGAACTCACAAAGATCTGCCTGCCTCTGCCTCCCATGTGCTAGGATTAAAGGCGTGTGTTACCACACCCAGCTATCGTGTCCATTCTTGATCCAATCGCTGTGGCCAGTGGAGTGAAGTGCTCTGATTGGCTAGGCTAAGGCTGGGTCAGTGCCACCCAGTGTTTTGATTCCAGGACAGGGTAGGAAATAGTCATCAAGCAACCAATCAGCCATTTTTACCCTTTTACCCTCTCAGAGCAGCCCCTTCCTGTGGCTTCACTTCCAAACTCTACAAAGAACCAGAAACTAAATTAGAATTGACTGGAATCAGAAGCTCAGAATCGTGTGTGATTTTTGTTGTTTTTTGGTCTTTTTTGAGACAGGGTCCCCCTGTAGCCCCAGCTGGCCTGGAACTTGCTCTGTAGATCAGGCTGGCTTTGAATTTATAGAGATCCACCTGCCTGCCTCCCGAGTGCTGGGATTAAAAGCATCTGCCACCATGCCTGTCGTGTGTGTATGTGTGTGTGTGTGTGTGTGTGTGTGTGTGTTTTAAAGAAAGCATTCCTATCTGTGGGCTAGTACTGGACTCTGCCTGGTTTCTAACAAACCAGTTTAGAGACCAAGGTAACACACCTAGGTTCTTTACACATGTATATATGTTTATGTATGTATGCATGCATGGTATACATATATGTTATATGGGATGGCCTGTTGTTTCTAGAGCTATGCTATACTGAACAAAGTAACATTAAGGCAAACCAAGATAAAGTGCTGCAATCAAGATACATAGTACACAATGCACATGAGCTTGCTTCTGGCATAACAGAGTCTAGTTTACATTACCCATTAGAAATTAGGACTGGGAGGTAGAGGCAGGCGGATTTTTGTGAGTTCAAGGCCAGCCTGGTCTACAGAGTGAGTTCCAGGCCAGCTGGGGTTACATGGAGACCCTGTCTCAAAAAGACCAAAAAAAAAAACGAA
>VZQC01005210.1:1354664-1459099 GCA_009823505.1 Rhizomys pruinosus
CAGATCTGATATTCTTTGTTCTGCTTCCTCCATTCTACTTCTGAGGCTTTTTTCTTTCCTTTCTTCTTGATTGGATGAGGGTTCTAATTCCTTTTTCATTTCATCCTGTGTTTTCTTTAGTATTTCCATTTCCTTTTTGAGCTTCTCAATCTCTTCTTGGTGCTTCTCAATCTCTTCTTGGTGCTCCTTACTTCGTTGGTTGGCTTCCTTTTTCAGTGTTTCTTCTTCCTTTCAGAGTTTGGTTTTTTTCTCCCTCTAGTTCTTTCTGGAGTTTATCAATCTGCTCCTTTAGTTCTTTCCAATGTTTGTCATTGCATCTGTCTAGGTCCTTTTTGAGTTTTTCATTCTCTCTCTTTAGTTCTCTGAATTCTTCTTTATTTTCTTTAATTTCTCTGCATAGGTCTGCAATTATTCTTCTAAATCTGTTCCTTGGGTCTCCTCCAAGGGGTTCCCATTGTAACTATCTCCTACAGGTTTGGTAGAGCCTGGTGCGGGATTATCCTGTGCCTTTTCCATGTTGTCCCTTGGTCGAGTCCCTGGCATGTGGGCTTCCCTTTTGTGGTTCAGATCTTGCTTTCCTCCTTCAGATGCTTTTTTTTTCCTTTCCTCCTCCTTGTTTATGGAGTATTGACTTGTCTAGGTTTCAGGATTTCAATTTTGTTTATATATTGGATATTGGAAGCCAAATCTCTCTTCTTCTTCTGAAGGTTCTCCAAGAAAAATTCCACTTGGATTCTCACTGATTTCCTGTGGTGGGGGGGGGTGTATATGCCTGACCTAGCCCGCACCCCGGTACCTGCCTGAGTGACTTCCGGCCAGCCCACACAAAGGTGCAGAAACACCGACTCAAACCCGCTGACCCTCTGGTCCCGGCTCCAAAGGCAAAGGGCGGTCCGCCCAGAAGGCCTCAGAGAGTGACCCCCTAGCAGCAGCCCAGGAGAGAGTCCACCCAACCCACAGCTTACTTTGAAAAGTTGGTCCTGGGCTAGGAATATAGCTTAGTGGTAGAGTGTTTGCCTAGCATACACAAAGCCGAGTTCAGTCCCTAGCAACACACAAACACACACACACACACACACACACACACACACACACACACACAATTGACCCTGAGCAGTATTGTTCAGTGGGATTTCAGATACATGGTGGGTGATAGGGAAGACATTTGTGGATGGCCAACTCATTTTTTCTTATATTCGGGGAACTCTACTTTGGTAGTTAGTAAATTTGATTCATTAATGAAGATAAGTCTGTGGTAGAATAGTCCCAAGGCTGTGATGAGCGTCACTACATTTGTCACTCTGTTTTGATGGCAGGCTGGTTGGAACATCAGGGTCTCTGGGACGATGTTGCAGGGATCTCAGAGCCTGATCAGACCCAGTTACTGTACTCTAGCAGGGAAACTAAGTAACTCACATAGGCAGGCTGAGTGATCACAGTGCTGTAAGGTTAGACAACACATTCCAGAATCTTCCTACTGTCTTGGGCTCTGGCTGCGAGGCTGGGGACAGATGGCTAAGCAGTGTGGCTTGAGGCAGGCATGGAGAGAGGACAGTTCAGCTAGGAGCACTGCCATGTGAGAAAAGGCAGGGAAACAGAGTTCCTTGTAGGCATGGGGAGAGGGTATCATGTAATGGCAGGAAAGGCTGGCCCAGATGTGGCCAGGGTGGTGGCTCAGGCCTGTAATCCCAGCACTTGGAAGGTAGAGGCAGAACCATCACAAATCCAAGGCTTGTTTAGTCTGTGTAGTGAGTTGGAGGCTAGCCTGGGCTACATGAGACTTTGTTTCAAAAAACTAAAACAAACCATAAACAACAATAACAAAACAAAAAACCCCAACAACCTTTTAAGGACACTTGAAAGAGGGTATTACTATTGCATTCACCTTGTGGACGGGCTGTCTGCAGCTCACAGGGGAATAATCCATTACCCACACCTGGAACCCACGTTGAGATGCCCCAAAGTCAGGTAGCCCCTTTGCTGAGTGGAGGGCCGTTCCTTCCCATTGCGTGTCTAGAGGATGGGGTACACCAAGGAGGAAATGGTGGGTGAGGAGTGAGGCACAACTCCTGAACGAGTGGTTTCTCTCTTCCCTCAGCCTGGGGCCTATGTATGCTCGGTGGGATTGAGGGCAACGTGATGTGTGGCCTGAAAACTAGTGGACCTGTGTCTGTGCTAAACCCCACGATCTGTAAAATGCAGCTGTCAGACCAGATGGATGGACTCTTAGGGTTTTTCTGGCCTGTACAGAATAAGACCTCATGATCAGAAAAGGCCCTCTGTTAAGAATAAGCTCTTCACTTCAGAAGATATAATATTGTCATATGGTCCACACTCCAAAGGGGCCAAAGCCATTCCAATGCTTACTAGCCACTCTTTGTCCCCTTGGAGGGAGCCAAGTTTGTTAGTTTATCAGTCTTCCCATGGAGATGACAAGAACATGCCACTCTTGGTTGAACTGAGGAGCCTGAGGATGGGGGGAATCAGGGCATGGTGTCAGAATCTGATGGGTAAGTCATGGTGGGCTTCCTGGAGAGGCCAAGGTTTAAAGCGGATTTTACAGGAGGGGAGTCATCTTGGGGCGGGAAGCAGGTCACAGTGGAAGCTCATGTCCCAAGCAGAGGCCATGAGTTCTTCTCCCAAAGGTGCTCTCATCTGGAGTGAGTGGCAGTGGAACCAGCCTCCCCGCATGAGTCAGAGGCTGGGGACACACCTGTTGCCCTCACATCTTCCGTAAATCCCCACAACCTCGCTCCCTCTTCAGCTCAATGGCAAGTCTTCCCATAACCCTCCATCTTCAGTGCTGTCTACCTGAGACACACCCTGACCTCTTCAAGAGCACCTAACCTGGCCACTCTACCATCCCCACCCAGCAGCCAGAATGACTTTCCTGAATGCCCAGAGGGTGACACAGAGGACAGTGAAGGGGGATGGGCCGGGGCCCATGCTCCACTTTGGGAGAACACAGGAACAGTGGCAGTCCTTTGCCTTCTTTCAGAGCTTCAATGGCACCATGTGCTGCCCTCTAGCTTTGCCTGAGCTGATCCTTTGGCTGGGGCCCTTATAACATGACCTCTTTCCCCTAGGAAATTCTTGCCATGAACTGAGTGTGTGTGTGTCCCCTCAGATTCATAGCCTAAAATCCCAACTGCCCAATGTGGTGGGTGGTTCCTCTGGAGGTGATCAGGTCATGAGGATAGAGTCTTGTAGATCTCCTGTGGACAGCTTTAGTGTCCTTATATAAGAAGAGAGGGGCTGACAAGATGGCTTAATGGTTAAGAGCACTGATTGCTCATGCAGAGGACTCCAGTTTGATTCTCAGCACCCACATGGCAGCTAAGATCTGTCAGTAACTCCAATTTCATTGCACAATATAGTTGCACTTAGGCACACACAAGCAATACGCTCATACACAAAAAATAATAAATATATTTTTTGGTCTTTTTGAGGCAGGGTCTCTGTTTAGTCCCAGCTGGCCTGGAGCTCACTATGTAGACCAGGCTGGCCTTCAACTCACAGAGATCCGCCGCCTGCTTCTGTCTCCTGAATGCTGGGATTAAAGGTGTGAGCCACCATGTTTGAAAGGCTTTTTCCCCAACTCAAAACAGGCCCGATCAAACCAGATTAACAAAGTATAAAAGAAGGTTTATTAGGACAGCTCCATCGGAGGCGGCGGGTCTGCCAATCTCAGAGAGGGAGGCCAGGGGAGTCGCACACTCCACTCGGGTTGGGGCTGAGGGTTTTTATAAGTTCTGGGGAGAGGAAGATGAGGTAAAGGTGGTGAGACAAAGCATGTACTTGTAAGGGCAAAACTGGTGCAGTGGGAGGGAAACAGAGTGGGTCTTTAGTGTTCGTCATGAAGCTGGAATGTAACCATACGTTGTCTTAGGCTGTGCTCTCATTGTGGCTGCTGACGTCAGGAATGGAAGTTGCATCAGCTATCTGAGATGAGGTAGGCTTTTGACCGGAAGAGACGGGTGATAGGTGCCATCTTTAGATCTCCAAGCCCAGGCCCTGCCTAACAATGTTCATCTGTATGTATATATATATATATATATATATACAATTATGTTTCTTTAGAGAAACCTAACTAATACAATGATTTATAACCTTACATTCACATGAGATCAATCTGGTTCTGAGAATACAGATATGATCCAAGAAATTGCATGCATTTGGCAATTGCATTGATTATGGTTTGGGGGTGTCACAAGCCCAACTAGACCAATGACTTCCATTGAAACTAATGGGAAAGTGAAGTTTTAAATTTGAAAATTGGATTTGAAGATTGACCTGTGGGGGGAGGCACCATGTTTCAAAGGTCTGCCCAAGGGTGCAAACAAAATAAAGCAAAATTAACAGCACAGGAGAGGATCTAAAAGACTGGATAATAGGGAGATGGCTCAATGGTAATGCCTCGCAAGCACCGAGGACTTGAGTTCAATCCCTAGAATACACATTAAAAAAAAGCCAAAAGCTGGGTTTTGTGGAGTAAGCATGTACCCAACGCTGAAGAGGTAGCAATAGGTAGATCCCTGGGGCTCACTGGCCAGCCAGCCTCGAATGCTTGGAGAACTCCAGGCCAATGGGAGATGCTGTCTCAAAAAACGAGGGCTCCTAAGGAACAACCTCTGGCCTCTGCATGCACATACATGTGCATGCAGCATGCACATACATGCACAGAAGATCTGAGAGATCAAGAAAATCTAGACTGTGACCCTAGATCCAGCCACATCTGAAAGAAGATCTAACTATAAAATAGCTTTTGCCGCTTAAGCCAGTTCAAGTTGAGTTTCCTTCACCTGTGACCAATAAACTCCTTCTTAATATATAAATAGATCAAAGCTTATTCATGGAAGCCAATTTCTCTTTAAAGCTGTCACCTTAAGAAGCAGCACTGGCTTCTTTTAGAACTTTTCAGTGAGATAACCCTTAGTACCAATTTAACAACAAAGTCACCTCCTTACTTTATTATCATGGGAAGGAGGAGATTATTCTGTTTGATCACTGATTTTGTTCACCAGACTTGGCTCTGAATGACCATTTCCCAAACTAAGATCTACCCCATCTCAGAGGGTGAGGACTTGCTGATGAAGAAGCCAGCCAAGAGTGAGTGGCAGGTACATCTTTAAATTTGCGTTTTGCTTTTCAAAGTGAATGGAGAGAATTAATTTGCATAACTGATTTGTAGTGTGAAATATCAACCTCATCTTCTGTGGTCATACTTTAAAGATAACAGCAGTTTGTCCTGGCCTCGTTTGCTCAGAGAGCCATATGGACTTCATCCTGCTCCTAGTCTTAATGGGAGAACTCGTATTCCCATTTCACAAAGAAGAAAAAGCAAGGCTAACTGAAGTTCCAAACAGCTCTTTTGTCAAGCACCGTGTATATAAGGATCCAGGATGTCAGATGGAATTACTAAATAAAGAGAGCCCAGAGGTAGATGAGGCCACTGGAGAGAGTGAGATGCACAGNTTGATTACTTAGCGAGTTTGAGGCCATCCCATGCTACATGAGACTCTGATTTGTGTGCTTTGAGACAGGGTCTCACTGTATAGACCAGGATGGCCTAGAACTTACAGAGATACACACACTCCTCTTAAGATAGGCAAGGGAAGCTGGGCGTGGTGTGCACGCCCTTTTAATCCAGCAATTGGGAGGCAGAGGCAGGCGGATCTTTGTGAGTTCAAGGCAGCCTGGTTCACAGAGAGATTTCCAAGATAACTGTGTGCGGCTACAGGGAGACCCTGTCTCGATGAAAAGCAAAAAAAAAAAAAAAAATAACAAATAAAAAAAAAAGGCAAGGCTCTCTTTTATGCGAAGTTAGAAGTTACATCACTGCTACCAGACCACTTTCCCACGTTCCAACACACCCTATTTCGCACACTCAGGAAATGACTTTTATTACTTTTTTCGTCTCCAGTATTCAAGTATATACAAGATAAGCAAGGATAAATGCCTACTTTATTCCCTCCCCACTCCCTTTTAATCAGTTACCCACACCGGTCTGTAACCAGGGCTAGAGGATGTGGAAACAGGAGTTTCCCCAGGGATGGGGTGGGGTGGGGTGGTGGGGGTTGTGTGTATGGGGGGGCTCTTGGCAGTTAGTCTAGCCAATCAGTGAGCTCCAGGTTCAGAGAGAGATCTTGTCTCAAAACATAAAGTGGAGAGTGATAGAAGACACTTAACATTGACTCTGGCTTCTACACATACATGCATAGATGAGTGTACACACATGCACCAGGTATACATACATGCAACACACACACACATGCACACACACACACACCACACACACACACACACACACCCATGTCCACTCTCTCACCATCTTATCCCTGTTTGAAGGCTTTCAGGATAGTCCTTTTTCTGATGCTGAAACCTTTTTCCTGACTTCCAATTGCATACGTCCAATGACCGGGAACTCAGCACTTTAAAGTGGCTCTTCTCCACTTCAGGTGGCTAACCTCTGACGGCTTTTCTTTTTTTTTTTTTTTTTGTCTTTTTGAGACAGGGTCTCCCTGTAGCCCCAGCTGTCCTGGAACTCACTCTGTAGACCAGGCTGGCCTTGAACTCACAAAGATCCGCCTGCCTCTGCCTCCCGAGTGCTAGGATTAAAGGCGTGCGCCACCACGCCCGGCCCTCTGACGGTTTTTCAACTGTTAAGTTGAAACCTGTTTCATGTAGCTGTCTCCTCCTCAGGACCATTTTGATGTGCAAACGAGGCTTTTCTGGCATATGGACAGAGGGTGGAGCATTTGCATGTGGGTGTTTGCCGTCTAAAGGAGCTCTGCAGAGTCCTAGCCGCCTCCTAACTCTGTTTCTCCCTCAGGTATGTGCAGGAAGGGCGATTCCGAATTGAGGAGAGAACGCTGACAGCCTTCCACTGGCTCTACAGCCCTCAGCAGCACCGAATCCTCAGCCGAGCCGACCTCCAGTCTCCTTCCAGGTAAAGGGACCTTCTGTCTGTACCTTCGTTCTTGAGGGGGCTCCAGGATGGTGCCTCTGTATCTAGCCCACACTGGTCCACAAAGCCACAGTGGGAAACTTGGCCCTCCACGATGGGAAGGCCCCCTGGACTTCTAGAAAAAGTTTATCAACCTGGTTACCAAGCAAGAATGCACAGAGTGAGTGGAATTAACTCACGGCCTCTGCTTTCCCCTCTGTCACGTGGGTCTGACTCTGTCTTTACCTGCAGGACATCATGAGTCTTCAGCATGTGATGCCTACAGAGAGCTCTCAGGCTTGGAGGTCAGCTGATTCTTTAAAAAGGAGAATGGAGCTCGGTATGGTGTGCACACCTTTAATCCCAGCACTTGGGAGGCAGAGGCAGGTGGATCTCTGTGAGTTCAAGGCCAACCTGGTCTACATAGTGAGTTCCAGGTCAGCTGAGGCTACAGGGAGAAAAAAAAAAAGACCAGAAAAAGAAAAAGAAAACTAACCTCTCCATCCCCAAATCCCAAATTTATGGCCGTGACTGCTTACAGAGAAAGTGGAGGCTGATGGGCCACTCTGGAACTCTTACTAATAAGACATAATGTGAGGACATAATGTGATTTAGCTTCAGGCCACCTGCAAAGGCCCCCTGCATGCCACCTGCCATCCTACTCGAGGTGGCTTATTTCCCCACCACTGACGGATGTGTCTAATTGCCTGTTTGTCTTTGTCTCCATCACCTACCGGGTTGGAAGCTGTGTGGAGGCAGCGCAGCGACTTTTCTACCCCGTTCTTCCTTGTATCTAGCACCATGCATAGCTCAAGGAAAGACTATTCAATAGCCACTGAGTGACCAACACATGAACATAATGTCAGCTCTGAGCTCATGGGAAAGCCGGTAGGAGGCAAGCCCAGCGCCCAAAGTGGGCTCCCCAAAGCAGTGAGGGGGTAGCTAGAAGAGGGGTTCCTGCTAGGGGGCCTTCTGAACCAGAGAACAAGGATGTCTGTCAAGGTCACAGCATACAGTAGGATGAAGCAATTTGAAATAACTTTGGACTTTTTTCTTGGAAAGGCTACAACCCAGGGGACCTGAAAAGGAGTCTGCTCTAGCTCAGTGACCATAATAATTTTTTAAAAATTTTTATTTATTTTTGTATGTGTATAAATGTACTGTCTGCATGTAGGTTTGTGCAACCGTGTTGTGCAATGCCGTGGAGGTCAGAAGAGGGTCTTGGATTCCCCTGGAACTGTAGTTAAAGACAGTTCTCAGCCGCCATGTGGGTGCTGGGGATCAAACCCGGGTCCTCTGCAAGAGCAGTCGGTGCTCCTATCCGCTAGGCTATCTCTCCAGCCCTGACCATAATAATTTTTATGATATATTAGTTATTGTTATTAATACTATTTTCTTTGAGACAGGGTCTCATGTAGCCCAGGCTGGCCAGAAGCCATATAACTGAAGATGACCTTCGAGTTCTGGTCTTCCTTACTGTACCTTCCCAGTGCTTGGATTACCATGCTCGGTTTATGTGGTGCTGGGATCCACCCAGGGCTTTGTGGATGACAAACAAGTAATCTGCCAACTGAACTACATCCCTATTCCTATTATTTTTCCTTTAGATTGAGAAAGGGTCTCTCTTTATAGCCCAAGCTGGCCTGGGACTCCTAACCTCCAGCCTTTGCCTCCTAAGTACGGACATTACAGGTATGTAACATCACACCCAGCCATTTTTTGATAAGGATGATGACGTTGATAATTATTATTATTTTATTTTTTGTATTTTTGAGACAGGAACTCCCTGTAGCCCCAGGTATCTTGGAACTCACTATGCAGACCAGGCCGGCCTTGAACTCACAGAGATCCACCTTCCAAGGGCTGGGATTAAAGGTGTGCACTACCATACCCTGCTTTTTGCTTATTAGTTTAATGCTTATTGTGTGTCTCGTAAATGCTCTGTGAGAATGAACTAACTGAGTCTTCACAGCAACCCTATGATCTGGGTACTGTTGTCCTCCCTATTTACCAGATGGTGACGCTGAGGCCCAGCTGGCGAGGGGCAGAGCTTGCAACTCCTGTGCTCACTGACTATCTTGTGCAAGGCACAAAGGCTGGAGGGAGGGAGGGTGATTTTTATCTCTATAAAGAGGGAGAAGTTACCATCTACAAAGCACACACCAATGGGCTAAGCATCAGTCCCAATTGAAGTTGCAGAGTCTGTTATTAAAGAGATGGCTTGGGGACACTTAGGATGATTTATCAGCACTGAGTGAATTCCACCTTGCTAGGGAAAGACTGTTTATCTCAGTTTTCTAGAAGAAATTGCATTGAGAGCGATGGAGAGAGAGAGAGAGAGAGAGAGAGAGAGAGAGAGAGAGAGAGAGAGATTGTGTGTTTCTGGAAGAAACTATTCTTATGTCTCATTACAACATTGCAGATGACACAGAAGACTGTGGCCAGTGACTGGTGCAGCAGTGGAGGTTGATGAATGGGCTGCGTTACTGCAGTCCTGCTTGTCATGTTTGTGGATGCTTTGAGGAAGAATGTGGGTCATATGTTGGTGACATTGCTGGTGGCAGGAACCTGGGCACTGTCTCAGCAGGTGGCAATATGTAGGTCCAAACGTAGTAGAGTGACCCCCTCTTATCTGAGGTTTCACCTTCTACAGTTTTATTTACCTATAGTCAAACATAGGGAAAATAGAAAATGGAGAATTCCAGAAACAAGCAATTCATAAGGTTAAGAGTGTGTGTTATTCTGAGAAGCTTGATGAAATCTTGTTCCTTTGTACCTTGTTTTACCCGAGATGTAAACCATCACTTTGCCCCATGTTCCCATACTGTATATGCTACCTGTCTGTCAGTCACCAAGCAGCTGTCTTGGCATGAGATACCATAGCCCTGGCATCTTGGTGCTCATGTTCAGGTAACCTTCATTTTATTTAATGCTTCCCCCCCCACCCCTGAAAAGTGTCAGGGTAGTGATGCTGGTAATTCTGATGTGTGCCAAAGAGAAGTTGTAAAGTGTTTCCTTTAAGGGAAAAGATGAAAAGTTCTCAAGAAACTTCATAACTAGTATGTATGTCAGATGCTCAACTCACAATTCAGCTATATCCCAGCAGACTCACTGTAAGTTGAAAATATTAAATGCATTTAATACACTTGGCCTACCAAACATCATAGCTCAGCCTATTTTATACTATCTCATGTATCTTGCTGAATACCTGTATCCAAAAGATGCTGACAGTACACTGTAGTGCATCAGCCTTTACCCTTGTGATCTAGGAGTAGCTTCGGGGGGAGTGACAGCTGGTTTCCACTCCCTAGCATCTCAGGAGAATACTGATGGCCAATCTCCAGCCTGGAAAAAACAAAACAAAACCCAAAGTACAGTTGCTATTGAACACATCTCATTTTCATACCACCTTAAAGTCAACAACTTGGAATTGGAAGGACTGTAAGTCTGGGATATCGTCTTTCTCTTTCTTTCTTTCTTTCTTTCTTTCTTTCTTTCTTTCTTAAATTTTATTTATTTTTTTATGTGTATGAATGTACTGTCTGCATGTAGGTTTGTGCACTCGTGTGGTGCAATGCCGTGGAGGTCAGAAGAGGGTCTCGGATTCCCCTGGAACTGGAGTTAAAGACAGTTCTCAGCTGTGATGTGGGTGCTGGGGATCGAACCCAGGTCCTCTGCAAGAGCAGTTGGCGCTCTTCTTTTTTTTTAAATTTTTTTTTTAATTTTTATTTATTTTTGAATGTGTATGAATGTACTGTCTGCATGTAGGTTTGTGCACCCGTGTCGTGCAATGCCGCGGAGGTCAGAAGAGGGTCTCGGATTCCCCTGGAACTGGAATTCTCCTGGAATTGGAGTTACAGACGGTTCTTAGCCGCCATGTGGGTGCTGGGGATCGAACCCGGGTCCTCTGCAAGAGCAGTCGGCACTCTTAACCGCTAGGCTATCTCTCCAGTGGCCCGCAGTTGACGCTCTACACAGGGCCATCTTCTCCACAGGCCCCATCTTCCTAATCTTTCTTTCTTTTTTCTGTTTTTGTTTTCTTTTGTTGTTGTATATAATAGGTTTTTAGCATATTCAGCTTATGATCTTTTTCTTTCTTTCTTTCTTTACTTTCTCTTCTTTCTATCTTCTTTCTTCCTTTTTCTTCTTTTTCTTTCTCTTCTTTCCTCCTTCCTCCTCCTTCCATTTCTTTCTGATGTATTTGTTTTTATTATTTATTTATTATTTCTCTTTTTTTTTGGTCTTTTCAAGACAGGGTCTCCCTGTAGCCCCAGCTGTCCTGGAACTCACTCTAGAGCCATAGACGGCTGGCCTTGAACTCCAAAGATCCAACCTGCCTCTGCCTCCCAAGTGCTAGGATTAAAGGCGCGTGCCACCACGCCCGGGCTTATTTATTATTTCTGTGTGTATATGGACTGTCTGCATGTAGGTTTGTGCACCCGTGTCGTGCAAGGCTCGGAGGTCAAGAGGGGTGTTTGGATTCCCCGGAACTGGGATTCTCCTGGATTGGCGCAGTTACAGATGGTTCTCAAGCGCCATGTGGGTGCTGTGGATCAACCCGGGTCCTCTACTGCAAGAGCACTCGGCGCTCTTAACCTCTAGGCTATCTCTCCAGCCCCGGATGTATTTATGTTTATGTTTATGAGCGTCTTGCTTGCATGCATGTATGTGCACGTTCATGCCTAGCTACCTGTAAAGGCCAGAAGAGGGTGTTGGATCCCCTAGAACTAGAGCTACATGGCTGTGAGCTTCCTTGTGGATGGGTGCTGAGAAAACTGAACCTGGGTCCTCTATAAGAGCAGCAACTGTTCTTAACATCTTACCAGCTCCCCTCACCTTTTTGAGATAGTGTTTCACTGTAGCCCAGGTGGGCTAGGAGCTTGTTATGTAGACCAAGATAGCCTTGAACTCTCAGTGATTTACTTGTCTCTGTCCCCTGAGTGCTGGCATTAAAGGTGTTAGCCTTCGGGACATCTTTATAGAAAAAACACATCATAGTTTGCACAGAGTTTGGGCCCATACTTGGCTCCATGACTCACTGGGCTGCAGCCTTGGAACAGTGCTGGAGGATGAGGTCAGGGTGGTGGTGGTGACTATAGAGTTTAACAAGGATAGGGTGAAAGCAAAGCTAGCCTCTAATCTTGTCTACTTCTGTTTATTTATTTATTTATTAATCCTGTCTACTTTTTTTTTTTTTTTTTTTTTGTTTTTCAGGCAGGGTCTCCCTGTAGCCCCAGCTGTCCTGGAACTCACTCTGTAGACCAGGCTGGCCTTGAACTCACAAAGATCTGCCTGCCTCTGCCTCCCGAGTGCTAGGATTAAAGGCATGTGCCACTATGCCCGGCTAATCCTGTCTACTTCTAAGCACCTAAACAAAGCCCAAGGGGATCTGACTGAGTAGGTGTCTGGGCTCTGTTTTAGGCACTGACCAAAGCAGGCACTTTTTTTTTTTTTTACAATTTTATTTATTATTTTTAAATTACATTTATTTCATTTTATGTATGAATGTGTGTGTGTATGTGTATATGTGTGTGTGTGTGTGTACAGTATGATATGTGTGTGCCACAATGGGCAGGTGGAGGTCAGAGAACACCTTTTAGGAGTAGGTTCTTCCCTCTCAACATCTGGGTCCCGAGAATCAAACTCAAGCCATCATGCTTGGCACTGAATGCTTTTATTGGCTGAACCATGTCTGCCACCCAGTACTGAAATCTTGGGATTGGAGAGCTGAGACCAAGGATCTAGAACCTTCTGTTCTAAGGTTGCATGTCCATTTATTGCACTAGCAGACCAAGCTCTTTTCATCTGCTGAAACCCATGCGAGAGGCTACCCTCCAACGCGGACAGCCGTTTGCATTTCAGGACTTAGATGGTGGCCTGCCCATCCCTGCCTTCCTTTCTTCCTTCTACCCCTTATCCATTGTGATTGCCCTCTGAGTCAGGTCCTGGGGTTAAGGTGCCCCAGAAAAGGGTCCAGCCTGCATAGTACACACAGTCCAGCGGGAGAAACAGACCATCAGGACACAAACATGGATACCAGAGTTTGCCAAGCCTATCAGATTGCTGGTTAGTCCAAAACAAGACATGGGTATAATAAGTGACCAGTGCTTGTGTGAGACGTTGAAAGTGCTGTAAGGCGGTCCTGCATGTCACAAGGGGCAGCCATATGGAGAAGGTGCTGCTGAACAGAGAAGGGCACAGGACGTGGGTGTCAGAGTATGTCCGGGCACTGAAAACAGCAAAGTGCAAAGTTTGTTCTAGAAGCAGAGCATCGCCGAGCTTGGGGGCGCACGCCTTTAATCCTAGCACTTGGGAGCCAGAGACAGGCAGATCTTTGTGAGTTCAAGGCCAGCCTGGTCTACAGAGCGAGTTCCAGGACAGCTGGGACTACAGGGAGATCCTGTCTCAAAAAGACCAATAAAAAAAAAAAAAAAAAAAAAATGGCCTTTTAGAGCTTAGACTGGCTCCAGGGAATGAGCTTCTGATCAGAGGAGGTGTGTAAGCCATAGTCAGAGGCTGCCTGCTGTGGAGGTTGCCGAGGAAGAGCCTCGAACCTTCCTAAGGTTAGACACTTCATTCTCTTAACCCCTTCAAGTTCAGGACCTTCTTAGGTTTGGCAGAATCTGGGAATGGATTTGTGGAATGAATGAACGAAGCTCTAGGTTGCCAGGTCCCGAGCAGGGTCAGTTTTCATCAGTCCCCAGAGTCCCCTATTCCAAGTTCCAACAGCGCGATGCGCGCTCCCGGAGAGCCCCACCGCCGCCGGTCCCGTCCTCCTGGACTCTGCGGACAGGAGGGCTTCTTCCTTCTCCGGTGCCCGGAGTCCCCGGCACCCGCCTGCCCCGCCCCGAGCCTTTGTTCTGGGGGAGCCGACCCGGGCAGTACCCCACGACACGAGCGTCGCCTCAGCGCGTGGGACCCGTCGTAGCAGCCCCGGCGCCCTCGCCACCCCCAGCGCCCACGCTCCCGCCGCGTCTCCCGCAGCTGCGCGGTGGGCGCCGCCAGGACCGGCTCTGAGCTGCGGGGCACCGGGAGCGGCGGGAGCGCGCTCGGCGGCGGCGCGGGGCTCAGGCTGCGCGGGCTGCGGCTGCGTGTGCGCGCCCGCCAGGTGTCGAGCGGCGGGCGGCGGGGCGCAGCTCTGTGCGGCCGGTGTGCGCGCGCGCGCGCCGCGGTGACGGTGCACGCGACTGGGCGGGCTGCGAGGGAACCCCGCGCCGCGGAGGAGGGGGCTCGGTCCGGATGGAGAGCGGCGGACTCCGCGCTGGCGGGCGCGCGCCTGGGGTGACCGGCGGGACTGACTGTTGACATTCCGTCCACGTCGGGCAGTGAGAAGGTCAGTGGCTTGGGGCTGCGTTGTGACTCCACAGCCGGCGTGCATCGGGACGCGAGTCCTGGGTGTGACTGCGCGTGGAGCTGGAGTGGATGCTGTGAGTGGATGCGTGTGTTGCAAAGCACGGATGGCCCAGGTGAGCTCCGCGCACCGAGCAGTTGGGCGCTCTGGGTTCTGTCTGAGGACAGTCACCTTCTGAGGGTGACTGTCCTCAGAAATCACTGCGGGTGCGACACCGCACACCATGCAGAAGGGCGTGTGTGCGTGAGATGTTGGTCAGCTCCCTGTCGGAGTCCGGCGAGAGACGCGGGCTGGAGACTGAGGTCAGACGTGGGTGTTTACAGGTGGCAGTAGCAGAAAAGAAGCCGGGAACCGAGAGGACCCTGTAGCTAGGCTGGGGTGGGGTGGGGAGTTGTTGTTTTCCCTGCTAAGAGCAGGAAACCCCAGCCGGTCCTGGCTCCCGCTTGTGCCTGTTGCAGGGAGAGTAGCTAGATTGAGGGTTGCCAGGCCAGGGATCTCTGTGGACCTGTGGGGCAAGCCAGCCTCCAGCCTGATGCTCATTTTAGAAGCCTTGGGTGGGTGTGGCGGTGGAAGCTTGGGGTGGGGGTCCAGGGCTCGTGTTCACTAGACAGAAGGCGTCTGTAGACTCGCACTTTGGCTTTGCTGACACGTGGTGTCTGTATCTGGGAGCTGGTAGGGGGACCCCCTTTCCTCTATAGCTCTTCTTCACCCTTAGAAAAACCTGAAGGGCATTTACATGCTAGTGGGGTTTAGGCTTTGAATTCAGGGGTCTGTGTCTGCTGAATGGCCCTTATCAGGGTCACCTCTAAAGGGAGTGCCAGGATTGGCTTGGGCCCAGTACTGGGGCATGCCTTGTGACCCGAGGACCATCCTTTGAGCCCTATAGGCCTCAGTTTCCCTTGGAGAAGGAGAAGGCTCTGTTCTCCACTCCTGCTGTGGGTGAGGAGTAAACAGAAAGCTTGCGTGCTGCCTAGAGGCTGGGAGTGACTCAGGGCCTGTGAGGTCCTGGCCATGATTTCCCCCAGGACTTGGCAGGAGTCATGAGAGGCTGTGACATCACCTCCAAGCAAAGGTACTGTGTTGCCCAATTTCAGGGTTGGGTGTCTGCTAGATGTGTCTGCTCAGGCTTCTGGAAGCTGCCCTCCTCCCTCACTAGATGTTGAGGAGTTGGGGATGGAAGGGACCTGGGGGGCCAGGAGAGGTGGGATGGCAGGCTGAAGCCCAGAGCCTCCGTGGTTGCTGCTTTGGGGCACAACTGATGGGAATCAGCATCAGCCCAGGTGTTACAGAGATGGCCTCTGTTCCAGAAGGTCCTCCTGAGACAGGTGCCTTCATAATCCTCCTCTCCCTCTCTTTCTTTCTTTCTTTCTCTCTCTCTCTCTCTCTCTTTCTTTTTTTCTTTTTGGTGTTTTTGAGACAGATTTTCAACTGTAGCCCCAGCTGGTCTGGAACTCACTTTGTAGACCAGGCTGGCCTTGAACTCACAGAGATCTGCCTGCTTCTGCCTTCTGAGTGCTGGGATTAAAGGTCTGCACCACCACGCCTGGCCTTTCCATGATTTCTTATGAGCAAGTGGGGCCAGCTAGATATGGTGATGTAATATCTGTATTCCCAGTTCTTGGAAGGCTGAGGCAGGAGGATAGTCATGAGTCCAAGGCCAGCCTGGGCTGGGTGAGATCCTGTCTCTGAAATAAAAAACCAGAATCCCTCAACCAAAAGCAAATTCCAAAAACTAAAACATATAAAAAGAAAATCTTATCAGGTGTGGCTGAGTCACGGAGGTTCCAGAAAATAAACTTTAAAGGAAAAGGGCCCTGGTGTGGATGGTGGTGGTAGCAGCCTGGCATGGTGGCTAAGCATGAAGGCTTGACTACTCTCTTGGTGACTCCGTTGGTGATGATTTGTTGTCCCAAAGACCTGGATGGGAATCAAAGCTCCACCACCTGCTCTTTGTGTCCCATCCCTCCCCCTGCCAGGGATGGCTGGGATAAAGGCTTGCTCACAGTGGTTTACTTGGGAATTGATCTCAAGAGGCAAGGGCAGGGGCAAAGGGTGTGGAGGAAAGGCCTTTATTACTGCTTTCTTCTCTCCTGGTGGTCTCCTTAGGAGGCCAGGGACTGCATTTTAGAACTGCTCTGTTCGGAAGAGAAACCATTAGCAGCTCCATGCCCCAAGGGCGGCTCTCCGGCCATTAACTCTCTCATGTTTCCAGACTGCACGTTTGTGAGGCTCAAGTGGTTTTCTGTGGGGACCTGCACTGCTGCTGCAAACGGGGCCTGGCTTGGGCCTCTTGCAGTGCTCATTTGTTGCACCTATAAAATGCTACTCAAGGGGAGGGGTATCAGACATGGCAGAGGCAGCTGGAGCAGGGAGGTGGACCACGAGGATTTGCAGTGATACCCTGAGATGTTCAACACATTGCATGACCTGGGCGAGTTACCCAGCTTCTTTGAGCCTCAGTTTCTTTATCTGGATGTTGCAATTTATTTTTTTGAGATAAGAGCTTGTTATATAGCCCAGGCTGGTTTTGAACTCATAATCTCCTTGTCTCAGCCTCCTGAGTAGCTGAGATTAGAGGTAGGCACCACTGTGCCTGGATTTGTTGATTTTTTTTTTTTTTTGAGACAGGGTCTCATGTAGCCCAGCTTGGCCTTGAATACCTGATCCTCCTATCTCTACTACTATGTCTGGCTCTTTACTGAAAAAAAAAATTTTTTTTTTTTTTTTGGTCTTTTTGAGATAGGGCTGTCCTGGAACTCACTCTGTAGACCAGGCTGGCCTTGAACTCACAAAGATCCGTCTGCCTCTGCCTCCCGAGTGCTAGGATTAAAGATGTGTGTCACCATGCCCGGCAACTGAAATTTTTAACACAGGGATGGATGTTTGGGGTGTGGTTTTGTGCAGCTGAGAAGGTAGCAGGGCCTGGCTGTGCAGATCTTTAATCACTCCAGTGATTAAAGGAGACTGGTTAGACAATGTCTAAAACCCCTCCAGGTTGTGGAATCTGGGGCTCGAGGGCCAGACTCCTGCCCCTGGGGCTGTGGCCCAGTTCCCCAGGCCTGAATGGATCTGGTTCACAGTCTTCAAATTAGAGCCAGTGATGCCCAGGAGGGTGCAGGAGCTCCACAGTGAGCAGGGGAGGAAGAGGGAGTAGTCACTTGGAAACAGGTGCTGGAAGGAGGAGTGGAGGGAGGGTAGGTGCTGGCAGTTAGAACTGGCAGATGGTCGTGGGCACTGGTCTGGGCTGCAGTCAGTGGGGAGGACAGGGCAGAGAATGGGGGACCAGCTAGAGAAATTGCAGAGGAGGAAGGGGACAGGGCAGACTGGCAGGAGGTGGCCAGGATGCCAGAAGACAGGGCTGGGGTGCCCTGAGTTAGAGGTGTCTGAGGCATAGCAGAGGCTGGGCCTGAGGAAGAAGGAGGGTGGAGGGAAGGAAGGGCAGGGAAGCAGCAGCTGAGGGTTGGTTACTCGGGGGAGCTCTAGAGCGTGAGCCAAGCAGGCTTCATATGTCAGGGTCGGGCCCTTCCAGCTTCCTCACTTTCCTTTTTCCCATGAGCCCACTGTGCCTTCTAGGCCACTACCATCTTTGACGGGGTGGTCTGTCTGCAAGCACTTTGATTCTGCTATGGTCAGCTAAGGAAGAAGTTTCGGATATGCCTTAGCCAAAGCCTGTTGCCATGGTACCAGGTTGGCCTTCATCTCCCTGCCCTCTTCCATCTCTGAGCAATGTGCCACTCCCTCCGGGAGAGGTCACACAGTAGGGAAGTGTTCATCTGCCTCCTGCTCATACGTGGACACTTAGGGCTGGCATTGCAAAGGTAACTTTGTCTCTCCTTCTGCCTGCAGGCAAGGTCACACCCCACAGAGGTTGGGGAGGTGCAGTAGTCATTTACAGGCTAGTCTGATCTTTGCAATTGAGAATGACTTTCGTTCTAATAAGTTTAGGAAAAACAAAAATCACCAGGCATGGTGGCTCATGCCTTTAATCCCAGCACTTGGGAGGCAGAGGCAGGCTGACCTCTGTGAGTTCAAGGCCAGCCTGGTCTACATAGCAAACTCCAGGCCAGTTGGGACTAAAGGGAGACCCTGTCTCAAAAAGACCAACCAAAACAAACCAAAACAAACAAACAAACAAACAAACAAACAAAAAACCCCCAACAACCACCATAAGGCCAGCCTGTCTATTCACGTCTCCCAGTGTTCTGGTGCCTCTTTAGTGGGAAGTCAGCTTCATGTTTGATCTTTGCTGCCATACTGCCTCTGTGTGTGTGTGTGTGTGTGTGTGTGTGTGTGTGTGTGTGTGTGTGTGTAGTGTGTATCCATGCGTGCGCACTTCCCTCTTGTTATCACTCTTTAGGACTTTCAGATGGGACAAGGAATTCCTGTCCATCCAATCATGATGCAGAGCAGCCCCAAGGACTTAAGCCTGTGGAATGTGAAGGCCAGGCTTGTGCTTTGAGGCTGTGGCCTGTGACAGAGGCTGTGCTGAGCCCTCTGTTTTGTCCAGGTTCAGGTTGCAGACTTGCACTTTTCTTGCAAGGCCACGTCACTCTCATCCTTCCCTGGCTCAAGTATAGGATAGTCAGTCTCCTTCCTGGCTGAGTCTGGGATAGCTGGCTGCACTCTGCCAGGTCCGGGTCAGTAAAGGACATCAGGTATATGGGCACCTGGAGGACCTAGGTCCAGCCAGGCCCCTCCCTGCTGGTCAGTGGCTGGGATTGAGGCAGAGCAGGAGTGGCAGGCAGGCAGGTGAACTGAGGTGTGCTTGTGCATGTGCGTGCATCTGTACTTGGTGCTCATGTGTGTCTGGGAGTCCTCAGTGCTGGACTGGTGTGTATGATCTCTGGCTCCGTGTGGCTGCCGGCATGTCTGCACTGTGCTAGGGGGCTGTTCTGGTACCCATATCTGCTCTAGCCACCTGCTGGGCACTCTCCAGGGTTCCAGGGAGTGATGGCAGGTGATACTTTATCCTGGCAGGATTTTGCCCTCTGTGAGCCTTCTGCCCTGCCCAGTTCTGTTCCCTCCACAGCCTTTTGTTACCTCATCTCTCCCTCTGCCTTGAGAAAGGTGCTTCTCTGCCTCAGGACGTGTTGGTGTCCACTGCTTTAAGAATGGTGCCTTGGAAGAGATGACCAGCCCAGCCTCCAGCCCTGCCCTCCTGCGCTCTGAGGGGGATGGGTATAAACGTGGGTTGAGGAGATGACTCAGGACGGCTGCCAGGGGTGGGTGGAAGGGCCTTCATGCCAGCCTGCTTCAGGGAGGGGGGCACCCTTGCTCCCACTGACCAGCCCTAATGCAGCAGGGGGCAGGCTCTCAGATGCCATTGTGCTGGCTGTTCCCCAGTAGCTTAGTATGGTTTCTGACGGGAGGCAAAGTGGTCTCAGGGGCCCTGGGCCCCCATCTGAGCTTTGACCTCTTCAGAATTCAAACTGCAACTGTTCAAACTTTAGGCATGCAGCTTTTCCTGAGCCAGGCTCTGGACCGCATGCTCTGCATGCTTACTCTCTGGTACGGTCCTTGCCTCTGGGGATGGCAGACCTAGGAGGGAGCTTCTGAGTAGCCCTGTTTCCGTGTGGAGGTCGTTCCCCCGAGGCTGCCAGTTACGAAGTGATGGAGCCAGGTCTGTTGTTGCTGCTCCTTCCGCCCTTTGTATTCACCCTGTCCTTGTCATCTCCCGTTCAGAGAGCTGTCCAGGGTCACCCCCGAAATAGGCCTCCCTGGTCCCCTTGGGGGCCACATCGGCCTACTATACACACTCACATAAAGTTATCTGACTTCCTCATCCCCTGTCGGGAGCAGGGATGTATCAGTCTATTCACCTAAATCTCCTCAGAGCTAGCAGAGAGCCTGGAGCACAGCAGAGCTGCCAACATTTGCTGAATGAATGGGTTAATGCTAGAAGGTAGTTTGGACTCTGACCCAAGCTCTAGACCCTTCCTCTGCACTGCCTGTTGCACAGGAAGGTCTGTTGCTGAATAGCCAGAGGTGCAGGCTCTGGAGCCAGCTTGCTTGGTTCAAATTCAGACTCTGCCAGTCCTCTAGTAATCTAAACTACATGTCAAGACACCCAGAAGCTTATGGCTTAGAACGATGGTGACATCAGTTTTGACCATGAATAGTTTGGACAGGACTCACCAGGGAACACTCATATCTTTTCTAACCAGTGTCCTGGAGTCGTTAAAGGCCTAGGGGTGAATCACCTGCTGGCTCGATTGTGCATGTCTGGCACTTGATGCTGGCTTTTGGTTTGGTGGGTCCACTCCCCACGGCTGTTCTGTGCACTTTCCTTGTGCAATAGTTTATGCTTCTGCACAGGAGGGAGGCTGGGTCAAGGGCCAGGTGTCTCAAGAAAGCCATGCAGAAGCGATGTGGCTTTTCTGACTAGTCTTGGAAGCCAAGTGGCTTATATCCAAGGTACTCACTTTTATTGATGTTTTGTGTATTTCAGACATCATTTCGCAGTTCAGTTTAGACATATTCCCCTTTCCCTTCCCCCCACCCCACCCCAGATCATGCATTCTGCCAAAACTATCCTGTATCTTTCTCTCAGTCTTTTTTTATGTTTAGGAATTCACATTTTCCTACTTTAACTTTATATTACTCTAAAATATGAATACATACCTTCCACTCATATACAGTAATTACAGAGTCTGAAAATAAATGGTGGGTCGATTCTAGAGCCCGTTAAGAGATTTACATTATAACAACATAGCTGCTTTCAGATAAAAAGGAATATAACAATAATGTTGTTCAGCTTGCCTTTCAACTGGGGATTTGGTGTTAGCATCCACAAATGATGGAAACCATTTGCTGTTTGTTTTTCTGGGACTGTGTTACTTCATTTAGCATAATGGCTTTGAGTTCCATCCATTTACCTGCAAAGTTCATGATGTCATCTTTCTTTACTGCTGAATAGTACTCCATTGTGTAGATGTACCACATTTTTGTCATCTACTTGTCTGTTGAGGGGCACTTGGGTTGGTTCCAGCTCTTCGCTATTGTGAAGTAAACATGATGTGCATGTGTCTTTGCAGTAGGATGAGTCTTGTGGGTATATACCCAGGAGTGGTGGTACTCACATTTTCTATGCAGATCTGTAGGGCAGAACATGGACTACAGTTCTCACAAAGGGTTGCCACATCACACAAGAACAGGTGTAGTTGGGTGTGGTGGGATA
The DNA here is from genome assembly GCA_009823505.1 of Rhizomys pruinosus. Taxonomy (NCBI): domain Eukaryota; kingdom Metazoa; phylum Chordata; class Mammalia; order Rodentia; family Spalacidae; genus Rhizomys; species Rhizomys pruinosus. The sequence continues at coordinate 1,376,139 of VZQC01005210.1, forward strand.
CTCCCAAAGGAGGGAGAAGTATGGAGATTATGACTTTGAGGTCAGTTTGGGTTACAGACCAAGCACATGTGGATGGTGGGACTGTCTTTGAAAAATATTATCTGCCAGGGCCATTCACCTAAAGCATAGGACTTAGCACCTCTGTGTCTCGTTTTTCCCGTCTGGGAAGTATGTGTAAAACTTTCCCACGGGAGGGGCTTGTAATGGGGAGAAGGAGAACTTAGAAATGATTTTTCTTTTTTTGTGTGTACTGGTGCACAGAAGTGTACATGCCCATGTGTGCACGTGTATGTAGAGGGCAGAGGTCAACTGCAGCTATTGTTCTTCAGGCGTCATCCACCTGGACTCATCAAGTGGGCTGGCCAGCTTGCCTGTGTCTACCCAGGTTGGGGCTGCCCCTTCACTGGGCATTCACAGGTAGCCCAGGGAGAAGTCTTGAGTTTTGCTTGAGCCCCACGGGTCAGCATCTCTCTCTCTCTCTCTCTCTCTCTCTCTCTCTCTCTCTCTCTCTCTCTCTTTCTTTTTTTTTTTTTGGTCTTTTTGAGACAGGGTCTCCCTGTAGCCTCAGCTGTCCTGGAACTCACTCTGTAGACCAGGCTGGCCTTGAACTCACAAAGATCCGCCTGCCTCTGCCTCCCAAGTGCTAGGATTAAAGCTCTCTTTCTCTCTCTCTCTCTCTCTCTCTCTTTCTCTCTTTCTTTCTCTCTTTCTTTCTTTCTCTCGTTCTCTCTCTCTTTCTCTCTCTCTTTCTTTCTTTCTTTCTTTCTTTCTTTCTTTCTTTCTTTCTTTCTTTCTTTCTTTCTCTTTCTTTCTTTCTTTCTTTCTTTCTTTCTTTCTTTCTTTCTTTCTTTCTTTCTTTCTTTCTTTCTTCATCTCACTTTCAATACTACCTTCATTTAGAGCCTGCTCTGCCTGTGAGCTTCGTGTATAAGAGTGGCACAAAGGGTTAAAGAGAGGGCTCTGGGTTTGAATTCTGCTACTGCCACCATGCGCAAGTCTCTTAGCTTTTCCAAGGCTCCAATTCATCATAAAAAAAGTGAATGTGGGGCTGGAGAGATGGCTTAGCAGTTAAGAGCGCCGTCTGCTCTTGCAGAGGACCCAGGTTCGATCCCCAGCACCTACATGGCGGCTGAGAACGATCTTTAACTCCAGTTCCAGGGGAATTCCAACACCCTCTTCTTACCTCCTCGGCATTGCACGGCACAGGTGCACAAACCTACAATCAGACAGTACATTCATACACATACAAAAATAAATAAAATTTAAAAAATGTTAAAAAAAATGAATGTAAGCCGGGCGCGGTGGCACACGCCTTTAATCCTAGCACTTGGGAGGCAGAGGCAGGTGGATCTCTGTGGGTTCAAGGCCAGCCTGGTCTACAGAGTGAGTTCCAGGACAGCTGGAACTAAAGGGAGACCCTGTCTCAAAAAGACCCCCTCCCCCCCGCAAAAAAAAAGTGAATGTAAGTGGGGGCGTGGTGGTGAATGCCATTAATCCCAGCTCTCGGGAGATAGAGGCAGGTGGAGCTCTGTGACTTCAAGGCCAGCATGGTCTATGTAGTGAGTTCTAGGACAGCTGTGGCAAGTATTCAGTGGAGGGGAAGTTTGGCTTCCCTGGTTTTTAGGAGCCTCTCAAGAGATAGCTGACATTGGCAGGTGAGGTGGTGTACGCTTGTGATCTCAGCACTCAAAGGCTGAGGTGGGGGGGGCAAGGGGATGGGGTAAGGGCAAGGCCAGCCTGGACTGCATAATGAGACTGTTTCAAAACTGAAGAAGCTGGGCCTGGTTAACTATGTGAGAGGCTGAGGGTTTGAAGTTCACCACCAGCTTGGGTAACTTAGTAAGAACCTATCTTGAAATAAAAAGTTAAAAAACAAAACAAAATAGGCCGGGCGTGGTGGCGCAAGCCTTTAATCCTAGCACTTGGGAGGCAGAGGCAGGCGGATCTTTGTGAGTTCAAGGCCAGCCTGGTCTACAGAGTGAGTTCCAGGACAGCTGGGGCTACAGGGAGACCCTGTCTTGAAAAGACCAAAAAGAAAAAAAAAAGATGACTAAATTTATTTTCACTTTTTTATAGCTCAAAACCCTGGGTGGAACCAGGGCTTGGGATCCACGTGTTATCATAGCAGGTGGTCCTTGCTCTTGCTTATCTGCTACACTGAGAATTCTCTCCATCTCTCATCCCATTTGCCAGAGGATAACATGGCTGCCATCCTAGAAACAAAGACATTGCTGGCTCTCCTTGCGCTACCTGATATTGCCTGTAGAGGGTGCTAATGCACACCTGGCCATCCTGATGAGCAACACAACCCCAAGAGGAGGGTTGGAAATGGCCAGGGCAGATGGACTGAGCTGATGGCGGGAGGGCAAAGACGTGACAGTGTGAGCTTTAGTGAGAAGCCCCTTCAGGCAGTCCCCAGTGCCCAAGTTTTCCTACTGATAGCCAATAGGGCCATTAGTGATAATGGGAACACCATAAAGTATTTCATTCCAGAATTTCTTACTAGATCGGAATCATCTGGGGGCGATTCTCTGATATAGTTCAGTCTGCTCTGGAACTCCCTCTGTAGCCCAGGCTGAACTTAAACTCAAACTCAGGATCTTCCAGCGTCAGCTTCTCTAAGAGATGGGATTATAGGCATGTGCCACCATGCCTGGCATGGAATAAGAATTTATTTTTCTTTGTCTTTTTGAGACAGGGTAGCCCCAGCTGGCCTGGAACTTGCTATGTAGGCCAGGCTGGCCTTGAACTCACAGAGGTCTGCCTGCCTGTGCCTCCCAAGTGCTGGGATAAAAGGTGTACACCACCAACAGAAGAATTCAGTCATTTTACCTGACATGTCTACAGGCCTGTGCCAGACGTAGCTCTGAAGGCTTAGCACATATGATCTCATTTTGCCTCCCAATATCCCTATAAAGGAAGTATTATATTTTTAATCTTTAATTGAATTTTTGTGTGTTTAATGCAGAACATCTTTTTTTTTTTTGGTCTTTTGGAGACAGGGTCTCCCTGTAGCCCCAGCTGTCCTGGAACTCACTCTGTAGACCAGGCTGGCCTTGAACTCACAAAGATCCGCCTGCCTCTGCCTCCCAAGTGCTAGGATTAAAGGTGTGCGCCACCACGCCCGGCCAATGCAGAACATCTTAATCAACTCTATACCCCTCTTCCTCATTGGCACCCTCTGATAGATTCCCCTCACACACCGGAGTTCATATATTTGTCATTTGTGTTAAGGCCTGTTGAGTCAAGTTTGTGTTCCTAGAATCACTTCCTTTAAGAAGATCAGCTCTTCCTCATCCAGCAGAAATCAGCTGCCAATACTTTTTTGACTATGATTGGGGCCTGCTGTCCATTTCCACAGTTCCATGCTGGGGTTTTCTCTGCTTGAGTTTGCATGGGTCTTGTGCATGCTGACACGATTGCTGTAGGTTCATATGAGCAGGGTCCCAGGAGCCTGTAGGACTCTATTTCCATATGATCATGCACCTCCTCCCTGGCTCTTACAATCTTTCCACCCTGTCTTCCACAATGGCCCCTGAGCCCTGGGTGGGTACAGTTTAATATAGAGGTCCTGTCCAAGGAGCTACACTCTGCAGACTCTTATTCTCTAAGTTTTGGTCATTTGTGACCTTTGTGTTCCTGGCCCTCTGTTGCATGAGGGAGTTTCATGATGAAAATTGAGAGATACATTGGTGTTCTCTTTGCCCCTTGTTCTATGTTCTGTGAGCCTTAGGGGTAGAGGTTGCATCATAAATGTGCCACTTAGGCTTAGGCCATTTATAGACAATCTCTGTGTATGACCAGTTGTGAAACTATGTAATAATCTCTGTCTGTTGAAAAAGAAGCTTCTGGGCTGGAGAGATGACTCAGCAGTTAAGAGCAGTGACTGGGGTTTGATTCCCAGCATCCAGATGGTGGCTAACAACTGCCCATTAACTCCAGTTTCAGGAGATCCGACTTCTTCTGACCTCTGTGGGCATTGCACAACATGGGTGCACTTACATACTTGCAGGCAATATACTCATCCACATAAAAAAGTAAAATACAATAAATTAAAAAAAGAAAAAGAAGGTTTTTGATGGGTGGTGATGGGGATACTTGTCTGTAAATATTAGAATCCATATTTTGCACACAGTAAGAAATTACATTTGTTTAGAGATGTGACAGCCTTGGGGTTTTCTCTAAGATGTATGATCTCTCCAGCCATGTGTATTTGGCTATGTTTAAAGTACCACACAGGAGTTTCCTCCCATTGAGTGGGAGGAGGTAGTATTATCTCCATTTTACAAATGGGGTGTTGAGATGCAGACCTGTCAAAGATCAATTAAAGACCTCGCCTAAAGTCACATTGCTGACTTTTTTCAAACCCAAACTCCTCAAACCCAAGTAACTCTCATGTAAAGTACATTTGAAACTTGATGGTTCCATGGATGGGCATTGAACTCAGGGCCTTCTGTATGTCAAGCATGTGTTCTTTTTTTTTTTTTTTTTTTTTTTTTTTTTTTTTTTNAAGACAGGGTCTCCCTGTAGCCCTAGATGTCCTGGAACTCACTCTGTAGACCAGGCTGGCCTTGAACTCACAAAGATCCTCCTGCCTCTGCCTCCTGAGTGCTAGGATTAAAGGCGTGCGCCACCACACCTGGCAGCATGTGTTCTTTTTTTCTTTTTTATGTGTATGAGTGTACTGTCTGCATGTAGGTTGGTGTACCCGCGTTGTGCAATGCCGAGGAGGTCAGAAGAGGGTGTCGGATTCCCCTGGAACTGGAGTTCTCCTGGAATTGAAGTTTCAGACGGTTCTCAGCCTCCATGTGGGTGCTGGGGATCGAACCCGGGTCCTCTGTAAGAGCGGTCACGCTCTTAACCGCTAGGCCATCTCTCCAGCCCGAGGTGCTGTATTTTTTTTTTAACTTGCCACCTCAGGTTGGATGCTTCCCTGGTTCCCAGCATTTCATGGATAAGACAGTTATGTGCCTGGGTGTTCACCTCTGAGTACTCCCTCTTGGATGGAGTAGAAGTAAACCTTGACTTGCTCCATCAAAGGGGATGCATATATTGAAGCCTAAACACTGATGATTTTCCACCAACTCAACATACTCTTATGAAACCAACACTGAAGGCTGGGTGTGGTGGTGCACACCTTTAATCCTAGCACTTAGGAGGCAGAGGCAGGCGGATTTTTGTGAGTTCAAGGCCAGCCTGGTCTACAGAGTGAGTTCCAGGACAGCTGGGGCTACAGGTAGACCCTGTCTCGAAAAGACAAATAAATAAATAAATAAATAAATAAATAAATAAATAAATAAAATAAAATAAAACCAACACTGAGGGAGCTGGAGAGCTGGCTCAGTGGTTAAGAGCACTGGCTGTTCTTGCAGAGGGCCCAGATTTGATTTCCAGCACCCACATGGCGGCTAACAACCATCCGTAACTCTAGTTCCAGGGGATCTGTCACTTTCCTCTGACCTTCCCAGGCAGTGCACTTCTACACATTCAAACAAACACTCATACACATAAAATAAAATAAGAAATAACAAGATATAAAACCAGGCATGACTTGTATTCTAGAAGCCTTTTGTTTGACACTTTGTTTTTCTTGGCATGAAGTCTCAGTATGTTGTCCCAGCTGGACCTTCAACTCTTGAGGGTAAGCAGCCCTTCTGCCTCAGGCCCCCCCCCCCCCAGTTGGGGCAGGAGGCCTTCAGCACCTCCCTCAGCTTCCCATGCGCATTTTTGAAGGACCTTGGTTTATTCATAGTATTAGTTCCTGCTGGAAAACTTGTATTGTAAGCTCCTGTATGTTTTCTTATTCAGGATTGAAACACAAACCCTGCTTAAGAGCAGAGTGGATGGCAGAACCATCTGGAACCAGGCAATGAGAGACTGGTCCTCTCTTTGTGAAGACAGACTTCCCTTTAGGGAGGGGTGGAGCCAGCATCTGGAGTCAGTAATCAGTTTGAGCTCTGAACCTTGACTTTAAGAAGGTTTTAAAGGGGTTGGAAAGAGGCTGGAGAGATGGCCTAGTGGTTAAGAGTGCCGACGGCTCTTACAGAGGACCCGGGTTCCATCCCCAGCACCCATGGTGGCTGAGAACCGTCTTTAACTCGAGTTCCAGGGGAATCCGACACCCTCTTCTGACCTCCGCGACATTGTATGACGGGTGCACAAACCTACATGCAGACAGTACATTCACAATTCACACACATAAAAAGTAAATAAAAAAAAATTTAAAGGGGTTGGAGAGATGGCTCAGTGTAGAGCACTGGCTGCTCTTGCAGATGACCTGAGTTCAATTCCCAGCACACACATGGCGGCTTACAACCATCCTTAACTCCAGTTCAAGGAGATCTGATGTTCCTCTTCTGTATGGGATGTGCAGTAAAGGGGTCACCCAGTTCTCTGGGAAGGATTGTGGGCCAAAAGAGAAGAGAAGTGCTGGGGCTGGAGAGATGGCCTAGCAGTTAAGAGCGCCGACTGCTCTAGCAGAGGACCCGGGTTCGATCCCCAGCACCCACATGGCGGCTGAGAACCATCTTTAACTCCAGTTCCAGGGGAATCTGATGCCCTCCTGCGGCATTACACGACATGGTGCATAGACCTGCATGCAGACAGTACATTCATACACATAAAGAATAAATAAAATTTTAAAAAGTAAAAAAAAAAAAAGAGAAAAGAGAAGTGCTATGTGAGCCTGCCCAGCACACCTACCCCTGCCCAGCACACCTACCCCTGCCCAGCACACCCTGGCTTCCTCCCACACTTCTGCTGACTGGGTAAGTGAAGAGGAACCTGAGCCAGGGCAACATCTGTTTCTGAGGGGTCACTAAGAGCTAGCTGCAACCAACCTCCTAGCTCAGTTCAGTCAAGTGCCAGTGACTGAGAAAGAGACTGGAATGCAGGGTTCATACAGTGCCCATTGTACAGATGGGAAGACTAACGCCCTGAAAGCAACACATGGCTCAACGGAGATGCTGGAACAGTGACGACATGGGAGTCAGCAAATGCCATCTCTCTAGCCCCAACATTTGTTTTCTTTTTTAACTTTTAAATTTAACTTTAATTTCTGAGGTAAAATACCCCTTTTTTTTAAAAACTTCCATAACAAAATACAGAGCTATCAGATACCCCTGGAAAAAATATGTATATTATACATATATTTCTATAACATTACATCATATATATAATATATATGCAAAATTTGAAGACTTTAGAAAGCAGAACATCTAAAAGGCACTGCACAGTGGAGTTCAGACTCCTCACATATTATACACATATACACATTTTATTCTGCTGACAGATGACCAGTGAAAACATCTTCACATGTGAATGTCTCATTCACAAATCCCTGCATCACAATCATATAATTCAAATACCTAAATATTTAAAAACAAATTAACTCAACTTTTTTCCTAAGAAGGAACTAATTAAACAGTTCTTGAAAGACTGAATTAAAGTTTTCTCTTAAACCACATAAACATATACCCTATTACTGTTTACAAAAGAAAAACCACAAACATAATTATGGAATAAATAAAAAAAACAAACAAAAACAAGGGTCAAACAGCTAAGTGACTCTACCCACTTGGTAGCATAATACAACCATTTTCTTTAATGCTTCTGAAAGTTTCTTGGCCCATGGGTCTCTAGGGTTCTGTCTGCTAGGTTTAATGCAGTGCAGCACGATACCTAGGATGGAGGGACCCCTTTCTGTATATTTTACCTCTACCCATTCTTCAGCAAAAACAAAACAAAACAAAACTGAGTTCAGCAAAGCTGGATACCCTCTCCCCAAGAGATCTCTAAATTTTGCAAATATAAATATTGAAATTTCACTAATCAAGGGCTTATATAGAATGTTTGCTTTTTTAGCTATAGAAAAGAATAGAGATTCTTTAGAGAGAGATCTTTATTCTTTTCTATAGCTAAAAAGCAAACATTTTATATAAGCTCTTGATTAGTGAAATTTCAATGTTTATATTTGCAAAATTTTACACATTTGGCACGAAATTTAGAAAAAACAAGGGAGAAAGCTCCAGTTTTGTTGCCCCATCCACCTGCTGGACAATGAGATGCTCACAGAAGGGGAAGGCCTGGGGGTGGACCAGGCTGGGCACGTATTGCCAGAAGTCGGCTGGGGAGAGCAGATTTCTCACTTGTGCCCCAGAAAATATCAAATGACCACTACATTTCCTGGTCTATTTCCTGAGACAGCCCAAGTTTAGCTACATATTGGGTCCCTTCTCACAACCTGGTGGCCAGTGCAAATTGGCCAACAAATTACTGGTGAAATGGCAATTAAAGGAAACAGAGAATAAGCTCTTGAAGTCTAAAAGCATTTTTCAGGTTGTTCAACATTTTTTGAATGTTTCTTCAAGTGTAAAGCAGTGACTTTTTGTCCCAATGGAAGCAGCATCTGGGAGCTGGTTCTGTCTGGCACTCGGGCTCTGGGGTTAGCCCCCAACATTTGTTAACTATTATCTGACTGGTAGAAGTGATGCCTTACTAATTAGTTAGTTGGTTTGTTTGTTTATTATTTATTTATTTAGAGAGGATCTCACCATGTATCCCTATGTCTGCCTCTGCCTCCTGAGTCCTGGGATTAAAGCATGTACTACCATACCCAGCTAATAATGTTGCTTTCTTCTTCTTTTTTTTTTTTTTTAATTTTTTATTTATTTTTGTATGTGTATGAGTATACTATCTGTATGTAGGTTTGTGCGCCCCTGTCGTGCAATGCCGCGGAGGTCAGAAGAGGGTGTCGGATTCCCCTGGAACTGGAGTTCTCCTGGAATTGGAGTTTCAGACAGTTCTCAGCCGCCATGTGGGTGCTGAGGATCGAACCCGGGTCCTCTGTAAGAGCGGTTGGCGCTCTTAACCGCTAGGCCATTTCTCCAGCTCCCGCCTTATTCTTCTTATTTAAAAATGTTCATATAGGACATGTATTTCTTTTTTTTGGGGAGGGTCTTTTCGAGACAGGGTCTCCCTGTAGCCCCAGCTGGCCTGGAACTCGCTCTGTTGACCAGGCTGGCCTTGAACTCACAAAGATCTGCCTGCCTCTGCCTCCCAAGTGTTAGGATTAAAGGTGTGCGCCACCATGCCCGGCCCAGGACATGTATTTCAAACCTCTGCCTCTGAAGGCCAGGGGTCATTTTAGAAGAGGAGGTGCAAATTTTGTGAGTGCCAGCGGTGGTGGATGAGCATTGGGAAACAGTCTTCCAGATAGCTGGTCGTTTACACATAGGAACTCACAGCAGCGCTGACAGCATGCACAAATCCTGTGCAAGCTCAACCCAGACAATCCCAGCATAGGTGTGGGGAAGTGGCATGAAATCCCAACCCAGCCGGGCGTGGTGGTGCACACCTTTAATCCCAGCACTCAGGAGGCAGAGGCAGGCCTCTGTGAGTTCAAGGCCAGCCTGGTCTACAAAGCTAGTTCCAGCTGGGGCTACAGGAAGACCCTGTCTCAAACACACACACACACACACACACACACACACACACACACACACACACACACAAACACAAAAGAAAACAAAACAAAACAAAAACCAGAAAAAAGCTGGGCGTGGTGGCGCATGCCTTTAATCCCAGTGCTTGGGAGGCAGAGGCAGGCGGATCTCTGTGAGTTCAAGGCCAGCCTGGTCTACATAGCAAGCTCCAGGCCAGCTGGGACTAAAGGGAGACCCTGACTCAAAAAGACCAAAACAAAACAAAACAAAACCCAGAAAAAAAGAAATCCCAACCGAACCTAAGGAACTTTTGGCAGTTGATGATTGTTGGGAGTAGAAGAGGCAGTGTCTTACAGGGATGGGACTGTTGGTGGGCCCAGGGGATGGACCCACAGTAAAGGAAATTTGGAGACACAAATCAGACTCTGTAGGCCATGTTATATATGAGAGTACATTAAATTGTATAGGGGCAGTGGGGGAGCAGTGGCTGGGAAGGGGATCTAAATAGCATCAAACGATATCATATGGGAATTGCAAAAAGCAAAAATTCCGTTAAAGAACATTTATTTACTTAAAAAATGTTTCTGATAGAATCTGTCACTTCGCTAGCCCACAGCCGTGCGCTCTGGCAACTCCCTTGGCAGACAGGCTGTCCTGAGTAGACAGCAGGGAACGATCTCGGATGGTGGGTCCTGCTCCTGGAGCCCAGTTCTCACAAGCGGCCTCCTGCAGTTGTTTCTGTTATCATCTTGCTTCTCCAAACTTGTGCAATGGGACATTTTAGCATGCAGGGAAGTGACCTCCGAGCTGGAAATCATGTGGACGTGAGAGCCATCACATGCCCTGTTGACCCACTGTGTGCATGCATGATCTCTCTTAGAGATCCCAGTCTTTCCCTGCCTCTGTCCTTGTCCTCCTCTGGCTCATGAAGGGAGCGAGGCCAGATCATGAGGGTAGACTGAGGCCTCAGAGCAGTAGGTAACCCGAGAAGTGGAGACGTCCCAGGCCAGCCTGGTGTCCAAATGGGGGCAGGTCTAGACTGCCAGCTCAGTGCTGCCCCTCCAGGTGGCATCTGTTTCCTGAACTTCACGTGACTGGGGAAGGGGCCTGTCTCATTGTTCAGCCCTCCCTGGCAGCTTACCCGCTCTGAGGCTCTGAGCGGCCCAAGCAGAGGAGGCCACACTGCCCCTTCCCTCCCTCCTGTCCTGGGGCCCGGGAGGAGCTGCTCTTCCCCTGGTCCTGGCCTGCACTCTGGTTCCATCTGCCCTAAAACCCATAGAATGGGTGCATTCCCTGGACTATGTCTCAGGGCTGGGGCTCTGGCTCGGCCTTGTTCTCTAGGCTGGGCCTCCAGGAACACCCACAGACTCCACCAGGGGAGCTGGGCCTTGTGATATGTGACCCAGAGTAGGCCCAGGGGAGGGTACTACTCCATCTGGGCTGGTGCCAGGAGGGCCTGTGTGATGGGAGATGGCACTTGCTGACTCCCATGTCGTCACCGTTCCAGCATCTCTGTTGAGCCATGTGTTGCTTTCAGGGCTTTAGTCTTCCCATCTGTACAATGGGCACTGTATGAACCTTGCATTCCAGTCTCTTTCTCAGTCACTGGAGGTTGGGTCCGGCTAGTTCTTAGTGACCCCTCAGAAACAGATGCTGCCCTGGCTCAGGTTCCTCTTCACCGTACCCAGTCAGCAGATGTGTGGGAGGAAGCCAGGGTGTGCTGGGCAGGGGTAGGTGGGCTGGAAAGGCTCACATAGCGCTTCTCCTTTCTCTTGGCCCACATTCCTTCCCAGAGAACTGGGTGGCCCCCTCACTGCACACCCCATACAGAAGAGGAACCAAAAGGCCACACTAAGGGGGGCAGGAAGTTGAGAGGGACGGAGGGCAGGAGGCGGAGTAGATGTTAATTTTAACAGCTCATATATTAGTGTGGGACCCTGTGCCAAGATTTGCATTCATTCACAATTGTGAGGTTCCTGTGTAAAAGAGATACTTGAGATCATAGAGGTCAAGTAACTTACTTGAGGTCACATAGCTTCAGAGCTTGGGAACCTGAGAGCTGAGCCGAGGGGGAGTGGAGACATTTCTAGAATGGTTATCACCTGCCTCCAGAGCTCAGGGAATGAAATGAGAAGCCACACCGGAACCTTCCTTTGCCTCTCCAGGTTCTACCCTGGGAGTGAGGGGTCTCTATGCCTTTCCCTGCCAGTACTCTGGCTGCCGCTGGTCTGAGTCCCTTTAGTGTCCTTTGTGACTGCTGGGAGCTAAAGGGCAGAATTCAGCCTCAGACCTTGAAATGCGCCCTGTGCCCCATTCCCAAGCTGCTTTAATACTCTGCACATGTTTGGACCTGGGCCTGGGTTCTCTCTGGCTCTGGAACATTCGGCCCAGGTGGCCTCAAACCTGCATGTCTCCATGGACCAGGAGGCCCTGTTTAAGAGTGTCTGTCAACTGCCTCTTCCCTCAGCATAGGTGTGAGGGACAACGTTCTCACCTGGTCCATGTGGGTGGTGGGGTGTGCCCAAACCTGGTGCGACTATCACCCTACCTCTTCCTCTGACACATGAAAGCATATCAGTGTGCACTCCAGAGGCTTGCGGCTAGCTCCCACTAATTAATGAAAAGCAAGAAGTTTGCAGAAGAGATTCTGTCGTTAGTAATGCAAGTGCTACCTGGCCTGCTGGCTGCAGGAGCTGTCTGGATTGCTCTGGAGCTTCTGCACCCAGTGAGGCACTTGGCTTGGAGGAAGTCTCAGATTTGGCTGAGGAAGCCGACAGAGCTGCTAGATGGGCTGTATGTCACTCATCAAGATTTTTCTTAAGACTTTCTCAGCTGAGTGGTGGTGTGCACCTTTAATTCCAGCACTGGGGAGGTAGAGGTGGGTGAATCTCTGTGAGTTCAAGGCCAGCCTGGTCTACAGAGAAAGCTCCAGGACATCTGGTACTAAAAGGGAGACCCTGCCTCAAAAATACCAAAAAAGGGGAAAAAAAACACTAAAAAAAAAAAAAAAGAAAAAAAGAAAAAAAAAGACTTTCTTTGTGGAGAGAGGGGGGAGGGGGAGGGGGAGGGAGAGAGTGAGAGAGAGAGAGTGAGCTGACAGAGTTGGCTCTAGAAAGAATCCGTGGGCCGGAATGCCTGAGTCTGATCTCTAGCCTGTATAAAAAGGTGGGTATGACGGTGTGTGCTTGTAGTTCCAGTCCTGGGGAGGCAGAGACAGAGACACTGGAGGTTGGGTCCGGCTAGTTCTTAGTGACCCCTCAGAAACATGCTACCCTGGCTCGGGTTCCTCTTCACCATACCCAGTCAGCAGAAGTGTGGGAGGAAGCCAAGGTGTGCTGGGCAGGGGTAGGTGGGGGCTCACTGGCGAGCCAATCTAGCATAATTGGTGCACTCCAGGCCAGTGAGAGACCAAATATGTAACACACAGTTGCATTAGAAAGTTAAACTAGCTGGGCATGGTGGCGCAGGCCTTTAATCCCAGCACTCAGGAGGCAGAGGCAGGCGGATCTCTGTGAGTTCAAGGCCAGCCTGGTCTACATAGTGAGCTCCAGGCCATCTGGGACTAAAGGGAGACCCTATCTCAAAAAGACCGGGGCGGGGGGTGGGGGTGGGGGAGAAAGTTAAACTTGATCCCTGTCTGTCCTTTTCCTCTGCTGCCTTCTTGGGTATTTCCTAAACTATTCACAGCCTTGGGCTTCTGTCGTGTAAGGTTTAGTGTTTGCTTGGGGAGAGGTGGAGACACCCAGGATTGGCTCTTAGGGTATGCTTAGATCTTCCAGCAGAGTGGAAGCCTGGCTGGCTGGGCCCAGTCAGGAATTACCCTGGACCCTGGAGCTAATTGAGTGTGGAGATTTTTCTCTCTGAGGGAGGCTAAAGAGAGAAGAGACAGCAAAACACATGGGGTGTCCATGGGACTTTTAAGGATCTCCTGGACATGGAGTGGGTGCACAGGGGTGATGCCGTGGGGGTTCTCTGAAGTTGGAAGTCAGTGTGGCCTGAAGCCACCCAGGCTGAGCCTCCCTCTCTGGGCCACAGGTGAGCATGGGGGATGGCCTGAATAGAGGGTTTCCAGCTTCTATTGGGGGCCACAGTGGTCTTGGATAGTGGCAGAAGGCTCTTCCTGGGACACGGTGGGGACGGGGGCAGAGACAAGCCAGCAGTGGCAGCTAAAGCAGCTTCTATCCTTCTTTTCTGTGCCACCTGCTCAGTGCCCAACCAGAGCATCATCATGTCCCTGATGTGGTCAGCACTGGTGTGTGTGACCATGACGACTACCCATTCTTCTGGCTGGAAAAAATGAACCTGCTTGTACCTAGGGGCTGACTTCCTTTCACACCTGCCCACAGGAAGCAGGACAGTGCACTCAGTTTGGTCTAGACCCTCAAGGGGGCCCAAGAAGTACAGCTCATGGTCCATGTATATGTGTACGTATATGTGTGATGACATGTTCCAGGTACATGAGCATTTTGAGTGTGTGGACATGTGTGCCATTGTGTACACATTGTGTAAACATGAAACCTTTTTGCATACATGGACTTTCATGTGTGTAGACATTTGTAGGAAAGTGAGAGGTGTGCAGAGATGTGTCTGTAAAAGTCTGTTAATCTGCGTGTAAATGCATTTGTGCACATGAGTGTAAGTGATGGTAGGTGTCTAATGACTTGTATGTGAGAATACCAATGCCCGAGTGGATCTGTCTGTCCTTTGTGTGTATGTATACATGTGTCCATGCCCATGTGTCCCTGCCTTGTGCCCACGTATGTCTGCCTGTTGGGTTTATCTGGTTTGTGCTGGCATGGAGGAACAGCAGGCGAGGTCTCTGTCTCAGGTGGCCCTGGGGAGTTGTGAAATGTTCTGAGGCTCCCAGGGGCTTCCAACTGGCTCTCCCTTCCTTTCCCTCCCAAGCACAGCTGTGGGACTCAGAGGGCCTCTTTCTGTTTCCAGGAAGCCAGGCCTGTGTGGGGCCAGCTGCCCAAGGTGGCTGTGGTGCAATCTTCCAGCTGAGCCCCTTCCGGAGTTGTGGGTTCCTCTGGGTGTGAGGAAGCTGCCCTTTGTGCCTCTCCAGAGTGGAGGACACACCTCTGGGCCCTGTAGCCTCACCCACAGGAAGCTCGGTTTGGGGGACAGGCGAGGAGGGAGGTGCCCACTGCGGTCCTGCCCTGCACTGTGGCTGTGGCCTTGCTGCTCCTGGGCCCTCTCCTTAACAGCCCCAGGGACTTCTCTGGGACCCAGGGCTCCACGGCTGCAACCATGTTTGGCAGGAAGCGCAGCGTCTCCTTTGGGGGCTTCGGATGGTGGGTGACAGAAGGGGACACTGAAGAGATGGGAGTAGACTTGGTGGTGGGGTCTCCTTGGGTGCCTGGGCTGCTTGCGGGATTTGGGACTGGGGGGACATTTCCAGTCACTGGGTGGACTTAGAGGATCCTGAGGAGGCAATGGAGGCTGAGCTCCTCCTCACTGTCAGGAATACAGTCTGTTAGGCATCCAGAAGTTCAGGCTGGATGCCGGCGTGGGACTGAGTGTGTGGGACTGCAGTTGAGTGTCTGTGCCTGTGTGTTCTCATATGTATGTCTGTGATTATTATTATTATTTTTTTTTATTATTTATTTTTGTATGTGTATGAATGTATTGTCTGCATGCAGGTCTGTGCACCCATGTCGTGCAATGCCGCGGAGGTCAGAAGAGGGTCCTGGATTCCCCTGGAACTGGAGTTCTCCTGGAATTGGAGTTACAGACGGTTCTCAGCCGCCATGTGGGTGCTGGGGATCGAACCCGGGTCCTCTGCAAGAGCGTCGGTGCTCTTAACCGCTAGGCTATCTCTCCAGCCCCAGAGTTGTCTCTTCTTACCAGCTCAGCTGGGAGTGCAACCTAGTGGCTTTCCTTATCTGTTTCCTTTCAGCTTCTTGGCCTGGGGCACTGTCACCCTCAAGAAGGATGCTGGGTTCTGATGGGGTGATGGCTGGCCAATGGAAGTGATGTGAAGGTTGGGGAGACATGGAAGGGGGTGGTGGGAGGGGCTGGGCTCTGCTTCTCTGGTAAACGACTGGCTCCCATATGCACTTGGCTTTTTATTTACCTCTTTCTCCCTTTGAAAGCACTTTGCGTCCTCCTGCAGGGAACTGGATTATAGACACTGTTTGGCAGATGGGACAGTGAGGACAAGAGGATGCTGGGGTGGCAGTGTGGCTTGATGCCTGCTAACAGGCCGTCCCTGATGCTAGGCCAAGGGCTGTTGTCCCAACGGTGGGTCTGGTCTTAACTCACACAGTCTGCTTCGGGTCTGGGGTGGATGTGTGAGACTGGGCTGGGATTCCTGCAGGCCAGGGCTTAGGCAGGGAGATTGTGTCCTCCCAGGTCCACCAGTGAGGTGCGAAGCATGCGGAAGGCCTGCTGTCAGAAAGCTCCCGTGCAAGGCTCGGGTCTTAGTGCTTGTGTGTTCGTTCATATGTGTGTGACTGTGCATGTACATGTGTGAGCATCTGTGTGGAGACAAAGGACAACCTGAGGTGCTCCTCGGGTACCATCTACCTTCTCTCTCTCTCTCTCTCTCTCTCTCTCTTTTTCTCCCTTTCTCTCACAGTTTGTTAGTCCTCTCCTTAGAAATGTACACCATATGGCAGATCAGGCTGCTGCAGAATCCAGTCCGCCTTGCTGTTGTCCACTCTCCAGCTTGCTTTTCTTTTTTTTTTTTTTTTTTATTGGGGTTAATCATGGAGTTGGGAAGGTATCTGTTGTGGGCATGCCTTTTCATCAGCGCCGACGTTGGCCATTGCTATCCCGGGCCTCCCGTGTTCTGGGCTTGTGCCCCCTTCTCGAGGTCTCTTTCTTTGCATACAAATCATGTCTTGCGAGTCTGGATTTGGACTCATTTGCTTTACATAATCCAAGGGATTCACAAATCCTGCTCAGTCGGTTATCTTGCTCATCACCGAATACCAAATACCGAGATGACCTGTGGTGTGGTTTTGTATGTTTTGTCCATTTTCCCTGAATTTCTGTCTTCCATACTGTTGCCTTCTTGAGTGAAGGATATTGGTGACCTTTGGTTTCCTCTGAAGTTGCTGGTTGGTGATGAACTTCCTGGTCTGGATAGTTACAGTGTTATTCATGATGATGATGATCTTCAAGCAACCAAGTAAAAGAACCCACTTTTAGGGGGGTTACTGGCCTGGACCTCAGTGGATTAGGCTAGGCTGGGTGCTCAGGAGCCTCAGAGATCCACCCTTTTCCACCTCCCCAAGCACTGGGATAAAAGTGTGTGCCACCACATGTGGCTTAATTCTTTTTCCTTTTTTAATGTGGGTTCCGGGGGCTTGAACTCAAGTCTCGTGCTTGGCAAGCACTTCGCCAGCTGAGCTCTCTTCCCAGCCCTCAGTGTATTTTGTGTCCAGCCCCAAGTTGCAGTGCTGTGTATCTAGACCCATCACTCTGGAGCCTCCAGGCCAGGCTTGCCTGCTGTTTGAACTTGGCCAGGTAAAGAGGATACAAATGTGTCGCTCAGAGGTGCACCAGAGGCAAAGAAGGCAGTGAGGATGGGACTCTGTGTCCAGCCACGGTGTCCACTGAGCTGGGCTCCAGGAGGCAGGCCTTCCTCCAGCTTACTCTCTTTGCACATCAGCAGATACTAGTGGGCGAAATGAGGAGTTTTGCATGTAGCAAGGGGTTGAGGCCCACTGAGTCTGCAGCTGTGCCAAGGGCTTTTGGTGGAAGGTTAGGAAAGAGGGCTAGACTGCAGTGTGGCCACCATCTGGGCAGAGCCCTCAGCTAGGAAGGGAGGCAGAGATGGGTGGGACTAAGCTACAGATGTCTGGATCCCTGGTCCTTCCAAACAGGGAGGAGTTTCAAAGGCTCCATTTGTTGTCAAGGTGGAGAGCCAGGGGCATCAAGGTAGGTATGGTCAAGTGGAGGTGGGTCAGAAAAGCAAGAAGGACCCAAGGACTTGGCTCCCCGAGAGGGCCAGGCCCAGCCTCCTAACCACTGTCCCCTTTCCCAGTCCTGCCTAAACCACAGGCTCCCAGGGCGGTACCCCAGTGTAGAACCCTGGTGGACAGACTGCTGGGCGGGAGGGACATGGGCTTAGCGACAAGTTCTACTGTGGCGTGGAGGTCCAGCTGACCAGACAGGCTGGGAAGGCACACACGAGGAATGCTGAGTCCAGTGCTGGCTCCATTTGGATTACTGGGGAACCTCGAGGGGACTTCCCTTCTTTGGGGCTCAGTTTCCCGTGTGTCAGGGGACTTGTGCATTCCCCCATAGCACAGGGCTGTTGGAAGACTTAGCAGAGATTCCTTGAGAAAATGTTGGATATATCAGGGATACTACTGGGTAGGTCTGGTCATGAGCATTATAATAGAGTGGGGGGCTCTGAGACTTGGTTAGACCTGGATCTCTGGAGGGTTGAATGGGAGGGGAGAAGAGTTTGCCTCCCAGAGAGGTGGTGGGAGGCTTGGGTGGGACCATCAGTGGAAACCCCAAGGAAGGAGCCCAGGTAGGGAGTGAGGAAGAGACCAAGAGGGATACAGGCAGGATGGCCTGGGTGCAGCTGGGTCTGCAGTTGGGGACTGAGGTCAGAGGTGCCTAGAGATTCCTCAGAGAGGGGGGATCCTGTCCTCCTGGGGCAGTTCTAGCATAGATCAGAGGTATGCTGCCAACCTGAGATGCCCGGGTAGCTACATCCTTACCATGTGGCTTCTTCTCTCTGCCTTCTTTCCCCTCAGAGTTGCCTGTGGGAAGGAGCTGAGCTGGCTTGATAGGGCCTGAATGAACTTTCCAGGGTTCTGAGCATCTCGGAGGTGGTAGAGATTTTGGTGACAAAAATAACATTGATGGTGATACTTAGGTTACACTGGCAGTGATGGTGACACCAAGAGTGCTGGGCAGAATCTGATGATGGCACTGACACTGATGGTACTGATGATTCTGGTAGTGATGGTGACACTTGAGTGACACTAATAGTGATGGTGACACTGGAGGTTGTGGTGGCTCTGGGGGACACTAACATTGATAGTGCCCCAGCTGATGACACAGTAATAGAGGTGAAAATGGTGACAATAGTGATATGGATGGTGATGACACTTATTGATGGTGGGGACATTGGCTGAGATGGTGACATGGGTGGTGATGACACTTAGCGATGGTGGTGACACTGACCGTGGTTATGACTTGGGAGATGATGACATTGTTAGTGATGTTGGCATTTTTGATTGAGATGGTGACAGTGGGTGGTGGTGACACTGGTCATGATGATGGCATGGGAGGTGATGACACTTAGTGATGGTGGTAACATTGGTCGTAGTGGCGACACAGTTGTTGACAACACTGTTAGTGATGCTTTTATACTCATCATGATGGTGATATTGGTGACCATGACCTCTAATCAATGAGACAGGCAGTAGGGGAGCATTGCCTACTGTTCCCTGGGGGTGGGGGGAGAGGGACCTCCCTTTATGGCCATAAGGGCTGGCATATGTGGGGGTAAAAATAGAAGCTCACACATTGTCTCCTTTGGTGGTGCAGGCAGGGGAGGGAGCACTGCTGGGCGCCTGCAGGGAGGAGTGTGATCTTCCCTCCTCCCAGCTTCACAAACCCACCTGCCAGCTCTCCTTGGAGGCCGCTGCTGTTTTCTGTCCCAGGAACGGGGTCTGCTTGCCTCATGGACTAGCAGCTTCTGGAGCAGGAGGGCCCTGTGGTTGGGGCGCTTGTATTTACCCCCAAAGCCCGAGGCCGGGAAATACTGAGATGTGGATTGTCCCCTAACAGTGACTGATGCAGCTGGCTGTGGCTCCCTTGTGGCAGAATGCTGTAGACACCTGAGTCGGCCTGGGCCAGAAGTCTCACCCTTGCCAGCCTCAGTTTCCTCATCTTTTTTTTTTTTTTTTTTTTTTTTTTTTTGTCTTTTTGGAGACATGGTCTCTCCCTGTATGCCCCAGCTGTCCTAGGAACTCACTCTGTAGGACCAGNTTTGTCTTTTTGGAGACATGGTCTCTCCCTGTATGCCCCAGCTGTCCTAGGAACTCACTCTGTAGGACCAGTTTTTTGGTCTTTTTGAGACAGGGTCTCCCTGTAGCCCCAGCTGTCCTGGAACTCACTCTGTAGACCAGGCTGGCTTTGAATTCACAAAGATCCACCTGCCTCTGCCTCCCAAGTGCTAGGATTAAAGGCGTGCGCCACCATGCCCAGCTGAGTTTCTTCATCTTTAAAAGGAGAGTCTTAGAACCCTTCTGCTGCTGTGACAAATAATAACCTACCTAGAGAAACTTGGGGGGAAAGATTTATTTAAGGCTTACAATTCTAGGTCACAGTCCATCAACTGAGGGAAGTCAAGGCAGGAACTCAAGGCAAGAACCTGAAGGCAGGCCTGCTCACTTTCCACACAGCATTACCTCCAGCCAAGGAAGTCATTTCACAGCCAGAGAAGCATGGCAGGAACCATGCAGGATGCCGCTTGTCCGCCACCGGGCAGCTCAGTGGGCTTTCTCATATGGTTCAGGACCACCTGCCTAGGGAATGGGCTGTGTGCTGCAGGCTGAGCCTTCCTACATCATTTAACAACTACACAGTTTCCTAGCGACATGCCCACAGGCCAGTCTGGTCTAGGAAGTTCCTCAGTGGAGGTTCTTTTCCCGAATAATTCTAGGTTGTATCAGGTTGACCAGGACACTCTCCCATAGGGGTGTGTGTGGCCCAACCCTCGTGGAACTCAGGTGGAGTTCCTTCCTGGACTGCAGGAAAAATTGCCTTATAGTAATTGTCCCCACGGGGCCTGTCAGCCTGGTGGGCGGGGCCAGCCCAGGAACTTCTTCCCTGAAGTCGTAGAGGGGAGCTTTCAGCCCCACCCTGACTGAAGCTCTCGCTTTTCTCTTGGCAGGATTGACAAGACCATGCTGGCAAGTCTGAAGGTCAAGTAAGTAGCCACTTCCTATTCTGGAGAAGTCAGAAATGACAGCAGACCAGAGTTCCCTGGGGGATATGGTCCCTCATGTGGCGGGAAATGGAGGGATGCTGTGGGCTGTCGGATTCCAGGCTCAGTTGAAGGGGCTTCTGCACTGGAGGAGGCTGGATCAGGCTCTTGGATATCCAGGGAAAGGCAGAGGCAGGAGTGGGAGCGGCAGGGACCAGCACGGTGGGAACTGGCTAGTGGGCGTGACTTTCAGGTCACATGCTTAGTGGAAAGAAAAATAGTTGTATTTTCTATCACTTAAATTTGTATGTTCAATTTCAACAGGGCATCTTTCTGTAATTTCCCATCTATTTGAAAAAAACCAACAATGGCACATAGTTCTAGGACCTCTTAAAATACCTTTGGCATGTGTGTGGGTCAGCTGGCTATTGAGTCATGCAACTGACACATTATCCTAGTCAGCCCTGCTCAGGGCTCCCTGGGCTTCTGCACCAGGCATGTCGGACCTGGGAACTGTAGGCTTTGTTTTGCCATGTGGTTGCAGGTCTGTGTGAGGAGCCTAGGGAGAGGCCCACCTTTGTCCTGGAACAACCATCCTCCCTTACCTCCTTTCTTTCATTCCTTTCCCTTCTATGTCTCTGCAAACCATTTTAATGTCCATCTGAATTCCTTCTCTTCTGAGGCTCAACCAAGTTTAAGAAAGTTTTACCTGCTTCCATTTCTTGGGCCTGCTCCAACTGAGTAAATTGAAAAGGAGGAACATTCTAGAAGGTTAAAAAAAAAAAAGCATTGATTATTGGCTCAAAATATTCTCCTGCCACATGTAAATTAGCTTGTGCATGACAATTGTTCAGGGGCGCAGTGAACATGTGCAAGGCCCTGGGTTCATTCCCCAGACCTCCCCATCAAACCTTCAGTGAGTTGCTCTTCAGAGGGGCTCCTCTGCCTGACCTACTTAGAGCTCTGACACAGCTGCAGTGTCCCATTTGGTTGCCAGTGAGACTGTGTCCTTCCTGGAGCCAAGTATCTGGATAAGGCACTGGCATGCGAGGGGGTCAGAATGGAAGGCCTTTTACTGGGTTTGTTTATCCCAGAAAGGTGAGGGGGTCGGGGATGGTGAGCAGGGCTCAGGGCAGAGATTTTAGTCTCTCTGTAGAACTTGCGTCAGAAATGCTCATGAAACATTCTTTTGGGGCAAGATGGTGAGACCACTGTCTGGATTGGCATGGTGTGTGTACCGCGTAGCCTGGGACTGCTGTCTGGGTTGGTATGGTGTGTGTACCGTGTAGCCTGGGACTGCTGTCTGGGTTGGCATGGTGTGTGTACCGCGTAGCCTGGGACTGCTGTCTGCGTTGGTATGGTGTGTGTGTACCACGTAGCCTGGGACTGCTGTCTGGGTTGGTATGGTGTGTGTACCGCGTAGCCTGGGACTGCTGTCTGGGTTGGTATGGTGTGTGTACCGTGTAGCCTGGGACTGCTGTCTGGGTTGGTATGGTGTGTACTCATGCCGCCTGGCTTGTCTGGACTATAGCTGCTCTCAGGCAGCACACTGGGCTCTGGGCTTCTGTTTCCTTTGATTTTTTTTTTTTACTCTTTTCAAGACAGGGTCTCCCTGTAGCCCCAGCTGTCCTGGAACTACTCACTCTGTAGATCAGGCTGGCCTTGCACTCACAGAGATCCGCCTGCCTCTGCCTCCTGAGTACTGGGATTAAAGGTGTGCACCACCACACCTGGCTCCTTTGATTTTATTGCTTTATTATTGTTGTGATGCTGGGAATTGAACTAGGGCCTTGTGTGTGCTAAGAGAGTATCTTCCCACTGAACGGAAACTAGCCCTCTCTTCATTTCATTTTGTATGTGTACGTGTGTCACATGCCATGGTGCTCATGTGGAAATCAGAGGACAGTTTGTGGGATTCAGTTCTCTCCTTCCACCATGTGGGTTCCAGGGATCAAGCTTAGGTCATTGGGCTTGGCAACAAGAGCCTTTACCTAATCAGCCATCTTGATACCCCACCCCCTTTTTTTTCTTATAAAATTTGGCATGGTATCTCACTAAGTCACCCAGGCTGGCCTTGTGTTGCTTTAACTTTTCTTGGGGGAATGTGAACAAATGTCTGTTCACCCAGCATAAGCACCAACAACAGACCAAGTAAATGATTTCTTCCGAGTCTAGCATGGTGAACCAGTGAGTTGAACTGGGGATACCCATAGGATCGTGGGGCAGGGGCTACCTATAGAAGTGTGGATAACTCATGGGTCACTATGCTGCTTAAGAGAAGTCTTCTTGGGGATGGAGAGATGGCTCAGTGGTTAAGAGCACTGGCTGTTCTTGCAAAAGGTTTGAGTCCCAGCATCCAAATCGAGGCTAACAACTGTCTTTAACTCCAGTTTCAGGGGGATCTGATGCCCTCTTCTGTCTTCTGCAGGCATTACACAACATGGATGCACTTAAATACATTCAGAAGAATGTATACACTCATAGACATTAAAAACAATTAAATAAAGGGTTGGAGAGATAGCCTAGCGGTTAAGAGCGCTGACCGCTCTTGCAGAGGACCTGGGTTTGATCCCAGCACCCACATGGTGGCTGAGAACCGTCTGTAACTCCAATTCCAGGAGAACTCCAGTTCCAGGGGAATCCAACACCCTCTTCTGACCTCCGCAGCATTGCATGACACGGGTGCACAAACCTGCATGCAGACAGTACATTCATACATGTACAAAAATAAATAAAATTTTAAAAAAATGACAAGAAAATTAAATAAAAAAGCCAGTTGTGGGGGTGCATGCCTTTAATCCCAGCACTTGGAAGACAGAGGCAGGTAGATCTCTGTGATTTCAAGGCCAGCCTGGTCTATATAGTGGGTTCCAGGCCTGCTGGGTCTACAGGGGGACCCTTGACAAAAAAAAAAATTGAAAAAAAAGAAAAGTTCTCTTGACTGGGTGTGGTGGCATGTGGTCTTTTATCCTAACACTTGGGAGGCAGAGGCAGGTGGATCTCTGTGATTTTCAGGCTAGCCTGGTTTACATAGAGCGTTCAGGCTAGCCAGTGCTACATAGTGAGATCCTGTCTCAAGACAATAACAATAACAGCAGCAATACTCCCAATAGCAACCATTAGTTACTTACGTATCTCGAAGGTGTGGAGGATGTCCTTGTGAGAGGTTTCATATAACCCTCTTGTCACTGCCTCCTGCACCTCCCTCCCATTACCAGGGAAGGCTACTGAGACCGGACTTGTGAGGATCTCATGTGGGTAATCATAGCTGCTCTGATTTCAAGATCACAATGGTCATGTCATACCTGGAAGACAGTGAGCACAGCACCTTGAATATGTCATTTTTCTGCTCAGGCTCCCAGGTAGCTGGGATGTGGGCCCGTCCCACCAAGCTTCAGTTTCTTTATCTTTTGACCCATAGATAAAACAATGTCTGGCCTTTCCAGAGCTTCCTAGGGGCATGTCTGCATATCGAATAGGTGTGAGGCACAAACAGAGTTGCTGAGGATATGGAGTAGTGAGCTAGTCCTCCTTTTAGGGCTGTCCCAGGGACAGCTAATTCAACTTCAACAAGGATTTGTGGAGGACCTGCTTGTTTTAGCTAGTACTGTTTATAACCTGGAAAGGAGCAGGGTCCAGGATGGTGCGGAGAGCTGTGAGCATTGATCAGTGCTGAGAATGGGGCCTCAGTGGGGGTCTTCAGGTGTCTGGGGACAGTTGAGGGCACAGGCAAGGGAAAGCACTGTTGAGATGGTAGCTTCCTACAGGGTGTAGAATTGCGTTTCTAGCTAGAAGATTTTGTTGACTACAAGGAACAGAAACTTGAAACTGGGTATGGTGGTATGTATACACCTGTAGACCTATCACTTGGGAGGCAGAGGACAGAAGATCAGGAGTTTAGGAGAGAGGAAGGTCATCCTTGGCTACAGCTCACGATACATGAGCCCTTGCCTCAAAAAACAAAACAAAACAAAACATCAAAACCCAACTTGGTTCAATCTGGTTAGGCAAAAGATGGGAAGATATCCCATCTATCATGCCTTAAGGAAGCAGAGAGGAGGAGACAGAACTAGAGCTCAGGCAGGGTTATGCCAGGTACTGGAAACACTCGTCTATCAAAATCCCAGATGGCTTCTTTGCACAGATTGGTAGTTTCTGTACCAAAATCAGTAAGCCAAAATTCACATGGAGAGTCAAGTAAGCATATCTCAAAAAAGAGGAACAAAGTTGGAAGATTGTACTCCGATTTCAAAATTTAGCACAGAGTTATAGTTGATGTGGTATTGGCATAAGTCTAGAATTATACAGCAATGAAGTGGAATTCAGAGTTCAGAAATAAACCTTTACATGTATGATCAGATGATTTAATTAATTAATTAATTAATCAACTAATTATTTACTTTTTTGGTCTTTTTGAGACAGGGTCTCCATATAGCCTCAGCTAGCCCGGAACTCACTATGTAGACCAGGCTGGCCTTGAACTCACAGAGATTCTCCTGCCTCTGTCTCTCACGTGCTGGGATTAAAAGAATTTGCCACCGCCGGGTGTGGTGGTGCACACCTTTAATCCTAGCACTTGGGAGGCAGAGGCAGGTGGATCTCTGTGCGTTCAAGGCCCGCCTGGTCTACAAAGTGAGCTCCAGGCCAGCTGGGATTAAAGGGAGACCCTGTCTCAAAAAAACAAAAAAAAAAAAAAAAAAGTATTTGCCACCATGAGTGACTCATCAGATGATTTTTTTAAATAAAAGTGGGAAGATGATTTAATGAGAAAAATAGTTTTTCAACAAATGGTATGGATACAAAAGGAATGAAGTTGATCCCTCGCTTACACTATGTGAAACACCTAACTCAGAATGCACCAAAGACCTAAATGGAAGAGTTAAAACTGTAATTCTCTTAGAAGAAAATGTGTTACAAATCTGTAGCCCTGGGTAAGGTAATAGTTTTTCAGACATTAAAAAGATTAGAACCATACTAAAAAATAGACAGTTTCAACTTCACGAACAGTAAAAACTTGTGCTGGTATTCTAGAGTAATATAAAATTAAAGGGAAAAATGCGAACCCCCAAACAAATTTTGGAATTAACATACGCTTTATTCCTGGAGGTCATAATTTTGATACATATGTGTTGTTTATGTAGGCATAATTTGGAGTAATACAAAGGAGAGGGAACAATAACAACGTAAGGACTGGGTCAAAGAACTGACTGATACAGTTAAATTCTGCCCAAAACAACAACCGTCTGCAGAAAAAAAATCCTTGGAAACACTGAAAGATGCAAGACATGTATGGCAGAATGCATAAACTGGGGTGAGGGGAGGGGCAGGAAGAGGGGAAGGTATCCAAATTGGACTGAAAAATGATGTGTGAAATATACAAAATGTCAATAAAAAAGAACTTAAAAAAAGAAATGTATGAAATGCACAAAATTTCAATAAAAAATGATATTGAAAAGAAACACTTGTGCTGAAATGTAGTTCAGTGGTGGAGTGGTGCTAGCCTTTAGTAGGCCCTGGGTTGGGTTCTCAGCAGGGAAAAAACAAACAAATGTTAAGAATTTTGAGCTGCAAAGGACACTGTCAAGGTGAAAAGATAACTCACCAAATGGGAAGAAAATATTTGGAAGTCATTTGTATAATAAGGGACTCATATATAGAATGTATAAAGTACTTACAACAATTAATGGGATTTTAAAACAAGATGAGGGGGCAGAGAGACCTGGAGGAGCAGCTCAGTGGTAGAGTCCTTGTCTGTCATGTGCCCTTGGTTCACTAAAAAGAAGGAACAAACAGAGGAAGAGAAAAAGGAGGCGAAGTAAGAGTTAGAAGAGGAGGTAGCAGTGAAGGAGGGGGAGGAGGAGGAGGAGGATGGCCCGGCCAAGACTCTGTGTAGTCATTTCTCCATAGAAGATATCCACATGGGCAAGAACCACATGAGAAGCTGCTCAGCACCGTTACCCAGCAGAGACATACAGATGAGCAGCCGGTGAGATGGCTCAGTGGGGCAAAGGTGCTTGCCATAGAAGCCTGTTGACCTGGTTCGATTACTGGAATCCACATAAAGGTGGAAGGGGAGAACTGACTCTACGGAGTTGTCCTCTGACCTCCGCACTCTTGCTGTGGCCCCCATACATCATGCACATGCACATTCAAACACATACTAATGATAGTAATAATTAATAATGTGCTAATAGCAAGTGCTGTTGAGAGGGTGGAGAAACCGGAATCCTGGAGCAACTACTTTGGAAAACAGTCACGTAATTCCTCAAAAGGTTAAAGCATTATCTTATGAGCAGTTTATATTCTTAGCTATAAACTCAAGAGAAATGAAAACATGCACCCAAAGTCTAAGGCAGTGTTATTAATGATAACCTAATGTGGAAAACCCATGAATGTCTCTCAGCTGATGACTAGATAAAATATGGTATATTCATAAATGGAATATTATGAACT
Source organism: Rhizomys pruinosus (assembly GCA_009823505.1). Classification (NCBI taxonomy): domain Eukaryota; kingdom Metazoa; phylum Chordata; class Mammalia; order Rodentia; family Spalacidae; genus Rhizomys; species Rhizomys pruinosus. Next base: position 1,402,935 of record VZQC01005210.1, read on the forward strand.
GACCAATTGGATCATTTCCCCCTGCATACAGCTCTGAAGATGGGGTCTGGTCCATTGGTTTGGGGCATTGGGATTTCATTGCCCGCTGTCTAGAGGCTTTGCAGCCACTGTGTGGAGTAGGGACCATTGCTTTCTGCAATTGAGAGATAGGAGATAGATACTTGGAAGAGGCTAGGGACTATCAGTAAGTAAAGCATGGAGTTAGGGTTTGAATCTGGGTCTGCGTTTCATTCCACATGTGGTAGTGTTCTCAGACCATGGTGCTTCCTGATTGGGGGGCATGTGCCTAGAGTCCTATCCACAGACTGCTCCTCTGCACCCATCTCCCTGCTGAGGCAGGCTGAGAGAGACCTGTAGTGTCTGAATGGGGCCTCCAGAGGCAAAGACTTACCTGTAGTAGGGCACCACACAGGAACATGGAAGGGGGTGGCACTACCATGCAGGGGAAAATGGCTTAAAGTGGAGGTTGGCAGCCCCGGGCTAGCAGAGAGTCTAGATCTCAGCTTCCCCATCTGTAAAATGGTCTAGTTGGTCAGTGAACAGCCTTTCCTCTCTAGCCCTGCTACTTACAAGCATGGATTATATCTTCTTTTTTGAAAGTTCTAGGGCTCAAAGTCAGGGCCACGTACATGTTGGGCACGTGCTCTACAACCGAGCCCCATCCCAGCCCTGGCTTATGTCCTCTTGTATTTCTCTCAGGACCAGGATGATGGTAGGTGTCACTGATGAGCAAATAAATATGCATGTATTAATGTCTGACAGTAGGGGTCTTACATCTTCATCTCCCTAAGACCTGACACAGGACTGGCACAAAGGAGGTTCTTCATCTGGATTCTCAGAATGACAGGACAAAGAACCTGACTGTGTAATTGCTGGCTCAGTCTCAGTCTCAGCCCCTAGATATGGCATCTCTGCAAGGCCCATGATAGATTGAGTACAGCTGTCAAGAGAAGGCAGCAGCGGCCTGGCAGGGGCAGGGCTTTGCTGAGGTTTGGCCACAAGATGGCCATTCCTAGTCTAGGTTTCTGATTTAAGCAGCTAAGAGTTCAAATCCTATGAGAAACGACGTGGCCACAGTGGGCAGGAGCAGGCAGTATGTCGATGTAGTTCCCCCTGGCCACCAGCATCCATGACTGCATCTGCTAAAGGACACTGTCCATGCAGAACAGAGCATGCCACTTCTAGGAAGTGCCACTTCTTTCTCTGACACTGGCAGTGTTATGACTTCCGCTGCCAGTCTGTAAGGACCATCTACAAAATCTAGGCACTTATCTTTTGCAGACACCTGCTCTTTGGGTTCTCTTGGTGTCAGCCAACCCCAGTGTCATCAGGGGGAGTGATGGAGTCACATCTTGGTTGTCTGGGCACCGGGTTTCCAGGCTTCTTTCCAGAAAGCCCGTTTCTCTTCAGTCCACCCCTGATTCTTTCTTAATGGCTCTTTTCATTGGCTGAGGGCCATGATTGCCATTTCCTTTCTCCATTGGCCAGCAGATCTTTAGTTACTATGGATTATAAGAACCCTCAGGTCACCACAAAGACGTTCTAGAACTTTCTTCAGTTGACTCATCCTATATACCTAGGATATCTGCTGAAAATTTCCAAGGTTTGAGGACATAGGGAGCTAAATGTTTTGGTGGGGGAGAAGGTTGTGTCAGTTCACATAACGTCTTCTGGGTAGCTACATGCCATATCCAGGACTGGTCTGAGATGGTGAGGGGATGAGGACAGAGATAAAAAGGCAGTCTGACCATGGCAGGTTTCAGCCAGGTAGGGAGACGGATGAACAGACAGTTGCCATGAGTATAACAAGGACTCCTGTTTACTCTCTCCTCCTGGAGACCTGGGGACACCTGTGCTATCTCCAAGGGTGTGTAAGGTCATCAATCCAGTGGGGGAAGAGAGGCTTGGGACTGCATCACTGCAGCACGCTCGATGAGGTGTGAGGCAGTGTGGGTGGGAGGCCCTGGGAGCCGTTATTCTCGACAGACAAGAGACTGGCTGGGAGGGGCAAGGCTGGACTGCGCGTGGGAGTATGGCTGGGCTGCGGGAGTCTGGGCACAATTCGAGGGCTTTCGGTAGGGGTGAGAGTGGTCAGGCTCAGACAGACACTGCAGACCTGAGCTGGGTGGAGGGGCTGGAGAGAATGGATCGGTGAGTCCTGGGTGGATGTGGGCTCTCTTTGTGGAGATGGGGAACTCAGGAGTTGAGGCAGTTTGGGGGAGGCAGAAAGCCTCTGGATATAAAACCCATCTGCCTTTTCCATCTCTATCCTTTGTTGTTTTCTTGGATCCTGACCTTTATATGTGCTACTGGTAGGAGGGAGCAGAGGAGCACGGAGTGGAGGGCTGAGGGAGGTGGGGTGTGGCAGGGAGGCAATGGGCGGTCCTCCCTTACTGGACCTGCTGGCACAGTGAGGTTAGCCTGCCTCTGGCCCCCAACCTAGCTTAGCACCTAGAGTGTCTTCAGCAGGTCAGTTCCAGGCGAGGGCCCTGAGCAGGCAGGGGTCTGTCGGGGAGCCTGGTTGCTTCTTTGCCCATTGTCAGAACCTGGGTCATCGATTTCTTCAGGACAGGCCCTGAGCCTGAATAGTGTTGGCATGCGTGTGCATGTGTAGATGTGTGTGTGCTCACCCATGCAGGTGGACGCAAGCTTCAAGGGCCCATGTGGGTGCTTGCGTGGTGCCTTTTTTGGCTTTAGCAAGTTCCTATGGTAACCACGAACATGTCTGTTTTGGGATCTGAGTCTGGGGCGTGAGTGGCTACCGGAGAAGCAGGCAGGCAGGCGCTTGGCTGGCGGTTGGACTGTGGCCTGATTTCATTGCCAGGCACTGGGGACACACTTGGAGGTGCCATTTGCTAGGTGGCAAGTTCTTCAAACTCCAGGGACCTGTGTGCTCCTGGTCCTCTGCCCAGCTGATCCCCACCATGCCCAGAAAGCCCTGGTGAGTTCATGTTCTGATTTCTGAGTGGACAGATAGCCCTCCGGGACTTGACCAGGGCTGCTGATGTGCAGTAGGTCCTGGCGATCTTCTGATATGGATGTAGGACAGCAGCCAGGAGGGGCCCACCTTATCCCTGGAGTCTTGAGAAGGGTACCTTCCATGCGGCTGGTGGAGTTGTGGAGTGGAATGGGTATAGCTGTAGCTGTCTATGTTAGTGAGGGAGGTGAGGGCAGAGGTGGAGAAGGCTTGGATGGAGACAGCCTGCCTGTGGGCTGCCAGTCGGGTCAACTCTCCCTGTAGCCTCCCTCACCATGCTCAGCTACTTGAAGCCTTGCACACCCCACATCCTTATCTATGGCCTTGGGGCTCCTGACAGGTCTCTTAGGCTCAGAGCTCTGTTTAGACCTGGATGGGAGGTTCTGGGTCCTGTGAAAGAGGAGGCCCTAGAGGGCTTGGATTTGCCCAGACATAGGCGAAAATTGTTCCTATCAGGCTATGGCAAAAGGTCCTGACCCTCTGTGCTTCTCTTTCACACACTGTGGACACTGTATGTATCGGGACATCTTCTACCCAGCTACCTTCGGAGAGGTTCTTGGTATGGGGGCCCAGGCTGTGCTCAGAGGCCACATAGTGGCATTGGGAGTGTTTCTCCTCTGATACCTCTGGGAATCGGGAGGGGATGTAGGTGTCCTGTCTAGCTTTGGGCTAGGAGGGGACTCTACCAGAGGCTACCCCCTCTGCCCCTGATAGAGGCTTTGTTTGCTGTGTGGCAAGGGTTGCTGGGTATGTCCTTGGGTCTATGGTCCTGGTAAAGGTCAAATCGAAGGAAGTAGATATTCTGTGCTTCGTGTGGACCATCTAAGCCTTCTTGGGAGATCGAGTTCAGGGCAAAAATCCCTGGGAGCACTGGGAGAAGAAGGGAGCCTTCAGGAGAGACCCTGGATCTGCTGGGTCCTGCTGTCTTAAAGCTTGAAATAAAAGAGCCAAACAAGCCATTCTTTGAATTTCTTCTGCTTCTGATACTGGTCACTTAGCTGGAGCTTGGTTATCTCTTGTGATTAGGGAACTCATTGTCTTTTTTTTTTTTCTATTTTTGAGACAGGGTCTCCCTTTAGTCCCAGCTGGCCTGGAGTTCACTCTGTAGACCAGACTGGCCTTGAACTCACAGAGATCCGCCTGCCTCTGCCTCCCAAGTGAGAACTCATTATCTTTTTTTTTTTTTTTTTTTTTTATGTGTATGAATGTACTGTCTGCATGCAGGTCTGTGCACCCGTGTCGTGCAATGCCACGGAGGTCAGAAGAGGGTCTCGGATTCCCCTGGAACTGGAGTTCTCCTGGAATTGGAGTTACAGATGGCTCTTAGCCGCCATGTGGGTGCTGGGGATCGAACCCGGGTCCTCTGCAAGAGCGTCAGTGCTCTTAACCGCTAGGCTATCTCTCCAGCCCCAGAACTCATTATCTTTTAAGGATGCCTAGTTTCTGGTAATACAGCTCTGCTTTTTAATGCTGACCATTGTTTTCATTTGGAATCTCTGAACTGCCATTGTACAGTCCAGCCTCATTCCTCCTCAACAAGGCTAATCCTTTTCCTTGAGAACTTCCGGTTCTTGGAAGGCAGCTCTCCCTCTTTTCCCTTGATGACCAGCCTGGACCCTTCACTGTGTGGGAGTTCCTCAGTGCCTGCACTGGGCTTTGTTTGGAAGGGTCTAGTTTTTCAGGCAGCATGAACCAGCCTCACAGACATGGGGTAGGATCTTGCTAACCTGCCAAAACTGGCCTTGAACTTGAGATTCCCTTTGCTTCAGTTTCCTAAGGAGCTGGGATTATAGGCCTGTGTTACTAGGTCTGGCTCACCTTACTTTTATTTTTACACGAATTACTGGATATCTGGGGTTTTGACCAAATCTTGACAACTTAATTGTGAACTAAGAACACAGCTATGTGTGTCCTGTCCTGCAGGCCACCTTCAACCCTGAGGTCACCCCTGGGCCACTTTGGCCTGGATTCCCATGCCCAGTCTCTGCGCTGACTCCCCCATCCTCAGGTTGCCCCTCCCCTTGCAGCTCTTTTCCTGCTCAGTGGCACCGGATCATTTCCTGCTCTATTCCCAGACCAGCTCCTCCCAGTTAACCTGTTCCCTCTTCCAGATCCAGTGCTTCCTAGGCCTCTGACTCATGGGAGGCTGGTCCTCCCACCTCCCAGTTCAGGCCCATTATCTCTTGCCCAGACAGTGGTGGAGACTCTAGAGTCAACCTCCTTCCCCCAGTCTCTGCCAGCTCTGAGTAATTCCTTACCCCCAAAGTCACTGTAGCTCTGTTCTGCTCTGAGGAGCCAGATGCATGCATGCAGACCTTGTTAGTGCTGACCTCTCATGGTCCTGTCCCATGAAGCTGCTGTGGGGATGGTCCATACCTCTAATGGTAGGGCTAGCCATCACTGTTCTATGGATCTTGGGGGGACTTTTTCCAGCGGCTCACTGACTGCCTTTGGCGCCATAGCCTATAGTTAGAACCTTGACATTTTTCCCCACAAGTCCATGGTCTCAAATGTTTTTGCATTTGATATGATCTGAGGACTTTAAAAGATTCTGATCCCTGGGGCTAGAGAGATGGCCTAGCAGTTAAGAGCGCCGACTGCTTTTGCAGAGGACCTGGGTTCGATTCCCAGCACCCATATGGCGACCGAGAACTGTCCGTAACTCCAATTCCAGGAGAACTCCAGTTCCAGGGGAATCTGACGCCCTCTTCTGACCTCCGCAGCATTGCATGACACGGGTGCACAAACCTACATGCAGACAGTACATTCAAACACATAAAATAAATAAATAAGTTAATTAATTAATTAATTAATTAATTAAAAAGATAGCATTAAAAAAGAAGATTCTGATCCCTCACACCAGAACTTGGGAGGCAGAGGCAGATGGATCTCTGTGAGTTCAAGGCCAGCCTGGTCTACATAGTGGGTTCTAGGACAGCTGGGGCTACAGGGAAACCCTGTCTCAAAAAGACAAAAAGAAAAAAAGATTCTGCTCCCCAGACTCTAGCCAGTTTGGGGTGCTATGATCCTGTAATCCCATCCCCTGAGAGGCTGAGGTAAGAGAATCATGAGTTCAGGACCGGCCTTGGGGTGCATAGTAAGACTCCCTCTGGGGTGGGGACGGACAGTGCTGACAGCAGCAATAGCCATGTCTGATGAAATCTTCTGGGTAGAAGGTGGCACCTGCGTCTCTTTCAGACTCATGTGTGACTTTAATGTACAGTGAAGTGTGAGAACCACAGTCTCAAGGGACAATGTGACAATGGCTAGTAGATGGGGGACAAGGTGGTGGTTCATGTGGGTTTCAGGTGGGTATACCCCTCCAGTCCAGGGTTTGTGTCTTTATAGAGACCTGGGTGGGCCCCTGTGTGTGTGTGTGTGGGGGGCTGTCTTCACTATGGTAGGAATTAACAAAATCTCTAGCCACACTAGTTGCTCACCACCCGTCTTCTAGTTGTGACAATAAAAAAAGAATATCTCCAGATGTTGCTGAACTGAGGCCATGGCTTAGAATCCTTCAGCATTCTCACATAGGTGCAGAAGAGGACACCAACCAGTGGGCCCTGTCTTGGGAGTTAATTTGTGGATGCCTGAGTCAGGCAGTCTCTGTTTCAATTCTGGCTCTACCAGCTGATAACCAAAAGCAAGCTATCTAACCTCCTTGTGCTTTCAGTCAGTTTCTGGTTTTGTTTTCTTATAACTAGGCCTCTCCTAGACTTTCAGCCCCAGCCTGAGGTGGGCCCTGCTGCTGCCTGGCCTTACTGTCTGGCCTGTGGTACTCTTCCTCCTCGCACACAGCATCAGGCTGGTGTAGACATCTGGCCTTCTCTCCAGGGCTAGCTTAGACTTGCTTTCTCAAGTTCACATGCAGCCAGGGTTTGCTTCCTCAGGGTCCTGGAGCAGAGAGACCCTCTCGGGTCCTGCCTTCACTGTGGCAGTCAGGTGGCTTCTGTCTGTGCCCCATATCCCTTGGGGTCAGAGTGTGTGGGAGCTTCCTACAGTGTTTCTTGCCAGGTGAGGTGATGGTCCCCTCCCTGCCTCTGGCTGAGCTGTGAACCAGCAGGTTACCACTGTGTGAGCCTCCACCCCATGCCCAGCTCATTCTGAGAGGGTGGAGTGGGCGGAAATCCGTGCCTGGCAGGCCACAAAGCCACATAACTGACTGGCAGGGCCTGCGCCTGGGGGAGAGGTGTGTTGACAGCCACTGGCCCAGGCCTGAGTGCTTAGCTGCTAGCAGATGCTGGTTGCAATCAAGGAACTTTGGGCTGTGGATTTTCACAGGCCCATTTCTGGGTTCAGGAGCAGGATTCAGGAAAGACAGCCTGTCCTTACTTTACTATGATCTGTTTAACCCTGTCAGGAGCTGAGCCTAGGCTGGGCTAGTGGCTGTTTATCTTGGTGGCAGGACAGTCTGTCCAGGGGATGGGTTAAAATGCAGCTTCCTGGGCCCCACCCAGGGGATTCTGCTTTATCACATCTGGGTGGGGCTCAGGAAACCTTAGTGTTTGTTACCAGGACCAGACATAGTGCTTGTGTAGTGGGGCCTCAGCTGCTTGGGAACCAGTCCATTTAAAGGGCTGTCCCTTCCCCCACGATGCAGATTCTGTGGTTAGGTTCATGTGCTCTGTGTGACCTCAGGTAAGCCACACAACTTCTGTGTGCCCCAGTTTCTTTTCTGAGGGATATTAATAGCACTACGCATCAGTGCTCCTGTGAGGTTTAGATAAGATAGTCCCTGGGAATCGTGGAGTACACAATGCTTGACAAATGCCACCTGCCTGGGTATTTCTGGTGGTATTTACAACAATTCGAGCCGTGTGATCTCACATGCAGCCATATACATGCCCATATACCTGTAAACATCTCCCATGAACCCACATGGGTACCTGGAGTGATGTGCATACCTACCCAAGTCTGCCTGCTAAGGACAGTGCACACATGAATGACACAGCCACTAGACAGATGGAGGCCACTGGAGAGTGTGCACACATGGCCCCGAGGACTGGGGCTTTCTTTTACTCACAGGCAATAACAGTGACATTAATATTATTCCTGGAGTTAGCAGCACCTGGGCTGAGCTCTGGGAGCCCAAGGTGCCCTTTGTTTCCATAGCAACCACTGTGCAGTGCAAACGGGGAGGAGGAGGGAAGAGATGGAAAAGCCTGAGCCAGCTTTCAGGGGCTTCTTGCCTGCGGAGTTTGCTTCTATGCCCTCTAAACTCAGGGTTTCCCCCTCTTCCTCCATTCTGTCCCTTTTCCCTCTTCCCTCCCTCCCTCCCTCCCTCCCTCCCTCCCTCCCTCCCTCCCTCCCTCCTTCCCTCTCTTAGGTGACCCTGTGGCAGACCTCTGGATACTTAAGACTCAGGACTGATCATTGTTAAGAGGTCTTTTTGTTTTGTTTGTGGTTCTGGGAATCAAATTCAGGGCCTCACGCATGCTAGGCAAGTCCTCTACCACTGAGACACCTGTCCCTCTCCAGCTAGCAAAGTAATAGTCCTTTTTTATTTTTTATTTATTTTTATGTATATGAGTGTACTATCTGCATGTAGGTTTGTGCACCCATGTCGTGCAATGCCGCGGAGGTGAGAAGAGGGTGTCAGATTCCCCTGGAACTGGAGTTAAAGATGGTTCTCAGCCGCCATGTGGGTGCTGGGGATCGAACCCGGGTCCTCTGTAAGAGCAGTCAGTGCTCTTAACTGCTGGGCTATCTCTCCAGCCCCTTCTTTAGCACTTTTAGGTGCACTGTTAGCAGCATGAATACCTAGACATTGCTGTGCAGCTTCTATCATTGCCCATCTCTAGAACCTTTCATCGTGCCCAACTGAAACTGCACCCATTCCCTATGCTCTTGCCCTCCCCTGTAGCAACTATTTTGTCTGCCTCTGTGAGTTTCATGGCTTATTTCTATTTATGTGTCTCAGTTTTTTCACTTACTATAAAGCCTTCAAGATATTTCTATCTTGTAGTGTATGGCAGAATTTCTTTTTGTGTATGTATGGTATATATGTGCATATGTGTTCATGCATGCTGATGCGTGTGTGTGTGTGTGTGTGTGTGTGTGTACACGGACGCCAGTTTGGCGTCTCACTTGCTCTCTACCTTATTTTTTGAGATGGTCTCTTATTGAACCTGTAGCTTGCTAATTTAGCTAGGATGGTTGGCTAGCCTTCCCAGGGACCCTCTTCAGTTGCTGGGATTATAAGTGTGTGCCACCATGCCTGGTACTTGGACTTTTTTTAATTAAAAAAATAAAGATTCTTGGGGCTGGACAGATGGCTCAGCGGTTAAGAGCACTGACTGCTCTTGTAGAGGACCCAGGTTTGATTCCCAGCACCCACATGGCAGCTAAGAACCGTCTTTAACTCCAGTTCCAGGGGAATCCAACACTCTCTTCTGACCTCCGAGGCATTGCATGACCTACATACAGACAGTATATTCATACACATAAAAAATAATAAATTAAAAAAATTAAAAAATAAAGATTCTAAAAAAGATTCTTAAAGTTAAGTTCTTTTAAAATTTTTTTAAATTATTTTTTTATGTGTATGAGTATACTGTCTGCATGTAGGTTGGTGCACCTGTATCATGCAATGCTGTGGAGGTCAGAAGAGGGCGTCAGATTCCTCTGGAACTGGAGTTAAAGATGGTTCTTAGCCACCATGTGGGTGCTGGGAATTGAACCTGGGTCCTCTGCAAGAGCAGGTGGCGCTCTTAACCGCTAGGCCATCTCTCAGTATCTCTCAGCCCCAGGTAAGTTCCTATGATCACTAAGCTTTGGCCTCATTCGTTCGTTTCCTATCCATAAAGGTGATGACTATAAAAAGCATTTAGGCTGGGTGTGGTGGCACACGCCTTTAATCCTAGCACGTAGGAGGCAGAGGCAGGCGAATCTTTGTGAGTTCAAGGCCAGCCTGGTCTACAGAGTGAGTTCCAGGACAGCAGGGGCTACAGGGAGACCCTGTCTCGAAAACACCAAAAAAAAAAAAAAAGCTTTTAGGACCAGGTGTGGTTGCGCACACCTGTGATCCCAGGGCTCGTGAGGCTGAGTCATGATAGTTGCAATTCTAGGCCAGCCTGGGCTACAAGTGAGACCCTGTAACAAAAGAGGAAGAAGAAATGTGTGATTTTTTTTGATAGTTTCACACCTACACACAACTGTCTAGAAGTAATCTTGTTTTTTGTGTGTCCAGTTGGCCCTCTATTTTGGGGTTCCATATCCACAGATTTAAACAACCTCTGACTGGAAAATATTTAAGCTTCACTGTTTTTGCACATATGTAGACTTTTCCCTTTGTCATTATCCCCTAAACAATACAGTATAACAGCCACATGGCATGGCTGTGTATTAGATGTTATAAGTCATCTAGAGATGAGAGGCTTCCTACAGGAGGACATGCGTGGGATCTGTGTGAATACTAGGCCATTTTGTATAAGAGATTCCACATCCTTGGATTCTGACATTTGTGGGAGTTCTGGAAGCTGTCCTTTGAGAACAGCTGTATTAAAAATTCACATAGAGGCTGGGTGGGGTGGCACATGCCTTTAATCCCAGCACTCAGGAGGATCTCCTTGGGAGTTCAAGGCCAGTCTGGTCTACATAGCAAGTTCCAGGCCAGCTGTGGCTACAGGGAGAGCCTGACTCAAAAAGATAAAAAAAGTGCACATAGGTGATATCCTTTTGCATTTGACACAGTGTTCTGCTGGCCAGGCCATCTGGGTTCAGAGCTAGAGCCCGCCTCTTACCAGCCATGAGTCCTTGGACAGGCTACTCCAGTTTTCTCAGTGCCTCAGTTTCCTTATCTGTAAACCACAAAATCTCCTGAAAGTGTGTTTTTGGGGGGAGAGGTAAGAAGGAAAGTTTGCGAATGTCCACGCTTAGAACAGCAGGGGCGAAGCATGCACCAGATGTGTGGGCTGTTACTATTACAGTTCTGAGTGTGTGCCCTTCCGCAGGAATTCTGGAATCTGTCAGGATTCCTTATTCTTTCTTTTTAATTGTCATGCAGTGTTTATTGTACAAACAAACCATTTTTTGGCATCTTCATTATATCCCCAATACCTGGATCCTTGTGTCATTTCCATTTTCTTGACATTGTGAATACTGCTTCCATGCTGAGTGGCTGTCTTCACTTGACCCTCTGTGTATTTGCAAGAAGTCCCCAGGGCAGGGAGCAGAGGGTGAAGCTGAGGGGTTATGACCCTGTGTTGCTAGAGGGCCCCAAGAAGGGTTTTTATCATTCATACTCCTGCTGCCTGTCCTCACTGTTATGGAAACTCAAATCAGTTTGACTGACAAGAACACATTTTATTTTACTTATTCTGCAAACACTAATAGAATTCTGAATGAATGCATGAAAACCCTCTTGGCCCAAACATCAGATCCTAATGTCTGCCTCCTTTGACTCCCTCTGTAGGCCTGGCTCAGACGTTTTCTTGTATTCTCCTTTTCCCAAAAAGCCAGATCACAAGCATTTTCCCATATTGGTACAGCCCTTTTTTCCTCGTTTTTAAAAATAGCATTTTCCTGACTATAAAAATAGTATGTGCTCACTGTAAGAGATTTAAAAAATATGTACAGCTGGGTGTGGTGGTGCACGCCTTTAATCCTAGCACTTGGGAAGCAGAGGCAGGCGGATCTTTGTGAGTTCAAGGCCAGCCTGGTCTACAGAGTGAGTTCAAGGACAGCTGGGACTACAGGGAGACCCTGTCTCAAAAAGACCAAAAAATAAAATAAAATAAAATAAAATAAAATAAAATAAAATAAAAAATATGTACAAGTGTTGAGATGAAAAAAATAAAATTCCCCCTTCCCCTATCATTGTTTCCCAACTTGTGTCAGGGACCAGGAGTCACGCCTGCTGAACTGCTGGCCCGTGTCTCCTTCTCCTGTTCCTGCTCTAATGCTTCTTTATAGTCTTTCATGTTTTATAACTTCCTTTTAAAGCTTGTTATATAATGATATTCCACCATTAAGTATTCTTTTAAAGCATGATTTAGGGCCGGGGCTATAGCTCATTTGGCAGAGTGCTTGCTTAGCATGCTTGAAACCTCAGGTTCAGTTCTTAGCACCACATAAAACCAGGTGTCATGGTGTGTGTGTGTGTGTGCGCGCGCGCACACACACACACATGCAAAAAAAAGTCAATGAAAAGACTCACAGATTTTACTCTCTAAAATTTTTTTAAATTTTTTTTTATTTTTAAGGGATTCTACAATATAATGACACAGTTGTTTGCAGATAACATTGATGTTACTCAGTTTGTCATACAATTAGGTAATTGGTGCATTTTGCAAGTATCTATGTCCAAATTTTGAACAACCCAAGGTTCCCATAGTCCAGTTGGAGAAGCTTGTATGCACAGGCATGTTGATAAATTAGGAGTCCAGACTACCTGTAGTCTCATGATTTACCCCTATCTCTCGCAGCCTTACATTCTACCACGCCTCCTCGCACGTTTGTTCCCTGGGCTTTGGGAAAGGGGCACAAGGTGGGTGAGAAGAAAACAGTCTACTTTCTTTGGAGTTGTCATTTTGGACTCTAGTCTGTGCAGGTTGTTTCCCTTCATGGGGTTGACAGTTTTAGCTTTCCATGTTTTAGTCATACTAACAAAGCACAAGCAATTGGATGTACAGGCATTTAAGCAGTACTAATTATTATGTCAAGCTAGGCTGTGAGCATAGACACAGATGCTTGGATGGATATGCTAATCCGCAAACTGTGGTTTCTCTATAAAGGGTGACAAGTTCTATTGTGGCTTATAAACATCCCTAACCACTAGAGGACACAAGCTGTGTGCGTTCCACTGTGAGTTATTCCTCCTAGGAGAGAGCTAATAGCCATGATTAATATATTATAGACACTTGGCTGCCACTGTTGACAAGTATCTCCAGGCTGTTGAGGTGTAGCTGATACTGATGGAGGAGTCTTGCTTGTCTCAGGGAGACCAATATTTGTATTGCTTTAGTGGCCTTTGGTAACGCTCTCTGGCTTTCAGAGGCCAGTTGTATGCAGCAAGTGACGTCTCATACATTTCATGCTCACACCAGGCTTTCGACAACAGGGACTTACTGCCTTTCTCCTTGCATATATCCCCACTTATAGGCAAAAGGCCTTTATAATTTGGGGGGCAGGTTTGAATCCCCTAGCTAACATCTCTAGGCAAATAATTAATTGCTGATGTCAGAGATCTGTATTAATATATTGTGCTTAATTATACAACTTATAAACACTTTATGATTGAATTGCGCTCTAGATAGAGAATTATCCTTTCCACAGTTCCTATGGCCTATCAGTCAATTAAAAAGGGAGTAGATTATATGTATAGGAAATACCACTGTAACACTTGGCTCTATTTACAGTTAGGGAGTGGTGTTTCACTACCGATCATGTTTCTTCTTTTTCCTATAAAGGGAAGAGGAGGAAGTTCTCAGTATCTGGAAGGTAAATTCGTAGTAGCCCATTATAAACAGTCAACCCCAATAGTATTCAGAGAGATGCTCAGTGTCTGTGACTCAGGCAGTCTGAGGTTCCTCTTTCTTTAATGTTCAAGATGGGTCACCTCTCTGCTGGGCATTTCCCAGTCCCTCCTGCAAGCCATAAGTTGTATGTTTTCAGGTCATTTAGGTTGGTGTTTTTTCCTGTGGGAACATAAAATTCCCTCCCATTTTAGTTTCAAGATCAGAAAATTGAAAATTTATCAATAGGATTGGAAACAGAGTTTTCCATTTGTATCCAGAAAGGGATACAAGCGGTTCTCAGCCACCATGTGCGGTCTGGGATTGAACCCGCCTCTACAAGAGCAGTCGGCAAGGACCTGGCAATCTTAACCACTAGCCATCTCTCTAGCACACTTTTTTTTCTCTTTCTTTCTTTTTTTTTTTTTTTTTTTTTTTTTAGTAAGACAGGGTCTCACTATGTAGGCCTGGCCTGGAACTAGCTATGTAGACCAGGCTAGCCTTGAGATTTCCCTGCCTCTGCCCCTTGAGTATTGGGATTAAAGGTGTATGCTTCCATGCTCAGTGCATTTGGCTTTTTAAATTTTTTTTAAATGTGGGTTCCAGAGATTGGGTTTAGGTCCTCAGACTTCTGTGGGAATGCTTCCATCTTTCTGGCCTTATAATTCTTTTCTTTTTGGTCTTTTCAAGACAGGGTCTCCCTGTAACCCCAGCTGTCCTGGAATTCACTCTGTAGACCAGGCTGGCCTTGAACTCACAAAGTTCCACCTGCCTCTGCCTCCTGAGTGCTAGGATTAAAGGCATGCGCCACCATGCCCAGCATAATTATTTTCTAAATAATCAGTAAGTGGTGCTCAGGTGACTCACTGGTTAAGAGCACTCTTGGAGAGGACCTGGGTTTGATTCCCAGCACACACATGGTAGCTACCAATGGTTCATACCTGTAGTTCCAGGGGAATCTAACACTCTCTTCTGAGGTACTGCAGGACATAGGTGGACTTACATGCATGCAGGCAATGCACTCATACACATAAAATAAAAATAAAAAACTGCTGAGAATGGTGGCGTATGCCTTTAATCCAAGCACTTGGGAGGCAGAGGCAGGCGGATCTCTGTGAGTTCAAGGCCAGCCTGGTCTACATAGTGAGTTCTAGGCCAGTTGGGGCTACAGGGAGATCCTGTCTAAACAAAACAAAACAAAACAAAAACCCCACAAAAAACAACAAATAAAAACAAAACCATTAAAAATTAATAAGGGTTCTATTCATAGACTTTAGCATTTTTCCATTTCTCCTATAAATTCTATATATCCTAAGGTATGTTCCTGGGTTTCTACTTGATTTCTTTGGTTTACCTGTTGAATCTATACAGTGGTAAAAAGGGCAAGGTGTGCTTGGACAACAGGGATGAGGCCGAAGTCTAGGAAGCGTGAGGAGTTAGGTTTAAAAAGGGGCTCTGGCCACCCGACCCAGCCATACCACTCCTAGGCATGTACCCTCAAGACTTACGCCACCACAGAGATACATGCACGGCCATGTTTATTGCAGCTCTCTTCACAATAGCAAGGAGCTGGAACCAACCTAAATGCCCCTCAACTGACGAGTGGATAGAGAAAATGTGGTACATCTACACAATGGAGTTCTATGCAGCAGTAAAGAAAGACGACATCACGAGCTTTGCAGGAAAATGGCTGGAGCTAGAGGACATCATGCTGAGTGAAGTAACACAGTCCCAGAAAAACAAACGACGAATGGTATCCCTCATCTGTGGATGCTAGTGCCAATACCCAGTTGTAGGTATTCTTGTATGGGCCCCCTTGAGCTTTTGTCCAAACAGCATGGGCATAACGCATTTTGGAAACAACAACAAAACAGAAAAAGACTGCATCAAGAACTGACTGAAACAGTGAACTTCTGCCCAAAACAGTCAACTTCCCCATGGAAATATTGAGTGAACTAAGAGATGGAAAGCATGTCTGGCAGAATGCATGCTCTGGCGGGGATGGGGGAATGAGCGGGAACAGGGGTCTAGTTTGTTAAAATAAATAAATAAAATAATTTATGTGAAAAAAAATAAAAGGGGCTCTGGGGGGCTGGAGAGATGGTATCAGTGGTATAAGAACACCGAACTGACTTCTTGCAGGGACCCAGGGTATTCTCAGCACCCACATGGTGGCTAAGAACCGTCTTTAAATTGGGGCATGGGTGGTACGCAGCATTTTAATCCTGGCATTTGGGGAGGCAGAGGCAGGCAAATTTCTGTGTTCAAGGCCAGTCTGGTCTACAGGAGTTCCAGGCCTCTGGGAGCTAATAGGGAGACCCTGTCTCAAAAAGACAAAAAGAAGGGCAGGGGGGCTCTGGACACTGTCAGTGGGCCTTGAAGGTCAGACTTAGGGAAACGTTTTATTCACTAACTGTGGGAAGCCAGTTGGAGATTTTGAGCAGACGTGTGGAGGGACGCCATCCAGGCTTCCCAGGAAGGTTGCCATGGCTACTGGGGGACCTCAGCAGAACCTGTTAGATGAAGATGGACATGGATCAGCAACTGCTTGAAAGAAAGGAGTGGCTTCAAGTGTGGGGTGGAACAGGCAAATGGCTCCCAGCACTCCAAGACAGATGTAAAGTGTGAAGGCTGGCCAGACTTGGAAAGGGGAGAGGAGAGAGGTGTCCCTCAGCATCTCAGCACAACATCTCTGTAACCTGGATAAGTGGTTCAATAATCAGATTGTTTTTGGTTTTTTTTTTTATTTTATTTTTTTTTTTTTTAGGAATTGCAAAGCTTGGAATAATAGAACTTTAGCAAACATTAAGTGCTTTGTGCAACCAAATGGTGTGGAATGGCTTTTTTTTTTTTTTTCAGTCAGAGTCTTGCTATATAACCCAGCCTGCCTTCAAGATCGTTTTATAGGTCTGAAATGCTTAAGCCTTCTGCCTCAGCCTTTCAAATGCCATACTACAGGGGTATATCACTACTCCTGGCTTGTGCAATGTGTTCACATGCACCACGCGATGATCCCTTTATGCTAGAATAATTACTGTTTTGCAGATGAAGAAAATGAGGCCGCACGAGATCTTTGGTGAGTTCAAGGCCAGCTGGTCGACAGTAGTAGTTGGAAGATGGGCTACAGGGAGACCCTGGCTTGAAAAACCAACAAAAAAAAAAAAAAAAAAAAAAAAAAAAGAAAATACCAAAAAGAAAAAGAAAGAAAGAAAGAAAAAAGGACTGGGGGTGTAGCTCAGCATTTGAATACTTGCCTTGAATGTGCAAGGTGCTAGGTTCAATCCTTAGCACCCTAATAACTAACAAATAACTAATTAAGTAAATGAAGGTACCTTGGTTCCTGGGACAGGGTGCCCAGGGGCTGACATATCCAGTCTGAGGTGTAGCAGGGGGTATGACTCAAACAGTGCCCTAGAGTAGGTCTGTCCAATGTGGGACCACATTGGAAATTGGTTACATGTAGAAATTTAAGTTTAAATTAATTAAATACTAGCCATGTTTCAGTACTCAGTAGTCACAGGTGGCTACTGTATTGGACACCACTCAGAACCCTTCAGAATACCTCCATCACCAGACAGCTCTGCTGGGCAGCACAGGCTGCCACTGGAGGCCAGGTTTCCCAGCTTCCAAGAGCTAGATGGGCCCAGACCTTGTGCCTAATCTGTGGCCTGTCACTTGCTGGAGAAATGCTCCTCCACTCCCAGGGACAGCTATCTGATTCACGAAAATCCCATGCCACTAGGTGGCAGCAAGGAGGTGGCCACAGCTGGTGTCTGGCAGCCTGGAGCTCTCATATAGCCCCTGCCCCCTTGGGACTGAGGACAGGAGCAAGAGAGCTGTCACCTTAGGACATTCCTAGTCCTGGGCTGACATCCATTGTCAGTGTAACATATCAGGGTCCTGATGTCTCCTGTATACGCACTCAGATGTGCATTCAGACTTAGCCACACTAGGTCACTCAGGGTCACATGTACATACAGACACAGCCACTCTTAGCACAGTCCTGTAAAAGACAAACACCCCCAGTGCCACATTCCACTATAACCTTGACACAAACAGCTTGCAGTTCCCTGGCACACGCCACGTTCCTCTGTTCTATCCTCACTACCTGGGAGGTGGCTCCTCTCACTCCTGCTTTATTTCAATTTTACTTATGTTTTTGAATCAGGGTCTTCTTACTTTTTGTGGCTCAGGTTGGCCTTGAACTTATGGTAATCCTCCTGCCTCAGCCTTCTGGGATTACAAGTGTGTGTTACTGGGATTACAAGTGTGTGTTACCATGCCCAGCTATGAGGAGTATTTTCTTTTTGAAAAGAATATTCTTTTTGTTTTATGTGTATTTATGAGTGTATCACCTGCGTGTATATGTAAGCACACCCATGTCATGCAGTGTCCATGGAGGTCTGAAGACTGTCAGATTCTTTTGGAACTGGAGTTACAGATAGTTCTTAGCTGCCATGGTGGGTGTTGGGAATTGAACCCAGGTCCTCTGCGAGAGCAAATACTGCTCTTAACTGCCAAGCCAGCTCTCCAGCTCTGAGGAAGATTTTCTTTTTTGGGGGGAGTTTCTAGGGACTGAACCCAACTTCTCTCCCATGCTAGGCAAACACTCTACCACTGGGCTTCATCCCCAGCCCTCCTCCTTGCTTAAAATGGAGAAAACCCAAGACTGTGGGAGGATTGACCTGCCCTGATCTCGTGCCTGGTACAAGCTAGAGCTAGGATTCCTGAGGGTTGTCTGCCTCCAAGGGTTCTTCATGCTGATACTGATCCTCCTTCACTCGGCGGGTCTACGTGGTCCTCTCAGATGCCACCGTTCTAGGAAGGACTGACTTGCACTGTACACACGCAGACCCATGCACTGAGGCTGCTGATCCCACTGAGGCTGGATGCTGATGCTGGATGCAGGCACACGAGAGACGGAGTAAGATAGAATGATGGCTGCAGGTTTCCTAGGGAGCATGGAAAATCTCTTGGTAATGTGTAAAATGCTCCAGTATACAGGGCAGTAATACTGGGTCCAGAATATTTGAATGTTCTGGAGATGGAGGGCAGGCTGAGGCTGGCTCCCTGTACAGGACCTCTGTCTGACACTTTGTATGTAAATCCAGATTTCCAAGCACTATTAGTGAAGCCCCATCATCCTGGGAGTTGGATGCATCTCTCCTGGGACCGTGCTGGTTTCTAGTATAGAGACTGGCAGGGCTGTGTTCAGAGAGGATGCATCCCCACGTCTTTTGTAGCTTTGGTGTTTCATGTCTGGGCCTCTTTCCTTGGAATGGGTGGGGCTGGGCTTTGCCAGGGAGCCCCAGCAGCATCTGTGTATTTTCCCCACATGTTGTGAGTTCAGGAATTTCTTAGGATTCCAATTCAGTTGAAAACCATTTGATTGTGACATTTTTGTGGGTGTATCACAATGTGGTCTTCAGCCCTGTGAGTATGTACCACTGTCTGCAGTGGAAGGGGTTCTGGGCTGTGCAGATGGTTATAAGCCTTCAGACCTCAGGAACCTGCACTTGCACATCCTTCTTCACATTCCCCGTGCACGACACACCATTCACACACAATTAAGAGGCAGCGCCCATGCTTCTGAGTGGCTCTGTTGTCAAACAGGCAGCTGGAGATAGTGCAGAGACAACTATGGCAGAAATGGAATGGGTATAATGCCCTGGTCAGAAAGGAGAAGAGGAGGGGCTGGAGAGATGGCCTAGTGGTTAAGAGCGCCGACTGCTCTTGCAGAGGACCTGGGTTCAATCCCCAGTACCCACATGGTGGCTAAGAATTGTCTTTAACTCCAGTTCCAGGGGAGTCCGACACCCTCTTCTGACCTCCTTGGCATTGCACGACCCGGGTGCACTGACCTACATGCAGACAGTACATTCATACACATACAAAATAAATAAAATTTAAAAAAAAAAAAGAAAGGAGAAGAGGAGCAGGAGGAAATGGGCTGAGGCACCCACTGTTCTGAAGGGATGGGCTGGAGACTTTCAGGGCTGCCTTTGTTCAGTGTTTAGTTTCATTTAAAAGTTTGTCATGCAGGGCTAGAGAGATGGATCATGCTTAAGAGAATCTGCTGCTTTTGCAGGGGACCTGGGTTCTATTCCTAGCATCCATGTTAGATAACTCACAAGTGCCTGGAACTCTAGTTCCAGGGGATCCGATGGCTTCTTTTGGCCTTGTGGAGTACAAGGCACACACATAGTGCACATGTATACATGCAGGCACACGCATCTACATAAAATAAAAATAAACCATAAAAAATAATCCCAGCACTTGGGAGGCAGAGGCAGGCAGATCTCTGTGAGTTCAAGGCCAGCCTGGTCTACATAACGAGGTCTAGGACAGCTAAGACTAAAGGGAGACCCTGTCTGAAAAAGACTGAAAAAAGATTATCATGTTAACTTCCCTTTCAAATTTCGGCTTGCCAGGAGGCTGAGGCAGGAGGATTGCCATAAGTCCAAGGCCAGACTGGGTTACATATTGAGTACTAGGCCATAGTACTAGGCTACATAGCAGACCCTGTCTCAAAAAACCTCAACAACACAGAAAAATAAAAGAGGTGAGTAGTGTCTTTGTCACTGTGTTGAGTTCTCAGTAAAACTGTTCCCAAAACAGAACCTGTAGGTTTGTCAACAGCTTTTCATCCACTGGTCACAGGTGGGACATTTTTGGCTTATAGTTTGGGGAAGAAGAAAGAGAAGAGGGGAGGGGAAGAAACTTGACTGTGGTAACTGGGTCAGAGTTGGAGCAGAGGAAGCCAACATACACCAGTGTTCTTTCTGTTCCTTTGACGGAATTGTCAAAGCCAAGGTCAGAGATAAGGAATAAAGGCAGTCCCTTAGCTCATGAATATTCATTAGGCACCTACTTTAAGCTGTCCTGCTTTGAGTTCTGGGGTCTCTTTGTTGAGTCTCATCTCTGCCAGTCACTGATGAGGTCCCCTGAGGGCAGAGCCCTGATCTTCATCATGGAATGAGAAGATGAGAGTCTCTGTTTCACAGGGGTGTTTAGGATGAAATGAGCCAACATATATGAGACATTAGTGTGGTCCCTGGCATGGTTAGTGCCAATGATGTGTTCTACTACAGGAGATAGAGAGGGGTCAGATGTAAACAGGGTCTGGTCTTTGCCTGCAAGGACTCAGGCTGAGTTAACAGTCGTCCCGAAATGTGAGATGATGGCAGCAGAGACAGGAGAGGAGTGGACTTCTTCCTAGAGGGGTCGGGGCGGGTTCCCGAACAGGCAGCGTGTTGACAGTTGAAAGGAGCCCCTAGGAGTTTCAGACTTCTTCCTAGAGGGGTCGGGGCGGGTTCCCGAACGGGCAGCGTGTTGACAGTTGAAAGGAGCCCCTAGGAGTTTCAGACTGGGAACAGCAAGAACAGGGGCTCGGGGGACAAAGTGTACAGTTAGGTGTATAGGGAGGTGGGGGTGGATCTGGGAGGAGTTGGGGAAGGAGGGGAGTATGATAAAAATTCATTGTATGAAATTCTCCCCTTTAATTCCAGCCCTTGGGAGGCAGAGTCAGGCAGATCTCTGCAAGTTCAAGGCCAGCCTGGTCTACATAGTTCCAGGACAACTGGGGCTACAGGAAGACCCTGTCTCAAAGATTCCCCCCAAAAAGAAATTCTCAAAGCATTAAACAACAACAACAACAACAACAACAACAAAATCATCATCAACAAAACAAAACAAAACAAAACACCTACTCTGGTGGTGGGCAAGCTGGAAACCATGACAGTTCCTCTTACTACCAGCAGGTGGCAGTGTCGTTCCAAGGCTGCCTTGCTCAGTGGCTAAGGGGGCAGGTGGCACCTCAGCTTTGTGATTAGGAACCTGGGCTACCATAGGCTCTGCTCTGCCCTTGAGAAGTGACAGCGTGGAAGTCCCGGGGTAGAAGAGCCATCACCCTTGTCTTGCTAGCAGCATCGCTTGCTTGCCTCTTGCTGCTGGGGTGTCTGTCATTCGCCTCTGCCTTAGCTTCTTTGTCTGTTCCCTTCTTTAGTCTCTGTGCCCCCTCTTCCATTGCTCCCTGGTGCAGCTGGCTCCCATCTCAAAGATAATTACTTGCTTTCCTGTGCAGCTCAGATGGGGGGGGGGCTGTTTCCTGTCTCAGTGCCTGCCCCTCTCTGTGGCTTCAGTTCTCTGTGGAAGGCTGAGGCTGAGGTGGTGACTCCCACCCCCATCTGAGAGCTCTCCTCTGACACACCTCCCTTCTTCCACCCTCATGCCCAGGTCTCCCCCCAGTACTTCAGCCAGCAGCCCTGGCTTCTAGTTGTCCTTGACAGTGGCAACCAGAGCTTGCACTGAAAAGGAAGACCTGCACAGCAAACGGCAGAACTCAGTGCAGGTGCTAAGCTCTGGTTCACTTCCCAAAGATCAAGCTGCTCTCCTACCCCACACACTTTGATTGATTGTTGTTTTTTTTACCTTTTCTTTTCTTTCTTTCTTTTTTTTTTTTTTTGTGCTGGGTATTAAACCCAGGTTCTCACACATGCTAAGCATATACTCTATCTACCATTCATGAACTCTGAGTTAGCAGTGGAGACTAAACAGGTTAAGAGCATGGCATCAGTCAGGCTGAGTGGGCCTTGGCTTTGATCTGTGGGTAGCACTGTGGTCAAGAGCCCAGTTTACTGTGGTTCAACTAAGACTGATGGGCTAGTGACAATGGGCTGGTGACTTGTGCCCTGTGATCCTCCCCGAAATGCTGGGTAGCAGCTTCGGTCAGCTCCATGACCAGCAGGACAAACCCTGGGTGCTCTACAGTGTGGTGTTGCTGAGCGAGGTTAGGTGGGCTCAGTGCATTTCCATGGAGAATATATTCCGCTTCCACTGTATTTACTGGAAATAATCCCATCCTCAGAGGAGGAGCACCTGCAGTTTATTTCATTATGATAAGAACACTTAACACAAGATCCACCCTCTTAATAGATACTCAAGTACACTATGCATTATTGAGACTACTAGTAAGAGCTTCATCTGTGTGTGTGTGTGTGTGTGTGTGTGTGTGAGCATGCACACAGGGACACACAGGTGCATTCATGTGGACATGTGTGTGGAGGCCAGAGATAAGTCTTGAGTGTTGTTGCTCAGGAGCTGTGCATCTTGTTTTTTAAAGATAGGGTCTGGCCGGGCATGGTGGTGCACACCTTTAATCCCAGCACTCAGGAGGCAGAGGCAGGCGGATCTTTGTGAGTTCAAGGCCAGCCTGATCTACGTAGTGAGTTCCAGGACAGCTGGAGCTCCAGGGAGACCCTGTCTCAAAAAAAAGAAAAAAGAAAAAAGAAAAAAAAAAAGACAGGGTCTGTCACTGGAATCTGGAAGTTGCCAATTAGCCTAGGCTAGCCCGTGAGCTCCAGGGATTTGCCTGCCTCTTGGTGCTGGGATTCCCGATGTGCTCCTCTGTGCTTGGCTTCTTATGTAGGTGCTGGGGATTGAACTCAGGTCCTCACGCTTGTGCAGCAAGCATTTTACTAACTCTCTCTCCCTCTTTTTTCTTTCAGTATTGGGGATTGAAGCTAGGGCCTTTTTAATTAATTAATTAATTAATTTTTTATATGTATTTTAAATTTATTTTTGTATGTGTATGAATGTACTGTCTGCATGCTGGTTTGTGCACCCGTGTTGTGCAATGCCGCAGAGGTCAGAAGAGGGTGTCAGATTCCCCTGGAACTGGAGTTCTCCTGGAATTGGAGTTACAGACGGTTCTCAGCCTCCATGTGGGTGCTGGGGATCGAACCCGGGTCCTCTGCAAGAGCAGTCGGTGCCCTTAACCGCTAGGTTATCTCTCCAGCCCGAAGCTAGGGTCTTTTGAGTACTAGGCAAACACTCTACCATTGAGCTATGTCCCTGGCTATTTATTTATTTATTTATTTATTTATTTATTTATTTATTTGAGGCAGGGCCATACTATATATCCCTCAATGGTCTGCCAACAGACTATGTAGACCAGGGTGGTCTCCAACTCAGAGTCACCTGCCTCTGCCCACCAAATGCTGGAATTAAAGGGGTGCACTACCATACCCTGCTCTTTTATTTTGAGACAGTTGTCCAAGAAGTCCTTGAACTTGTGATTCCTCCTGCTTCACACTCCTGAGTAGTTGGGATTGCAGGTTTGCACCATCAAGTCTGGTTAACTCTTTTTTTTTGTTTGTTTTTTTCAAGACAGGGTCTCCCTGTAGCCCCAGCTGTCCTGGAATTTGCTCTGTAGACCAGGCTGGCCTTGAACTCACAAAGATCCGCCTGCCTCTGCCTCCCAAGTGCTAGGATTAAAGTTGTGCCACCACACCCGGCCTGGTCAACTCTTAAAGCTTCTTTCTGAGTGGGAAGTCCACCTCCCTACCTTACCCTGGACTCTGGGCACATTGGTCAAGCTTCCTGTCTTTCAGCTTCTTCATCTGCAGAATGGGGATGATGATGGTCATTTTCATGTGGGCTGTTGTGAGGACTGAGTCAGTAAGAGCAAAGTGCTTTATCTATGCATGATAGAGGGGATGAAATTGTTTGTTACTATTGAATATTTATCAATTGATAACATAGTTATGAAATGCAGAATAGGAATAGATTATCATTTAATGAATTCCCATACTGTTTGTGTGTGTGCGTGCGTGTGTGTGTGTGTGTGTGTGTGTGTGTGCATGTGGTATATGTGTGTGGGGTGCTTACTCATGCATTTGGAGTTAGAGGGTGATGTGTCAGGTGTCTTTCTCTCTTGTTCTCTTATTTATTTATTTATTTATTTATTTATTTATTTATTTATTTATTGGGTCTTTTTGAGACAGGGCCTCCCTGTAGCTGTAGCTGTATTGGAACTTACTCTGTAGACCAGGCTGGCCTTGAACTTCACAGAGATCCCCCTACCTCTGCCTCCCAAGTGCTAGGATTAAAGGCGTGCGCCACCCCACCCAGCTCTCCACTTTAGTTTTGAGTTAGGGTCTCCCTGGGGCTTGCCAGCTCAGCTGAGGCTACTTGCTGGTCACTGACCTTCCAGGACCCTCCTGTCTCAGCCCCAGGCACTGGTAATACAGACACACACTGCCATGCCTGGCTTTTGTCTGGGTGCTGGGATCTAAACTTAGGTCCTTGGGCTTGCTATTTACGGAATGATCTTCCCAGTCCAAATTTATTATTTAGTACATGCTTATGGCATGGAAGAATCAGACTCCAGTAATGTGTTACTGTCAGTGTCCAATGTAGAGAGCTTGCTCATCTGTCCCGAAAATAGGCCAAGACATTTGCTTCCAGCAGAGCTCAGCTGCCCACACCAGTGCTGTGTAGCATGATCAAGGAACCATGGGTCAGGTTCCGGGAGGATAACATACACATGTTAAAGAAGATCTGAGGGAAGTGAGTCAAACAGCTCTTGACACTGACCTGCCTTCCCTTCTCCTAGGAACCATTTTAAATTTATATTGACATGGGCCTGGAGAGATGGCCTAGTGGTTAAGAGCGACAACTGCTCTTGCAGAGGACCCGGGTTCGATCCCCAGCACCCACATGGCGGCTGACAACCGTCTTTAACTCCAGTTCCAGGGGAATCAGATGCCCTCTTCTGACTTCTGAGGCATTGCACCACACGGATGCACAAACCTACTTGCAGACAGTACATTCGTATACATAAAAATAAATTAATTAATTAATAAAAATACTTTAAAAAATCGATATTGACATAGGCCATCGAGTGCCAAAGGAACTCTATGGGCACTTGTGAAAATTCAGGTTCCTGGGTACTATCTACTCCATTCACCTGAAGAATGGCGGATTGCCCTGTATTGCCTGTATTCTGACAGGCTATGTGAGGGGCTGGTGTGAAGGCGCAGCTGTGAGCCAGCAGGTCCTGTAGCCTTGACTCTAGGCATAGGGAAATGAGGGATCCTCTACCAGTGGGCACTCAGGTTGCTTCCTATTCCCCAGTACTAGGAACACCACTGTAATGGCCATTCTGTGGCATCTGGCATGAATGTTCCTTAAGAATGAATGTCAGGGTGGAAGAACTGGCTCAATGTACGTGGACTTGCTAAACATGGGGCCAGAGAGATGGCTCAGAGGTTAGAAGTGTTCTGCTCTTCCAGAGGACCTGAGTTTGATTCCCAGCACCTACATGGTGTAACTCCAGGATCAGGGAATATGATCTCTTCTAGTCTCTGAGACCATACACATGTGACATACCATTCCCCCAGACAAAACACACACAGATACATGCATTAAAAAAATCTTCAAAAAAGATTATTGCTAAATGTACCTGCAGTACCATCTAAAGTAATGTCATTGTCTTGACAGTGCTATTTGTTTATTTATAACTTACTTTGGAGCTGGGTGTGGTGGCCCCTGCCTTTAATCCCAGCACTCAGGAGGCAGAGGCAGGCAGATCTCTGTGAGTTCAAGGCCAGCCTAGTCTGCATAACAAGCTCCAGGCCAGCTGGAACTAAAGGGCGATCCTGTCTCAAAAAAAGACCCCCCCCCAAACACTTACTTTGAATAGTAGATGTATTTATATGGTTCAAAACCTAACGTGATAGAAAGGTAGATATGATGGAAGATTTGCCTTTATTCTTACCAACCCCATTTCTCCTTCCTAAAATTGATTTATGAGGTTGTTCCCAGACTTTTTTATTGGCCTGAAGTGTGAACATACATCCTTTTTATCTTCCTTTCCTACACATAAGGCAGCATCCTGCAAGGCAACGCATCTTGCTCTTCTCCCTGGAGGACGGAGCTCATGGATCATTTTGTACCTGTCCACTCACAGCTGTCGTCTTTCCACTTCTCCTGCCCCTCTCCCTCCCTTTCGAAATCACTGTACTATTTCACCATGTGGATTTACTTTTAGAGACTGACTATATTTTTATTTTTTCTTGTAAGGTTGGATATTGAAGTCTCAAGCATATTAAGTGGATGTCTTACCATTGAGCTGCAGCCCCAGATTTGAGAATGCTTTTAAGAAATTTAACTTGATGTTATTCAAGTTGTATAAAAATGTACCTTCTTAGTCAGTCATGAAAGATGCAAAACAGTTCTGTGTAGATATTACCTCGTATATAGGAGAAGGGTATGTAGGAAGTGGCCCTGGCTTCTTGGGAGGCTGAGGAGGGATGATAACTTGAACCCATGTGTTTCAGATAAAAATATTCAGCACAGATAGCAAAGTCATATCTCAAAGAAAACCTCCCCAAACATTTTCCTTTACAAGAAACTGAACAGACTTCCACTCCAGTGTGAGTGAGGCCGAGCTCAGGATCTGAGAAGATGACAGACCCAGAACCCCTTGAATGAAGGGGTGGCTGGGTTCCAATGAGGAAGGACCTTGGCACAATACCAAAGAGTTATGCTGTTTGCCTTCCTCCTGTCCTTCCCCAGAGGGACCTGAGGCCTTTTACTAGGGTAACTGTACACTGGGGAAAAGGAAATAATCAGACTTTTCGAGGCCTATTGGATACTGGTTCTGAGTTGACACTGATCCCAGGAGACCCTAAAAAGCATTGTGGCCCTCCGGTTAAAGTAGGGGCCTATGGAGGTCAGGTGATAAATGGAGTTTTGGCTGAAGTCCGACTCACGGTGGGCCCAGTGGGTCCCAGAACGCATCCCGTAGTTATTTCCCCAGTCCCAGAATGTATAATTGGGATAGATATAATTAGAAATTGGCAGAATCCCCACATTGGTTCCCTGATCTGTGGAGTGAGGGCTATTATGGTTGGAAAGGCCAAATGGAAACCATTGGTGTTGCCTCTACCAGGGAAAATAGTGAACCAAAAACAGTATCGTATCCCTGGAGGGATTGCGGAGATTAATGCCACTATCAAGGATTTGAAAGATGCAGGGGTGGTGATTCCTACCACATCTCCATTTAACTCTCCAATTTGGCCTGTGCAAAAGACAGATGGATCATGGAGAATGACAGTTGACTATCGAAAACTCAACCAAGTAGTGACACCAATTGCAGCCGCTGTACCAGATGTGGTGTCCTTACTCGAGCAGATTAATATGTCTCCTGGTACCTGGTATGCAGCTATTGATCTGGCCAATGCTTTTTTCTCAATACCGGTTCATAAGGACCACCAGAAGCAATTTGCTTTCAGCTGGCAAGGCCAACAGTATACCTTTACTGTCTTACCTCAGGGGTATGTTAACTCTCCAGCGTTGTGCCATAACTTAGTTAGAAGGGATCTTGATCGCCTGACTCTTCCACAAAATATCACACTGGTCCACTATATTGATGATGTTATGTTGATTGGACCCAGTGAACAGGAGGTAGCAGCTAGCCTAGACTTGTTGGTAAAGCATATGCGCATGAGAGGATGGGAAATAAATCCAACTAAAATTCAAGGGCCATCTACCTCGGTGAAGTTTCTAGGAGTTCAGTGGTGTGGAGCATGCAGAGACATTCCTTCTAAGGTAAAGAATAAGTTGTTGCACCTGGCCCCTCCCTCCACCAAGAAAGAAGCACAACGTCTGGTGGGTCTTTTTGGATTCTGGAGGCAGCACATTCCTCATCTGGGTGTGTTACTACGACCCATATATCAGGTGACTCGTAAGGCAGCAAACTTTGAGTGGGGCTTGGAACAGGAAAAGGCTCTTCAACAGGTCCAGGCTGCAGTGCAGGCTGCTCTGCCCCTAGGGCCATATGATCCAGCAGACCCAATGGTGCTTGAGGTATCAGTGGCAGATAGAGATGCTGTCTGGAGTCTGTGGCAGGCTCCCATAGGGGAATCACAGCGGAGGCCCTTGGGATTTTGGAGCAAGGCTCTACCTTCATCTGCAAACAACTATTCTCCTTTTGAGAGACAGCTCTTAGCCTGCTATTGGGCCTTAGTGGAAACTGAACGTTTGACAATGGGCCACCAAGTCACCATGCGACCTGAGCTGCCCATCATGAGCTGGGTGTTATCTGACCCACCAGACCATAAAGTAGGACGTGCACAGCAACAGTCCATTGTCAAATGGAAGTGGTACATACGGGACAGGGCCCGGGCAGGCCCTGAGGGCACAAGCAAGCTACATGAAGAAGTTGCCCAAATGCCTATGGTTCCCACTCCTGTTACAATGTCTCCTGGGCTTAAGCATGCACCTATGGCTTCATGGGGTTTGCCCTATGATCAGTTGACTGAGGAAGAGAAGACTAGGGCCTGGTTTACTGATGGTTCTGCACGCTATGCAGGCACCACCCAGAGGTGGACAGCTGCAGCATTACAGCCAATTTCTGAAACAACCCTAAAGGACACTGGTGAAGGAAAGTCTTCACAGTGGGCAGAACTTCGGGCAGTGCACATGGTTGTGCATTTTGCCTGGAAGGAGAAATGGCCAGAGGTTCGATTATATACTGATTCATGGGCTGTAGCCAATGGTTTGGCTGGATGGTCAGGGACTTGGAAGGAGCATGACTGGAAAATTGGTGAGAAAGACATTTGGGGAAGAAGTATGTGGATAGAGCTCTCTGAATGGTCAAAGGATGTGAAGATACTTGTGTCTCATGTAAATGCTCATCAAAAGGTGATCTCAGCAGAGGATGAGTTTAATAATCAAGTAGATCGGATGACTCGTTCTGTGGATTGTCAGCCTCTTTCTCCAGCTATCCCTGTTGTTGCTCAATGGGCCCATGAACAAAGTGGTCATGGTGGCAGAGATGGAGGTTATGCATGGGCTCAACAGCATGGACTCCCACTCACTAAGGCTGATCTGGCTACAGCTGCTGCCGAGTGCCAGATTTGCCAACAGCAGAGACCAACATTGAGCCCCCGATATGGTGCTATTCCCCGGGGTGACCAGCCAGCAACCTGGTGGCAGGTTGACTACATTGGACCACTTCCATCATGGAGGGGACAGCGTTTTGTTCTTACAGGAATAGATACTTATTCTGGTTATGGATTTGCCTTTCCTGCACGTAATGCTTCTGCCAAAACTACCATCCAGGGACTTACGGAATGCCTTATCCACCGTCATGGTATTCCTCACAGCATTGCTTCTGACCAAGGAACTCACTTCACAGCCAAAGAAGTGCGACTGTGGGCCCATGGTCATGGTATCCACTGGTCTTACCATGTTCCCCACCACCCAGAAGCAGCTGGCTTGATAGAATGATGGAATGGCCTCTTGAAGACACAGTTACAGTGCCAATTAGGTAGCAATACCCTGGAGGGCTGGGGCAAGGTTCTCCAGCAAGCAGTATATGCTTTGAATCAGCGTCCACTATATGGTACTGTTTCTCCTATAGCCAGAATTCATGGGTCCAGGAACCAAGGGGTGGAAGTGGGAATGATTCCACTCACTATCACCCCTAGTGACCCAGTAGGAAAATTTTTGCTTCCTGTACCCACGACCTTGCATTCTGCTGGTCTAGATGTTTTGGCTCCAATGGGGGGAGTGCTTTTGCCAGGAGATACAGCAAACGTTCCATTGAACTGGAAGCTAAGACTTCCCCCTGGCCACTTCGGGCTTCTACTGCCTTTAAGCCAACAGGCTAAGGAAGGAATAACAGTAGTAGGAGGAGTGATTGATCCAGACTACCATGGGGAAATTGGACTTTTTCTCCACAATGGGGGCAAGGAAGATTATGTCTGGAAGGCAGGAGATGCTGTAGGGCGCCTTCTGGTGCTACCATGTCCTATGATTAAGGTCAATGGGAAACTCCAACAACCCAAACCAGACAGGACAATAAATGGCCCAGACCCTTCAGGGATGAAGGTATGGGTCACTCCTCCAGGGAAAGAGCCAAGACCTGCAGAGGTGCTTGCTGATGGTGGAGGAAATACAGAATGGGTAGTAGAAGAAGGTAGTCATAAATATCAGCTGAGGCCACGGGACCAGTTGCAGAAACGTGGATTATAATAGATATTAACTTTTGTCCTATTTGGTTAAGAATGTGCTTGTTCATATATATATATATATATATATGTATATTAAGCAGATACTTGTGTTGTTCCCTTTTGAATGTGCAACTGAGATAAGTGTTAAGTGTTGTCATATTTAGGTTATTAGATACTGAAGGACTAAGTGTTCCTCAAGGACATTACCACCTACTCTAAGATATAATGCTTTGCTATTGCACATGAGACACTTATAACATGTTAGGTGGAATTATGACCTTGCCATTATTTGCAATTGACATTTAAGCACAACATAAGGAGAGGCTATTTATTGGGTGTCAAGTTGACAAGGGGTGGACTTGTGATGGTTAATCCTGGGTGTCAACTTGACTGGACTAAGGAACAAATAAGAGAAAAAGGATCTTCAGATTGGACTGCCTCAACCCGGATGGCCCACCCCAAATGTGGGCATTACCTTCTGCCAGCAGACAGTATTAAAGGCCACGGCAGAGTGAGCTGGTCCCTTTGACTGGGCTGCCCTGCAGGGTCGTCAAGGAGACCCAGGGTTTGCTGGCAGAACCAGGTCCTGGGATCAAAGTGGAACCGGATGGGAGCAACGCCCACTACTTTCATGTGGTCGTTTGCTTGCCCCAGGACTCCCCAGGGAGGGACTTTTTTTTTTTTTTTGAGGGAGGGACTTTTAAACTTGAACTATTCCTTCCAGAAGAACACCCAATGGACCAAAATTTACCACCCTAATGTAGACAAGCTGGGAAGAATATGCTTAGATAGATATTTTGAAAGATAAGGGGCCCCCAGCACTGCAGATCCGCAGTTCTGCTATCAATCCAGGCTTCGTGAAGTGCTCCTTATCCGGATGGTCAGCTAGCAGATGATGAAGCAGAGCAGTGGAGACCAATAAGCCCAAGCCATAGTCTTAGAAACATTCCAGAATAAAATCCCAGGCATCTTCATCTTTGGTGATTAACCGGACATTAGCAAATCTCTGTCTTGTTCTGATTCACTGTTGTAAGCACGAGCAGAGGCCAGAAGCATCATCTGGATTGCTGTGAGGTGTGTAAAAGCGGGGCTTCCTGCCTTTTCTCATTTTCCTGTCATGATTTAAGTGTAAGGAACTGTGAATGGAGGTAGTTGTTGGGTTAGCTGCAGGGGCATGGATGTTTTCATTTTATTTTTTAGGGGGGAAAGTAGTTTTATCTTAATTGTATGCCCCCCTTTTGTGGGATCTAATCACAGTGATTATATGCAGCTAGCCAGTTCTTTAGAATGTGCTCTCTAGCCAAGTCTGACTTTTTAAAAAATTTTATTTATTTCTGTATGTGTATGAATGTACTGTCTGCATGCAAGTCTGTGCACCCATGTCGTGCAATGCTGCGGAGGTCAGAAGAGGGTCTCGGATTCCCCTGGAACTGGAGTTCTCCTGGAATTGGAGTTTCAGACGGTTCTCCGCCGCCATGTGGGTGCTGGGGATCGAACCCGGGTCCTCTGTAAGAGCCATCGGCGCTCTTAACCGCNCTCCTGGAATTGGAGTTTCAGACGGTTCTCCGCCGCCATGTGGGTGCTGGGGATCGAACCCGGGTCCTCTGTAAGAGCCATCGGCGCTCTTAACCGCTAGGCCATCTCTCCAGCCCGCCAAGTCTGACTTTATTTAGACTCTGTAGATGGACAAGCTTGAGTGTTTGAACCAAAATGGGAACACATTAAATAAATATCATGAATAACATTGTGACTTTGCTGTCAAGTGTACATCCTCCCCCCTTAAAAAAAGTGCCATTTTGTATGGCTTATCTGGAAACTTCTGTAAATCTTATGTTTTAGTAAAATATTTTTTGTTATTTAAAAAAAATTAGAACTTAGACAAAACAAACAAACAAACAAAAAACAAACCAAGGTGTGGGTGGTGCCTCCTCCCTGGGAGGCAGAGATAGGAGGGTCTCTGAGATCAAGGCCAGCCTGGTCTATATGAAGAGTTCCAGGCTAGCTGGGGCTACAGGAAGACCTTGTCTCAAAAAGACCCCCCAAAACAAAACAAAACAAAACAAAATATAGCATAAAGGTAAAGTTGCCTGTAGCTAACCTTGTCAGTCCCTTCCCAGGCTTCCTAGTGCAGCCATTATTAAGTTTGTACATATTTTTCGGGCTATTTAAAAGACAATTTGACTAATCCCAGCCCTCGGGAGGCTGAGGCAGGAGAATCTCTGTGAGTTTAAGACCTTCTTGGTCTATATGTCCACTCTTTGTTCTCAGTACATATGACCACAGGGAGACCCTGTCTCTTTAAAAAAAAAAAAAAAAGACAATTTGACACATATCTTAAATGGCCATAGATGTCTATACAGAGAGTCTTAGCTCATGTCTTCAGGTTGCTGTACAGTCTAGCCACACCCTACAGATCCGAGGCTCCTCTAAATGACTCTTGCTGCCTCCTCCTCCTCCCCCTGTTCCTCCTCTTCCTCCTCCTCCTCCTTCTCATCTTCCCCTTCTTCCTCCTCCTTCTCTTCCTCCTCCTTCTCTTCCTCCTCCCCCCCTCCTCTTTCTTGTACAAGTGCCACAGTGAGCATCCTTTCTCACACTTGTCTTTACACATGTGAGCGTTTCTCTTAGGGGGAGATTTCTGGGTGATAAGGGAGGCCACTTTGTATTTTAACAACACAGGAATGTTACCTTGTACAGCAGTTCATCTTCATGTCAGCTTGATTGCATTTAGAGTCATGTAGGAGATACACCTCTGGGAGTGTCTGCTGAGGGTATTTGCACAGAGGATTTACTGAAGAGGGAAGACCCATCCATGGGTCGAGGTTCTAGACCGTATAAAAAGGGAAAAGGAAAAACCCAGGTAAGCACTAGTGTTTCTTTCTCTGCGTGGACTATGGATGCAGTGTGACCACCTGCCTCCCACTCCGGCCACCAAGCCTTCTCCACCGTCATGGACTGTGTCCCCTCAAACAGTGAGCCTTCCTTCCTTAGGTTGCTTTGGTCAGATATTTGATTACAGTAATGAGGAAATTAACTACTACAACCCCAAAGCCTGGGCCCCACTGCAGTAGGGTATAGTCTACTTATGTGTTGGGTATGGCCCCTGTTTCTTCCTTGAGACCACCTATTCCTGACTTTGAGCCCTCTGAGCGTCTCCTACTCTGACTGTGCAGATGTGCACAGTCCTTTGACCCCTGGAGTTCTTAGACCTCATTGGTCTTTGTGGCTGTTTCTGGCTGAGGAGCCCCAGGCATCCAGAGAGCTGTACGAAATGGAGAGGTAGCTGGAGAGCAGGCTGTGGAGCCAGAGCCCTGAATGCTCAGCCAGGTTCAGAGGGGCTAGCCCTGGCTTTGCATCCTGTCACACTCCTGAGTACACGTGTTCTGTCCCAAGGGCTGCACAGCTTGAAGCCAAAGAATATTTCCTTTGCAGATTGAAGCCAGCTGGCCAGTTTTTATTGGACTAGTCCAGGGGTGTTGCCTATCTTTAGCTGCCTAAAGAGAAAGGACCTCGAGATAGAAAAGACCATTTTGTTTGGGTGCACATGCATTTACCTTCAGGTTTTTTTCCCTTTTTTTTCTTTTTTAAACAAGGTATCACTATATAGCATTGACTGGCCTAAAACTCTCTAAATAGGCCAGGCTGGCCTCATAGGGATCCACCTGCCTCTGCCTCCCAAGTGCTGGTATTAAAGGTGTGAGCCACCATGCTGGGTTCATCTTAATTTTTTTTTTTTTTGAAACAGCGTCTCCCTGCAGTCCCAGCTGGCCTGGAACTCACTCTGTAGACCAGGCTGGCCTTGAACTCACAGAGATCCGTCTGCCTCTGCCTCCCAAGTGCTGGGAT
Organism: Rhizomys pruinosus; assembly: GCA_009823505.1. Classification (NCBI taxonomy): domain Eukaryota; kingdom Metazoa; phylum Chordata; class Mammalia; order Rodentia; family Spalacidae; genus Rhizomys; species Rhizomys pruinosus. The sequence continues at coordinate 1,437,011 of VZQC01005210.1, forward strand.
TAAAGGCATGCGCCACCATACCCAGCTACCTTCATTTTTTAACCTCCCATTCACCAAAACCATCCACAGCCTGTGCATATCTGAGAAGGATCACTCAGCACTTTGCAGCTAAGAAGATAGACTAGGAAAGGGAGAAGAGGCAACAGATCTGTGTCTGCTCGCTCTTGGCCCAGTGTTCTTTGCACTTCCATCCCCTTGGGTGAAGACCGCATGTCTACTTCTGGGTACAGGTGTGGTCCCTCATAGGAACATACCTGTATGTGCAGATTTAAGAGTAGATATAGCTGGGTGTGGTGGTGTACACCTTTAAACCTAGCACTCAGGAGGCAGAGGCAGAGGCAGGTGGATCTCTGTGAGTTCAAGGCCAGCCTGGTCTAAGAGTGAGCTCTAAGCCAGCTAGGACTAAAGGGAGACCCTGTCTCGAGAAAAAAAAAAAAAAAAAAAAAAAAAAAAAAAGAGTAGGTATAACCAAAATAATGAACTTTGTTTTTTTTTGTTTTATGAGACAAGGTGTTGCCATATAGCCCAAGCCTCCTGGAATTCACTATGTCTAATCTGACCTGCCTGGAACTCACGATCCTCCTGCCTCAGCCTCCTGAGTGCTAGGATTATAGGAATGAGCATCTTTGCTGGACTTTTTTTTTTTGGCGTGTGTGTGCGTGTGTGTGTGTGTGTGTGTGTGTGTGTGTGTGTGTGTGTGTTGTATGTGCATCTATGTGTTTATGTGTGTATGCATGTGCATATGAATTTGCGTGTATATATGTGTGCATGCACATGGAGACCAGAGGAGATGTTGGGCATATTCCTCAATTGCCGGCCACCTTATATTTTGAAACAGGGTCTCTCACTAAATCTGGGACTCACAGATTTGGTTAGATTTGCTGGCTAGAAAGTTCCAGAGATCTGGCTCTGCCTCCTCAAAGCTGGGATTATAGACGCATGCTGGTTTTTTATGGAGGGGAGGATTCAAACTCAGGTCCTCATGCTTGTGCAACAAGCACTGTATCAACTGAGCCATCTCCCTACCTCTATTTTTGTTGTTTTATTTTTAAGGCGAGGTCTTGATGTAGCTTGAGTTATCCCAGAACTCTGGATCCTCCTGCTTCATTGTCCCCGGTGCTAGGTGTGGGCCACTATGCCTGGCTGAAATTCTATGATTTGTGCCATTGCTACCCTAGCTTTGGATTAGACTGAGAGGTCCCTGTGATCTGTCCCTGAGACTGGATTGTGAGTATGTGGTGTGTCTGGCTGTGCTTGGAGTTGGGGAAGCTGTTTTGGGGGGCTCCCACCGGGATTTTATGCTACACACAGTCATCCTGACTCCTTAGGTCTCTCATGGATGAGGTAGTCTCTCAGACTTTGTGATGGCTTTAGTAGGATGCTGGAGAATGGCCTTCCCTGGCATTTGCCTGATACTTTTCTTGTGATTAGTCTGGGGTTGAAGGTTTGGGGGAGGAAGACCACACAGATAAAGTGCTGTTGCCCCATGTGCCCAGGTGCACTTTGTCACCTTGAGGAGCACCGTTGGCCTTGGTCTGGACTGCTTGGCTAGGGTGGTGCTTGTCTAGTTTTTCCACTGTCAAGTGATTCTGCGTTCTCCTTGACTGTGCTGGGATTTCTGGCAGCATGTCAAAGTGGTTGGGGATTATCAGGGTATGGGGCTATACACCTGCTGTCTCAGCACTCAGGCAGTAGAGGCAGGAGGAGTGCCGCAAGTTTAAGTCCAGCCTGGTCTACATAGTGAGTTTTGTCCCAGCCAGGGCTACATAACAAGACCCCGCATTAAAATAAAACAGAACAAACAAAAAAGAATACATATTTACCTTTATTTTTATTCTTTATTTTATGTATTTGAGTATTACACCTACATGTATGTAAGTGCACCTGTGTCATGCGGTGTCTGTGGAGGACAGAAGAGGGGATTAGATTCCCTGGAACTGAAGTTACGGATGGTTGTTAGCTATCATGTGGGTCTTGGTATTCAAACCTTGATCTTCTGGAAGAGCAGCCAATGCTTTTGACCCCTGTGCCATCTCTCCAGCCCTTATTCTTTATTTTAATATTTTTGGTAGTATTGGGTATTGAACTCAGGGCCTCAAACATGGTAGGCAAATGCTCTATCACTGAACTATCTCCACAAAATCTTTGATTTTTGTCCTATTTTACCTTTTTTTTTTTTCCAGTGCTGGGGATTGAACACAGACAGGGTCTTGTACGTCTAGGTATGTGCACTACCATTGAGCTACATCTTCAGTCCTATATTTACTATTTTTGTTTTGCTTGAAACAGGGTCTCCCTAAAGCCCCCGCTGGTCTGGAACTCACTATGTAGACCAGGCTGGCCTTGAACTCACAGAGATCTGCCTGCCTCTGCCTCTCAAGTGTTGAGATTAAAGGTGTGCACTAGCACGCCCAGCCTTTTTTTTTTTTTTTTCCCGTAATAACAGCATTTTGAAAGCCAGAGAATCCATCGTGGAATCCCAGAATCCAGAGCTGAGAGATTGTGAGAACTGGGCCTCAGGCTCATTCTTTAGTCTGGTCTTTAAATCCCCAGAGAGACCAGAAGAGAACAGGAGGCATCAAACAGCTCAGAAAACTGTGACTGTCTTGGGGATGGGAATGATGACATCCTGGTGTGGTGGTGGTGTGGTTATAAGTTGGGGGTATTGTTGGGTTAGAATAAAAAGCAGGAGACATTTCAGAACAACAGAGAGCAACAGTAGAAGATTGAAAGATAAAGAATCACATACTAACACACAAACAATCACGAATACATATGCCCATACATACACACAGAAACAGAAAGCTCTACAAGGGGAGACCGGACCCAGAAACTGAAATCCAACCTTCCGTGGGGTATGGCCTGAGTTTTAAGGGTTTTTGTGGTTTCTCCTCCCCTAGTTTTGGATTGGTCAACTTAAACACAAAAATGAGTGCTGACAGGTCACAGCCCCAGCTGAGATATCCAGGATTATGTGACTCTAAAGGTCAGGTGAAGGGACCCTGCTGGAGTTAAAAATAAGGCCTTCCTGCCAGAGACCAAGAAGGAGATGGAAGTGCGCCATCTTTATTATTTTTCAGTCACCCTGTTTGCTTTTCAGGGATTTTAGTCCCTTACACTGGGGCCACAGCTTTCCCCCAGCATTCTGGCATCTTCTACCAAGTGTGTGTGGAGATCTGGTTGGGGAAGTTAGCCTGTGACCTGTTCAGTGACCTCTGTAGGTTCATTTCCTTATACTTTGAGGTCAGGAAGTCAGTGCCTGTTAGGCCCTTCCACACGTGTTAACGGGTTCACCCTACAACCCTGGTGATATCACTAACTTCTCATTTCCACGTATAAGGGGAAGAGGCCCGTCCAGATCAACTGTTGAGCAACTGCTTTGACTTAGGGCCCGTGCTTGTGTAAGAGGCAGGGATTTGGCCTACCGCTTGTGAATGTGAAACCAATTACAGTTCTCCCTCTCTCTCCTTCCCCTGGTGCTAGGGATAAAACTAAGGGCCTCATGCATGCTAAGCAAGCACTCTACCACTGAGCTATGTCCTCAGCCTTATTTGTTTATTTATTTATTTATTTATTTATTTATTTATTTATTTATTTATTTATTTTTTGGTCTTTTCGAGACAGGGTCTCCCTGTAGCCCCAGCTGTCCTGGAACTCACATTGTAGACCAGGCTGGCCTTGAATTAACAAAGATCCGCCTGTCTCTACCTCCCAAGTGCTAGGATTAAAGGCGTGCGCCACCACGCCCGGCTTATTTATTTATTTTTGAGACAGGCTCTACCTATAGCCCCAGCTGGCCTGGAACTCACTCTGTAGACCAGGCTGGCCTTGAACTCATGGCGATCCATCTGCCTCTGCCTCCCAAGTGCTAGGATTAAAGGCGTGCATCACCACACCTGGCTTAAAGATGGTTCTTAGCCTCCATGTGGTGCAGGGAATTGAACCCAGGTCCTCTGCAAGAGCAGACAGCGCTCCTAACTGCTGAGCCATCTCTTGAGCCCCCTCAGCCTTCTCTTTTGCTAAACATTATTATTATTATTATTATTATTATTATTATTTTTGGTCCTTTTGAGACAGGGTCTCCCTGTAGCCCCAGCTGTCTTGGAACTCGCTCTGTAGACCAGGCTAGCCTTGAACTCACAAAGATCCGCCTGCCTCTGCCTCCCAAGTGCTAGGATTAAAGGTGTGCGCCACCATGCCCGGCTATTATTATTATTATTATTATTATTATTTTGGTCTTTTTGAGACAGGGTCTCCCTGTAGCCCCAGCTGGAACTCACTATATAGACCAGGCTGGCCTTGAACTCACAAAGATCGGCCTGCCTTTGCCTCCCCAGTGCTGAGATTAAAGGCGTGTGTCACCACACTCAGCTCACTAAACATTATTATCATTATTATTATTTTGGTCTTTTCAAGACAGGGTCTCCTTGTAGCCCCAGCTGTCCTGGAACTTACTCTGTAGACCAGGCTGGCCTTGAACTCACAAAGATCCGCCTGCCTCTACCTCCTGAGTGCTAGGATTAAAGGTGTGCGCCACCATGCTCGGCTAAAACATTATTTTTAAAATATGGCTCAGCTCTACTTTCTAGAGTGGAAAAGAAATATACAATTTTTGAGCTAGCGTAGTAGCTCCCACCTGCAATCCTAGCACTTGGGACACTGAGGCAGGAGGATTGTGAGTTATAAGCCAGTCTGGGCTATATAGCAAAGCTCTTTCTCAAAAATAAATTGATATAGATGGGTATGACGGCAACGGCTGTGATTCCTTTGGGGGGTGGAGGCAGGAGGATCAGGACTTCAAAGCTAGACTTAACTGTGAAGCGAGTTAGAGGCCAGCCTGGGTGGCATGAAACCCTTTTTCAGAAAACCAAAAAGAAAGCAAAAATCCCAAACATCCCAGCTTGCCCACTGGGTGTTTCATTAGGTTCCACTGATGGCACTGGCTGGCCTGCCCCCTTCCCCTATCCCCTTATCTCCACCTTTGCGGTTGGGAGTAAGGCGAGACTGTATCAGGTCCAGGCTCTATGTGTAAAGCAAGGATGCTATGCCCCTAAAGGACAGGGGGCCCATAAGGTCATCGTCTTAGGATGGATGGTGTGTACAGCATATCCTCCTCAGCCCAGCTCCCCTTAGCTGTGAAACTGATCTAAATGTGTTTAGAAGAAGTGTTGCAGCAAGCTCTGGTCTTTTAATTATGTTTGTGGTCCGTGTGGCTGGAGGGAAGATTTGAATGTCCTCTTTTCCTTCTGAAGTTTCAGCAATTTAAGTCTACCATGTAAAGGACAACAGACAGGTAACTGGCGACAGAGCATACAAGTCTTCCCTGGGTCCTATGGTCACATACACAGTCACACACTCAACGTGGAGCCAGATGGCTGGGCCTTATGCAGAGCTTAGCAAAGGGATGGTGGCTGGTGGCTGGTGTGTGTGTGTGTGTGTGTGTGTGTGTGTGTGTGTGTGTGTGCACGTGTGTATACATGTGTGTGTTCATAGCAAGCAAGGTGTGCAGACATCTTGCTGTGCAGACATTCCTGGTCCAGACCAGGTGTCAGACTCCTTCCCCATTTCTTTTCTGCTGTGGGAAGACCTTTGCTAGGTAGAAAGGGGTATCAGAAAGAGAAGTCTCTGCCTCTGTTTGCTGTTTACCAATGTAGAGGAGTGTAAACTTATTTGTTTTTATTTATTTTTCTTTTTTTCTTTCTTTTTTTTTTTAAATGTCAGAGTTATTCCTATGTCTGCAAACATTTGGGATTTCTCTGAAGACACTTGAAATAAGCCCCAAATCTGTTTGGGGTAGGATATATTACTTCTTTACTTTTCTTAAAAAACAAACAAGCCAGGCGTGGTGGCACACACCTTTAATTCTAGCACTTGGGAGGCAGAGGCAGGCAGATCTTTGTGAGTTCAAGGCCAGCCTGGTCTTCATAGTGAGTTCTAGGACAGCTGGGGCTACAGGGAGACCCTGTCTCAAAAAGACCAAAAAAAAAAAAAAATCAAACAAACAAACTCCCCCCCCCCAAAAAAAAAAACATTTTAGCTGGGCTTGATAGTGCATGCCTTTCATCCCAGCACTCAAGAGACAGAGGCAAGCAGATTTTTATGAGATTGAGACCAGCCTGGTCTACATAGTGAGTTCTAGGCCCCTGGGACTAAAGGAAGATCCTGTCTCAAAAATGCAAAAAAAGAAAATGACACCCCCGCCCCCACATTTTATTTACCCATTTTAATTTTATGTGTTTTTTCTTGCATGTGCTTCTGGTTATGCAGTGCCCATGGAGGTCAGAAGAGGGCGTCAAGTTCCCTGGAACTGGAGTTGTGGACAGTTGTTAGCTATTATGTGGATGATGGGAACAAGATCCTCTCTCTGCAAGAGCAGCCAGCACTCTTAACTCTGAGCCATCTCTCCAGTCCTGATATTGTACTTTTCCATGCAGTCCTTATCAAGCTTGGTGTCAATCAGGCAAGGCTGGGGTCGTGGAGAAAATAGATGGAAGAAAAGAGCTTGGAGCCTCGGAGAAAGGAAAGTGCCCAGCCAGTGCAGACCCTGGGGCTTCTTTGGGACACTGGGATGTTCAGTATAGCAGCAACTAGCACCCCCCCCCCCCAAAGATAAAGAAGGAGTTGCTAGAAAGAGAGCTTTGACTCCAGCCGGAGTGATGCAGGTTAGACAGCTCAAAGAATTTCTTGGTGGAAGGGCCTGGGGAAGCAGACTTGGAAGACACTTGCTAAGAGCAGACAGGTTCTGCAGGAGGCTCAGCCTCAACCTCTCCAGGGCAAAGTCTGTGTCAACACCAAAGATCAGCTTTGTGTTTTTCTTTTAGGCTAAAAGGATTTAAGGTCAGGGTGAGAAAGATCCATTAACACATCAATGGATTAGATCTAGAGATTGTGAGGGGAAACCTTGTAGCTGGGCAGAATAGCTAGAGTAAGGCAGTTTTCTATCCGAAAGGAATACCCAGCCCAAGTTACCTCAGGGGCCATTGAAAGAAAGAGAATAGTTCAGACTATAGGGAAATAAATGAGACTGGGTAAATGTGATACCAGCCTGTGAATTTGCTGGTTGGCTCTGTGTCTGGCCGTGTGATTGAATCGAAGGTGGCCAGTGGTCCGGCTGCAGCAGATCCTGGCTCGTACCCCACTGCCCTGCACCACACTGGTGAGACTCGGGGAACGCTCATCCCTACATAACGTTCTTGCATAGACTCAAAAGTCAGGAAGAAAACTAGGAGGCTGAGAGGTGCTGTGGGTTCAGAGGCTCCTTGGGGGTGTCTGCCTTTGCTCCGTTATTTGGGTTTCCAGTGGGCGGCAGGGACCGAATAGCTCACCCAAGGAGCCAGCAAGGCAGTGTGAGCCGGGCCACACAGGTTGCTGAGAGGTGCTTTTGTGTGTGTTCTCTTTTAGCATTTTTGGTTTTCTTTCTTTCTTTCTTCTTTCTTTCTTTCTTTCTTTCTTTCTTTCTTTCTTTCTTTCTTTCTTTCTTTCTTTCTTTTTATTTATTTTTGATTCTTACTATTAATGTGCATGCTAGGCAAATGCTCTGTCCTAGCCATACCCAAAGCCCTGCCTTTGTATTTATTTATTTATTTATTTATTTATTTTTGTCTTTTCGAGACAGGGTCTCCCTGTAGCCCCAGCTGTCCTGGAACTCACTCTGTAGACCAGGCTGGCCTTGAACTCACAAAGATCCGCCTGCCTCTGCCTTCCGAGTGCTAGGATTAAAGGCGTGCGCCACCACGCCCGACTTGTATTTTATTTGTAAAGTTGATATCCAGTCCTTACATAAAAGTTGTGAATAAGAGAAAACTACAGAGAAAACAATGAAAATTATAATTCATGAGATATTATTAACAATTTTCCCCCCACTATGAACATTTCCTTTAGTTATTATGGAACAATCCTGCATACGAAACAGTTTAATAATCACCAATAGTCTTTCTTTCCTGATTTTTTGTTTTTTTTGTAAGATAGGGTCTTGCTATGTATCAGGCTAGGTAGCCTAGCCTGGTATCAACTTACAGTTCCCCTGCCTCAAAAGTATGTGTGTGTGTGTGTGTGTGTGTGTGTGTGTGTGTGTGTGTGTGTAGTGTGCAGGTCTGGTATCTTTAATTGCACTCTATATTTTGTTGTTTCTGTTGACACAGGGTCTTCCTGTAGTCCCCAGCTGGCCTGGAACTTGCTAAGTAGACCAGAATGGACTCCATCTCACAGAGACCCTCCTGCCTCTACCTCCTGAGTGCTGGGATTAAAGGCAAGGGCCACCCTGACCTGGCTCTAAATTATTTTTTGAAACAGCGTCTGTCACTAAACCCAGAGCTCCCCCATTCATCTCGGTTGGCTGGCAGTGAGTGTCTAGGATCCTGTCTCTTCTCAAAGCTCCAGAGTTACAGATGTGCCCACCTTTTTATATGGGTGCTGGGGATCTGAACTCAGGTCAGCATGCTTGTATGGCTGGTTCTTTACTCGCTGAACCATCTCCTCCTTGGCCATATTCTATCATTTAAATTTCATTCATGACTGGTGGCATCTGACGGCATGATGTCTCACAGGAAGTTCCTCGCTCCCAGACATGGGTCCTTGGGCATCTCACCTTGGAAGCATAGTAGCTGTCATGGTGGGAAAGTGAAGAGCTTCCCCAGCGATGACCCTTTCCAGCGTGTTCACCCCACAGTCTTTCTGGGCTACAAGGCTGGCATGCCCCACATCGATGATGGTTCAAGTCATGGAGCCTGTCACCATTGTGGAGACGTGGCCCATGGTGGTTGTAGGCCTTGTGATACCATCAAGATTGTCTTTGCTGAGTTTATCAGCAATGAATGCAGAAGCTGCTTCTATAAGAACTGATACAAATCTTAAGAAGGCCTCACCAAATACCACAAGAAATGGCAGGATAACAAGAAGCAGCCAGAGCACGAAGTACTGCCAGGTCACTGGTATTCTTACCCGCACTTCTGTCAGAAGAAAGCCTACTTGATGCAGATCCAAGTAAATGGGGAACAGTGGCTGAGAAACTAGACTGGACCAGGAGAGGCTGTGAGCTAGGTGTTTGGGCAGGATGAAGTGATTGATGTCATCAGGGCTGCCAAAGTCAAGGGCTACAAAGGAGTCACCAGTCGCTGGCATACTGAGACCCACTGAGGGCTGTGCGAGGTCGCTTGTATTGGAGCCTGGCATCCTCCTATGTGGCCTTCTCTGGCTCAAGCTGTGCAAAAAGGCCACCATCAGCACATGGAGATCGATGTTTACAAGATTGGCCAGGGCTACCTTATTAATGGTCGAAAGCTGGTCAAGAATAATGCTTCCACCGACCATGACCAGTCTGACAGAGCATCTCCCCCCAGCCCCCCATGGCTTTGTACACTCTGGTGAGGTGACCTGGGACTTTGCCATGCTGACAGGCTGTACTTGCTGGTGCAGACCAAACGGGCACACTCTGGAGTAGACTGACCTAAATTTGGCAGTTGCCTTTTCCAAACCATGGAGAAAAGAAAGCATTCATGGGATCACTTGAGAAACACCCAATTGCCAAGGAGGAAGGCACTTAATGTCAGGAGCACATCTTACCCCACTAAAGCTCTTTTTAAAAGTAAAATTTGTGGGGGCTGGAGAGATGGTCTAGCGGTTAAGAGTGCTGACCGCTCTTGCAGAGGACCTGGGTTCGATCCCCAGCACCCACATGGCGGCTGAGAACCATCTGTAACTCCAGTTCTAGGGGAATCCGACACCCTCTTCTGACCTCCGCGGCATTGCACGACACGGGTGCACAGACCTACATGCAGACAGTACATTCATACACATAAAAAATAAATAAGCTGGGCGTGGTGGCGCACGCCTTTAATCCTAGCACTTGGGAGGCAGAGGCAGGCGGATCTTTGTGAGTTCAAGGCCAGCCTGGTCTACAGAGTGAGTTCCAGGACAGCTGGGACTGCAGGGAGACCCTGTCTTGATCAAAAAAAACAAAAACAAAAACAAAAAAAACAAAAAAAAACACAAATAAATAAAATTAAAAAATAAAAAAGCCTTGTGAAAAAATAATACATAAGTTAAAAAATTAAAAAAGTAAAATTTGCATTCATAGACATGCATAAATTATAATCGTACATTTTGGTCAAATTGACCTTCTGCCATGTCCTGATACAGAATAGTTTAATATTTCCAAAAGTACCTTCCACAAAGAGGCAGTCACTTTTTTTTTTTTAATTTTATTTATTTCTGTATGTGTATGAATGTACTGACTGCATGCAAGTTTGTGCACCCGTGTCGTGCAATGCCGCGGAGGTCAGAAGATGGCGTCGGATTCCCCTGGAACCGGAGTTCTCCTGGAATTGGAGTTTCAGACGGTTTTCGGCCGCCATGTGGGTGCTGGGGATCAACCCCGGATCCTCTGTAAGAGCGGTTGGCGCTCTTAACCGCTAGGCCATATCTCCAGCCCGAGGCAGTCACTTTTATAATATATATTTTTGTACCTTAGATTGTTTTAAAACTTTTTAATTAATTAATTAATTTTTTTTTATGTGTACGAGTGTACTGTCTGCATGTAGGTTTGCAATGCCGTGGAGGTCAGAAGAGGGTGTCGGATTCCCCTGGAACTGGAGTTAAAGACAGTTCTCAGCCACCATGTGGGTGCTTGGGATCGAACCATGGAGAAGAAGAAAGCATTCATGGGATCACTTAAGAAACACCCAATCGCCAAGGAGGAAGGCACTTAATGTCAGGAGCACATCTTACCCCACTTCAGCTCTTTTTAAAAGTAAAATTTGCTGGCAGGGGATTTGCAAGAGCGGTCGGCGCTCTTAACCGCTAGGCCATCTCTCCAGCCCCAAAACTTTATTATTTTTATGTGTATGAGTGTATTGCCTGCATGTAGGTGGATGCACCTGTGCTGTGCAGTGCCCATGGGGAACAGAAGAGGGCGTCTGATTTCCTGGAACTGGAGCTTGACAGATGTTAGTCTCCATGTAGGTGGCTGGGAATTGAACCCAGGTCTTCTGCAAGAGCAGTCAGTGATCTTAACCACTGAGCCATCTCTCCAGCCCTGATTGTTTTAGAACTTTTTATGCATGGAACCACAGAGGGTGTGTGTTTTATATTTGCCTTCTCTCCATTTAATATGATGGTTTGGGACCCATGCAGTTGCACCTGTTAGGGTTTTGTTCATTTTTATTGTTGAGTGGCATTATACTGGGCAGATGTTTGTTGACGGACACATTTATTATTTTCAGACCTTGGCTCTTTGAAGTAAAATTTGCTTTGTATTTTTTCATCTGAGTCTTTATGTCGTCCAGTATTCTTTGAATCCTTGCAGTAACCTTAGGGGGGTGGTCCTATTATAATCTGCATTTTACAGATGAAGAGACAGGCACAGAGTTCAGCCTGAGTTCTGAGACTAGTAAAAACTGGAGGTAGGCTTCTAATTCAGGTCAGTCTGTCTATTGGGTCTGTTTAATATCTGTTTTTATTCCCTTGATGTCGTGTCTTCACATCACAGTTGTGTGTGGCCACAAGTGTAGGCACAAATGGTCCCTCACCTCAATAGCCTGTCAGCTCACAATAGGACTTTAGTCTGTACAATAACTGATATTGATAAGAATGGCTTTGAGTTGCCAGGAAAAGGTTACATGATTAAAAGGTTGCAGTAAACTTGCCTTGGAAGAGGACAACACTGTGTGAGACATTTTAAAGAAGTTTCTAGCCAAGGTCATTATGGTAACAGCAAGCAAGCAAACACACACAAAGTTTCTCACTTAAGTGTAATTCGTCATCTCCCAGACAGTCAAGCCCAGACTGTGTTACTGGGCATATGAAATGGTATATAAATAATACATGTCTAAGAATCCACTCTGTTCTTTGTAGAGCCAGGCAGAATAGGTTTTTGGAGAGTCTGTTGCTTCTTGCTTTGAAGGGTGTTGTTGCTAAGCAATGTTGCTAATATTGTGGAGAGACAGCTTCCCAGCCGAATTGCCGCTCAGCTCTGGAGACTCTAGGGTTGGAAGTGGCTTTGCATGTAGCATCAGCTGAGAGCTTGTGATCAACAAGATGAGGCCAAGGGGGCCCTGGGAGTAAGGATGGTGCTGCAGGCCACTTGGCCATTTAGGCTCCTGATTTTCGGGAACGTACCCTGGGAAGCCTCGATGAAAAAAAAAAAAAAAGACTTCATGTTCATCAGATATTTGTACTGCGAAGAATACTTTCAAATGTTTCCACTGTGGAAATCACAGTCATGCAGCTTAGCAAAAATCCAAAAATCCATAAATGAGCTTGGGGTGTGGGGAGAGAAAGAGACAGAGAGAGAGAGAGAGAGAGAGAGAGAGAGAGAGAGAGAGAGAGAGAGAATATGAATTTGGAATTCCTTCAGTAAGCCAAGCAGTATTTTAAGAATTCCTCTCTTCCTTCTAACCTCCTTTTGGTAACCCCTGAACAGGAAATCTGGAAAGTTCTGATTGAAATCACACCTTGCGTGCTTCCCCTCCACTCTGGGCACTGAGGGATGTGTGGCTGAATGCCCAGCCGGAGTGGGCTCTGTGGCTTTCCTCTGTGGCTTTGGAGCCTGGAGTTTGGAAACGCCACACATCTAGACCAGTTTCCAAAACCTGAGCTGGTTTGGGGCGGGGCCTGTGGCTCAGGGACTGTTTGTCCCTCTGCTTCTGGGGCGTGTGGTTCTAGGAGAGTAAAGGCTGTGCTGCGGTCCCCAAGGCTTGTTTAGAGGCCTTTCTTGCTTTGCCTGTGATGTCTTCCTGTGGCTATCACTGTGGGTATGGGAAGTCGCCAGCTCTGGGAGATGTTAGCTGCTGGGAGGGGAGCTGGTGTACTGGCAAAGACTCTCCCCTCTTTGCCACCCCCTCTCTCCTTTCAAAATGGAAACTGCTCCCCTACCTCAAATGACCTTCTCAGTCTTTCCCTCTCCCAGCCTGTCTCCCTCTCCCTTTCTTTTCCTTATATGACAGTGCAACCATGCTGTGATCCAGGCGGGGGCGCTAGTGTGCCTGCCAAGAAGGAAGTCTGTCTTGTTCCTAGTTGAAGCATGAGGTGTGAGAGTGGGGCTTAGGAATGATTTCCCCAGCGTGTGTGTGTGTGTGTGTGTGTGTGTGTGTGTGTGTGTGTGTGGCCCTGAGTAGAAGAGGGTGGAGGTGCTCTACTGTGCTGTCTTTCCGCAAAGGTTGCATAATTCAGGGGATGGCTGGAAACTGACCCTGCAGAAGAGGGGCAAGACATCTGGAGATATCTGGCTGTCACAAAAGGTCCCACCCTCTCAGCTCCAAAGCCCCTGGTACCTGCATCTCCCAGTGCTAATCAAGAACAGTTGCTGTCATTTTGCTGTAGAGCACTGTCAGCACCCAAGGTCAGGTGTTGCTGGGAGGCAGTGTCTGCTGCAGGCTCTCTCTGGACCAGGGGTGCTGACCACAGGCTCAACTCCTGTTTTCACCCGGGTGTGTCTCCATAGTGGTTCCCAGCCACAGAAGGCCCTTTTCTTCAGGACCAAGCATGCGTGTCTGTCAGTCTTAACTGGCTGGGCCTCAGGAGTGGTGCAGCTGTCTGCCCTCTGCTCTTGATTACCTGGCCTGTCCCACCCTACTCTGCTCAGAGCCTTTGGGTTTCCCTTGCACTGGGGCAGAGACCCGGGTGGCCAGCTCCCTGGTACTGTGAGTGAGGATGCTGCTGCTAAGATAAGGGGTGCTCTGGGACCTGAAGGAGACCCCTCCTCTGACTGCTCCTGGCCGCAGTGAGGTGGTTCCTTGTGGCCTGAGCATGTTCAGCTTCCTTGGTCTACCCCAAAGTGCCTGTGGACATGGCCCGAGACCTCCATTCAGTCACTAATGTCAAAGTTGTTCCCCTTTCATTCTATTTTGATCTGATCTCTTCAAGGACATTGTCTTGGTTTGGTGCAGATATCTGGCTGATACACTTATTTTTCTTAAAGTGCATCATCAGGGAACAGTATGGAGGTAGAATTTAATAAATCTGTATTTGTTTTCATCCTATTGATAGCAAGATGTCATAGATTTTTCGTGTAAGGTGCTATTATTTTTTTTAACATTAGTAAAAAGCCAGATTGATTTAATAAAAACAAATGCACAGGTCAGTAACTGACAATATGACATTGAGACCAAAAGTGAAGGTGGCATGGGATTGGCCTAGTCCTGGACCCACTGGCTGGGCCACACTGCACATGCTGGTTGGATATGGTATGGTTTGCAGCTTGCAGTGAATCGTGAGTGTTCTTCTGCCCAAGGATAGATAGCCTTCCATTTCTGTCTCTCATGCTATTCTCTTGCAGGAAGCAGAATGCATCAAACACTGGTGGAGTGTCAGGCCTAGCACGGGAGGGCACGAGGTTCTTTGCCATCGGTTCCTTGCCTTTGGGCGTTTCCTTGGTCTGAGGGTGACGGGTCAGGCATTTATGGAGGAGTTCTGCAGTGAAGAACTGGGCAGCAGGGTGGAAGCAAGGGCTCACCCATGTTTAGGAAACATCTGCTTAGAGTTCAAGTAGTCAGGGTCTGAGAGTTGGGGTTTTGGAGGTAGTGCTGTTTTCAACCACACTGGGGCAGTGGAGGAGCCCAGAGGGCCTGGAACCCCCAAAAGAGAATGAATAATGGAATCTTGATGGCCAGATTGCACCTTCATCTCTGCGCCTTGCTACTCGATGAGCACTTGCCCTGAACTAGCTCCCAGGCCCTGGGGGATGGGTGGGAGCTGCGTACACTCTCACCAGTTGCTGCCAGAGAGACAGACTTTCCATTCAGATTCATTCTTTCCCTAGGTGTGGATAGAGTATACCCTATGCTGGGCCACCCTTCCCGCCATGCAAATTAAGCTGCTGGTCAGCTAACTGGAAGGTTTGAGGCCCTACCCGAGAGGCTCCAGAGGGCCTGCACCCTGTGCTGGGGCTCTTCCTGTTTTCCCACTTAAGAATGCTCACTCATCCTTTCCCCCAGGCAGGTCCCTGCAGCTGCCTAGCTGCCCACCCCATGGGTGGGGCCAGGGGTCACTCCAGTCTAGCTATAAATAGATGTCCATGGCTATATCTGTGATCCCCCTTCCCCCTAGGAGGCTCTGAAGGACCCAAGGCCATTACTAATGGATGCTTCATAAGTGGAGCAGGTGCATTTGGGAACCACTTTGGGGCTCCTCTCCACCCCAGCTCCGGTGGCAGCTTCTATCACTGGAGAGGCCAGAGAGAAGCCTCGGGGCCTGGAGTTCATTTGCAGCCCCCATCCCCCACCTCCTTTTCCCTGCCTGTATTTTCTGTTTGCTAGGAACACCAGACTGTGTAAAAACAAGGCAAATTGCCTCAGGGACCTCTTGGCCCCAACAGGACTGTTTCCAAAGATGGGCTAATTGGCTTGTTTTAATTCCCTTCACCCCCCTGCCCCATTCCTTTCCCTCAAGGGGGCAAAGCAGTTAGTTATGCTTCAAGGGCCAGAGGGGGCTGGGAGACCGGGCAGCAAATGGAAGTGTTCAAAGAGGGCACTGTGAGGGAGGCGGTTAGGACTCAGGCTACAGTCGCTTTCCTAGGAGTTGGGTGACCTTGCGTTTTGGTGTTCATGCTACGATAGAGTTTGCATAAGGCATGCATAGGGTGGGAGGGTCGCGCACGGTGGACGAGGGCACAGGGCTTGTTTCTGGCTGCCAACCTGGTGAACTTGACCTCTTTTCAAACTACTTTTTGCTAGAAAAGCAAAAGTAAACCGGAGCTGTTGATGGCTGGTCTCTCCAGCCACTGGCTCACAACGATCCTTTCTCGTGGGAAGGGGAGGCAGCACCCTGTATAATCCACTTCCTCAATCCCAGTTCGCAACGGGTCCCGGGAGTCCTCGGTAACAGCCCCGAATCTGGCGGTCCGGGACGCACGTTTTCTGTCCGTGCGAGCTTTTCTCTCCCAGTCTTAAAGCCACTGACAGCATCGGAGAAGTATCCCGGCGGGCTAGCAGGAGAGCGCGTCAGCCTGGGGAGGGAGGGAGCCCGAGGTGGCCGGTAGGGGCGGGGGTTGGGGGCTAAACCAGGACCGCACCGCAGGGCGCGGACTAGGGGAGGCAGGGGTCGGAGGGGTGGGCGCCGGCGCGGAGCGGGGCGCGCAGCCCGGTGCGGAGCTGGGTCGCTGGCGCTGCCAGTGGTCTGGTGGCCCGCGATGCCCCGGGTCCGGCCTCCCGCGCTATTCCGGCTGGTGGAGCTTGCGCTCCCCCGGCTCGGGCGGGCGGTCTGCGCTTCCCCGGGTCCGGTCGCCAGCTGGCGTCCCGGGTCGCGGAGCCTGCGTCCCCGCTCGCGGGGCTTGTCCCAGCGCCCGCAGCCAGGGCTCCGGAGGCGGAGGCGGGGCCGGGGCGGGGTCGGGCGCGGGCGGCACGTCGGAGCCGGAGCTCCGGAGCCGCTGGCCGGCCGCGCCCCGAGAGAGCCTGGGAAATGCCCGCGCCGGGGGAGCCGACGCCGGCCGCCTCGCGGGCCCCGGGGAGACGCTGAAGGTCGCCAGGAAGTGAGCGCCCAGTCACCTGACCCCCGGGCGCACCTAGGCGGGGCGGGGCCCATGCGTGGCGGGCGGCGGGGCCGGGGCGCGGGCAGCGCGGAGCGCGCGGAGCCGGGGCTGCGGGGACGCGCGGCGGGCGGGCGAGGGCGCGGCCCGGCACTGCCGGCGGCCTCGCCATGTCCCAGCCGGCCGGGAGGATGCATTGCCGGAAGGCGGGGATCCGCGCCGCGGTGGTGCTCATCGGACTCCTGCACAAATCCCGAAAACAGAATAAAGAGAAAAGGTAAAGCTGGCAGCGCCGCTCCCCTGGCCTCTGGGCTCCCCCTGAATCCAGCTTTCTTTCGGGTGGACTTTTCTCTCCCTTCGCCGTTGCGGGGAGCAAGTTGGGAGAGTCGCCGGGGATTCTGGCTGGCCCCTGCGGGACATTGGCGGGGTCGGAGGGCGGCGGGTACGGTCCTTCCAGGTCCATCTCTTGACCGAGGGACACCAAGTCCTTCGCTCTCAGACCTTGCCATTGCGGGTCGCGGCACCCATCCTGAAGCCTGTGGGAGCCGCTGCCCTTGGCTCAGCCCGAGAGGCTCATTGCGCCGTTGTTCTTTGCAACTTGGCTGCGCCGGCGAGGTGCCCGCCTGGCGAGCTCCGCGTGCTGTGCGCTTGGTGCCTGGAGGCAAGGACCAAGTTTGGAGGTGGCGTGGCCCCTGCCTCTCCACTGTGTCTGTTTGGGGGCATTCTCTTTGACTTTTTGTCTGGGTGTTGAAGATAGTTTTCTCAGGCTATTTCAGGGACACTGTGGACTTCTTTCGGGGGGATATGTGTGGAGTTGGGGGTGCAGGAAGTAGATTCTGAGGGAGCTTCCTGGGGTTCAGCTTCCAGCTGCGGGCTTGACACCCACCGGACTCCGGGGAGCTGCTTTTGTATGTTATGAGCATAACCTCCCTCCTGCTAGGATCCCAGCGACTGAGGGTATGGGAATTTGCCGCCCAGCTTCCGGGGGTTCCCCTGCTGGACCCTGGTGTCTAGAGGAGTTTGGGGTGGGTAGTGCCACCCCTGCACCCTCTTCTTCACCTAATATGAGGGCTTCCACAGGCAGAGACATCGGGGAAGTGACTGGCAGACTCTGGGATGGGGGTGCTGGGCAGTGAACAGGGGGCTTTGAGAATATGGTCTGGGTTTCCTTAGAGATAGTGTCTCATCCTTTTCCCCATGTCCCCCAAATGTAGACCAATGAGATGTTTCCCACAGCAGAGGACGAGACTCCAGGGAAATGATTAAGGTGGTTAAGCATGAAATAGCATTGAGTCATTTGGTGAGAAAGTTCTTCCCTTCCCAGTTCTCTACCCGTCCTCAGGACTCCTTCACAGGGAAAGTTTCAGGTTGGTGCTAGTCTGGCTTTAACACCTTTTAAACATGCACTAATATTTCTTTTGTGACACTGGGAGAGCTGGGTTGGCCTAGGCTCTTTATGTTCGGGAGAGGATCTGCTTGGAAGGAAGATCATTTTGTTTTCAGATTGTTCTTTTTCTTTAGGAGTCACTCCTAGTTACCCTCAGTGGAACCCATCTTTCCATTTGTGGCAGTAATAAAAAACATCACTTAACTGTGGGCAGTCACAAGAATTCATCTGTTTAATAGAAGTACTTGTAATGCAAGCATAAGTGGCATTTGAATGTGGCAGAAATCCTGCAGATGGACTAGGAGTTGGATATCAAAGATAACCTGTGCCTGGTAGAAAAGGCTGCCTGTAGCACCAGGAGCCCAGTGCTCTGGGTCTATGCCCGCTTTGCCCTCGGCCCTTGGTTGTCTCCCTTCAGCATCTAATCTATAAAGAAGAGATAACTCTTCCACGTTAGAAGGATGCATGGGTGGCTGGGCTGAGGCATGATGTGCCTGATTTGGGTTATGAAAGAGAAAATATGCTAGGTAGAATGGCAGATACTGCTGGGCCTGGTGGGATAGGCCTGCAATTCTAGCTGCTCAGGAGGTGGAGGCTGGAAGATCACAAGTTCAAAGCCTACCTGGGGTACAGAGTGAGTTTAAGGTCATCCTGGGCTACTTAAGTGAGCCCTTGTCTCAAAAAAGAGGGCTGGAGATGCAGCGCAGTGGTAGAGCACCTGCCTAGTATGGGCGAGGTGGTGGGTTCCATCCCTAGTACTGGGATGGAGAAGGGAAGGCAGATGCATCAGACCAGTTCCTGACCTGAAGACAGAATACGAGATGGGGGTAGAAAAGCCTTCTGCCCGGAGAGGAGAACTTTGAGCTCTGACCTCACTTGACTGTGAGGTGATGATGGTATAGATTTTAACTCCTCAGGCCTCAGGTTCTGCCTGCACACAAATGACTTGTGAGACTCAAGTGCTTTAACATGGCAGAAGATGCAGCTGAAAGGTCCCAAGTGCTCTGGAGGATGAAGTGGGGGTGACCAGAGATGTTTCCATCTCTTATTGGCTCTGTGCCTTTGATGACAAAGGAACAGTAACAACCCCACCAGTAGTGGTCAAGACTTGTCATACACAGGCAAAAGTTAGGGGGATATAGTGAGGTAAAGGGAAGACCTAGATGGGGGATAGGGAGGAGTCATGGGGGCCAGGATGCCCCGTGGCAAGCTGTTCTTGCTGGGTACTCTTAGCTCTTGTGTGCAAGGCTGGCAGACAGTAGTGACCCCTTTAGCCCTTGGCCTCATCCTGTTCTGTTGCTACAACCACCTGGATGGCTTCAGCCATGAATTTACTCATGGAGAGAGGATTACCTTTCTCTTGGTGCAAAGAGACCTCTGCTTTTCTTGCTGCATGCTGGAGTTCTGTGTCTTTAAGTGTCTGGAATCAGTGTGGCACACACTATTGACCCTGGCTCTGCGGGTGTCTGCTGCCCACAGGGGGTCTGGAGCAGCTGCCAACACCTCCTAAGCCTCCCCCAAAATACGTGCTGGGTGTTAAATTTGCTGAGTTTTCCCTTCTATCCCTGCTCATCATGAGGTCACCTCAAACTCAGTCTCCTCCTCATCCTTCCAGATGGCTTGATCCATCCATCGATCTTCCCAGGACCTCTAATTGACGAGCATGTGCAGAGAACACTCTGGACTCTGCCTTCAGGGCTGAATGGTCATGTGGTCTGGCAGGGATGTTCTGGTGGTCCCAGTAAACCTTCTTCTTCTAAGCTGCTTGGAGATACTATACATTAGGGGGCTGATGGGTGTGCCAGGGAGGATGGTCATGAGATGGGTGTCCCCTGCAGGCCAGGGACCAGGAGATGCCCAGGGTATCTTGGTAGGTCCCGAGAGTTGTGTACAAAGCTCCAGCCTCAGTTTACCCTTTGGAAAAATGAGCATGGTGCTCATCAGTCTTAACAGTTCTCTGCCAGAGTTTTGGACAGCTTGAAGGTTCTGTCCCCTTGTGACCATCTGCAGGGTTTCTGCCCTGGGGGTTTGGCCAAAGCCACATTGTTTTGAGAGGGGCTTGGATCTCAGCAGCAGAATGGCACCTTTTTTGAGACTGTAGTCTGAAAGCACAGAATAGAGAATTCCTTTAACATGAGTTGATGGAGAAGAGCCTGCTTTCTTTTAGAGGAGGGAGATGGAGAAAAGGCCCAGAATACTCCTTCATAGGGGTTAGAAGAGGGAGGTGGGAAGCTGGGCTTTGTGACCCAGGCCTGCAATCTCAGCTGTTCAGGAAGCTGAGGCAGAAGGACCACAAATCCAAAGCTTGCCTGGGGTACAGAATGAGTTCATGGCCAGCCTGGGCAATTCAGTGAGATCCTGTCTCAGAATAAAGTAAAAAGAAGGCTGGGGATGTAGCTCAGTGGTAGAGCACTTGCTGTGTGTGTGTGACTAGGTTCAACCCCAATGCCATGGAAAAAAAAAAGTGGGTTGTGGGGAATATGCAGAAGGTGGGGGAGAGCAGCACTCTGATAGGAGGGAGGTGGTTTGTTCTTAAAATGTGGTGAATTTGGTGTGGTGTTGGGTGTGGCATTCTGAACCAGAAGGCAGTTCGAATAAAGGAAAAAAATCCACTTCTCATAGGAGGGAGTTATTTTGGGACCATTCCCATCATGAAGATTCTGAGGAGGAAAGCATGGGTTGCCTCATCATTCAGCAATGCTTTCTGGGCAACTAACAGTCTTCCAAGTGAGATCCCTTTTTGTGGAGCGTAACACACAAGGTTATTGCTGTGTGTGTTACTAGAAAAAGCCTGACCCCTAGTTTTTATAAAAAAACATTTTTTAGGGGGCTGGAGAGATGGCTTAGTGGTTAAGAGCACTGGGTATTCTTGCAGAAGACCTGGGTTTGAATCCCAGCACCCACATGGAAGCTAACAATTATTTGTAATTTCAGTTCCAGGGGATCTGACACCCCCTTCTGTCTTCTGAGGGTACTGCATGACACAGGTATACTTACATATATGCAGTATTCAGTCATACACATGAATAAAATAAATTAAAAATAATTTTTAGGGTGCTGACACCAAGCCCAAAGCACACACTGTGTGTGCTAGGCAAGCATTCTGTAAGCTATGTTCCAGCCTTGCAATAATTTTTTTTCAAGAATATACAAGCTTCAGGCATATACAAAGTTCAGAGAAGTGTGCAGCCCTATTCTCAATTCTGGCCATCACCTGATGACCAATTTTCTTTCATTTATTTACCAACTCTGCCACAAAGATTATGTTAAGTAAATGTGATATATCGGAACACTTATTTCTTTCATTTGGAATGTTTTGAGACAGGGTCTCACTGTGTAGCCCTGGCTGGCCCAGAACTTGCTATGTAGATGAGGTTGGCCTCTGTCTCCCAAGTGCTGAGATTAAAGGTGTGCACTGCCATGCCTGGCATCATTTGCATTTTAAATGTTTGTTTATGTGTATGGATCTTTTGCCTGCATGTATGTATGTATGTACCATGTGTGCCTGGGGAGGCCAGAAGAGGGTTTCAGATTTCCTTTCCTGGAAGTGGAGTTGCAGATGGTTGTGAGCTGCCATACTGAGAACCAAATCAGAGTCCTCTGCACGAGCAGCAGACTAGTGCTGTGAACTGCTGAGCCTTCTCTCCAGACACTTTCATTTGAATTTTTTGTATCTTAAAGATAATCTTTAAAAAAAAATTATATATATATATATATATATATATATATATATATATATATATATAGAGAGAGAGAGAGAGAGAGAGAGAGAGAGAGAGAGAGAGTCTTTTTTTTTTTTTGGTCTTTTTGAGACAGGCTCTCCCTGTAGCCTCAGCTCACCTAGAACTCACTATGTAGACACCAGGGTAGCCTTGAACTCACAGAGATCCACCTGCCTCTGCTTCCCTAGTGCTGGGAAAAAAATAGTACTCCAGCTAGTTTTCTTCCTTCCTCTACGCTTCCATATGTAACCTAGTCTCAAACGAGGCAATCCTCCTGCTTCAGCCTCTTGAGTGCTGGACTCACAAGCATCCCCACCACTCCAGCTAGTTTGTTGTTTATTCTAAAAACTGCAAACATTTTGCATTTTTGTTTTGCTTTTAGAATTAAACTGGTTATTAAGAAATTTTAAATAAAATTTTAGGAATAAAATATGAGTTCTCCAAGAAAGTTTATTCTAAAGGTATTATTTTATGAAGTGTTTGCATTGTGAAGTAGATTATATATTTTCAGTTTAATTCCC
>VZQC01005210.1:1459456-1471977 GCA_009823505.1 Rhizomys pruinosus
TTCTCCTTGTTCCCCCCCCCCTTCCCCCCCCCCCCTATGTACGTGAGTTCTTGCCTCTGCCTACCGCCTCCTGATTGTTGGGATAAGAATAATTATTTAACAGGCTTGTGCCACAGTGCCCTGAGTTATTTCTTTTCTTTCTTTTTTTTCAAAGTCCAATTTTTTATTGAATTTTATGCATTTCATACATTTCTTTAAAATTTTTTTTTATTAATTATTATTTTTTATGTGTATGAGTGTACTGTCTGCATGTAGGTTGGTGCACCCTTGTTGTGCAATGACTTGGAGGTCAGAAGAGGGCGTGGATTCCCCTGGACTGGAGTTAAAGACAGTTCTTTTAGCCGCTATGTGGGTGCTGGGAATTGAACCGGGTCTTCTGCAAGAGCAGTCGGTGCTCTAACCACTGAGCCAGCTCTCCAGCCCCTTGGCTTTTCTTTAAAAATCACTTAAATTATTTTTATTTTTTTAAAAATCTAGACCGTGTTCTGCCATCCCCCACCCGCCAGAGCTCATGCATTCTGCCCAAACATGCTTTTCATCTATTAGTCTTTCTCAATATTTCCATGGGGACGTTGACTGTTTTGAGCAGAAGTTCACTGTTTCGTCAGTTCTTTGATGCAGTTTTTCTTTTTTTGTGTGTTCGTTGTTTCCAATATGCATTACGCCCAACTGCTTGGACAAAAGCTCAGGGGGCCTAACAAGAAATACTTACAACTGGGTAATTGGCATAGCATCCACAGATGAGGGATACATTCGTCGTTTTCTGGGACTGTGTTAACTTTCACTCAGCATGATGTCTCTAGCTACCAGCCATTTCCTGCAAAGCTCGAGATGTCGTCTTTCTTTACTGCTGCATGAAATCCATTGTGTAGATGACCCAATTTTCTCTTATCCACTCGTCAGTTGAGGGGCATTTAGGTTGGTTCCAGCTCTTGCTATTGTGAAGAGAGCTGCAATAAACATGGCCGTTGCATGTATCTCTGTGGTGGGGTTAGTCTTGGGGTACATGCCTAGGAGTGGTATGGCTGGGTGGGGTGACAAGTTCATTCCAAGGCCCCTTGGCTTTTCATTTACCAGTTCCATCCACTCGAGGACAAAGTCAGGTCTTGCTAGATCAGGCTTCCCTTTTTTTTTTTTTTTTGTCTTTTCGAGACAGGGTCTCCCTGTAGCCCCAGCTGTCCTGGAATTCACTCTGTAGACCAGGATGGCCTTGAACTCACAAAGATCCGCCTGCCTCTGCCTCCCAAGTGCTAGGATTAAAGGCGTGTACCACCACACCCAACTAGGCTTCCCTTTTGAAGCATGAGCAGACTTTTCTCTTTATAGACTGGACACTGGCTGAAGTCCCATTATTTGATCTCCAAGACCTCCCTGCACAGGAAGACTGGTGACTCACATTTGCAGGACATTTTAAGAGATGCCCCATGCATAGTCCCTTGGGACTTAGTTGACCTCTGAGGGCAAGGAACAAAGTTATCCATTAGGTCCCTCGCCAAATTGGTATAGGGGTTGTGCTAGATAACTTTAGTGTCAACTTGACACACCTGGGTTGAGGGAGCCCCAATTGGGGAATTAGCTCCATTGAACTGGCCTGTCGTCATGTCTGTGGAGTATTGTCTTGATTGTTGAGCAATCTGGGAGGGCCTAGCCCACTATGGGTGGTGTCACCCCTGGGCAGGTTGTTGTGTACTGTATAAGAGGGCAGGATGGGCATGGGCCAGGGGAGCAAGCCAGTAAACAGCATTCCTCCATGGCTTGTGCTCCAGGTTTCTGCCCAGAGTTCCTTCCTTGGGCTCCCTGAGTCATGAACTGTGACCCAGGAGATGTGAGCTGAATAAACCTTTTCCTCCCCAAGTTGTGTCAATCAGAGTGTTTTGTCAAGCAATTGAAGAGAAACTAGAACAGGCGTTAAGTATGGTTGTTAAGCAATCAGAAAGGCTAAGTTACACTAGCCTGATACTTTTAATTACTGTATAATATTTTAGAATACAACTCTTAGTGGTGGAATAAAAAATATTTTAGAAAAGGCTTGGGCCAGGTGTGGTGGCGCACACCTTTAATCCTAGCACTTGGGAGGCAGGGGCAGGCTGATCTTTGTGAGTTCAAGGCAAGCCTGGTCTACAGAGTGAGTTCCAGGACAGCTGGGACTACAGGGAGACCCTGTCTCGAAAAGACCAAAAAAAAAAAAAAAAGGCTTGGACAAAAGCTCAAGCAGCTTTGTATAAGAAATACTAAGAAGAATGTGCTGGAGAGATGGCCTAGCAGTTAAAAGCGCCAACTGCTCTTGCAGAGGACCCGGGTTCGATCCCCAGCACCCACATGGTGGCTGAGAACCATCTTTAACTCCAGTTCCAGGGGAATCTGACACCCTCTTCTGACCTCTGCGGCATTGCACGACATGGGTCCACAGACCTACATGCAAGACAGTATATTCATACACATACAAAATAAAAAAAGAATCGCTTCTCGGCCTTTTGGCTAAGATCAAGTGTAGTATCTGTTCTTATCAGCTTAATATCTGATAAAAGTAAAGAAAAAAATAAAATAAAAAAAGAAAAATACTAAGAAGCACTCAAAAAGTGCTTAAAACCACACAAAAGTGGTTAAACAAAATGTCATGACAAACTAGTTTTTTTTTTTATTCATTTTAGTGCTGGAGTTTCAGTCAGTAATCATGGACTTTACCATTGAGCTACATCCCAGCACAACATTTATTTTTTGTTTGTTTGTTTTTTTCTTTTTATTAATATATTTTTTATTTTTATTAAACTTTTTCATACGTCATACATCATTTCTCAATCCAATCTAGACTCATTTCCCTTTCCATGCCCCCATCTCACCCGAGTAATTTCTTTCTTTTTTTTTTTTTTTATAAATATATGATTTCTTTTTAAAAATTTATTATTTTTTTTTTGTCTTTTTGAGACAGGGTCTCCCTGTAGCCCCAGCTGTCCTGGAATTCACTCTGTAGGCCAGGCTGGCCTTGAATTCACAAAGATCCACCTGCCTCTTTGTCCCAAGTGCTAGGATTAAAGGCGTGTGCCACCATGCCTAGCTTAATTTATTATTTTTTATGTGTATGAGTATACTGTCTGCATGTAGGTTGGTGCACCCATTTCATGCAATGCCTTGGAGGTCAGAAGAGGGCATTGGATTCCCCTGGAACTGGAGTTAAAGATGGTTCTTAGTCACCATGCCGGTGCTGGGAATTGAACCCAGGTCCTCTGCAAGAGCAGTCGGCGCTCTTAACCACTAGGCCATCTCTCCAGCCCTCTTAGTAATTTCTTAATATACCCATTAGTGTTAAAATTTCTCATTGTCATAAGTTTTTGCAAGTTTTTTTCGAGTCAAAATTCAGACAATCGAGTGTGATGGGTGTACTCTTAATCTCTTACTCTGTAACATTTCTTCCAACTCTTTTTTTCTTATCTATTTATCAAACAAATGAACCTTCTCTCCCCCCCTGCCTTTGTCTTTCTTTTTTCTTTCTTTCTTTTTTTTTACCAAAGCCTTATACAAGTGCTGTATCATGGAACTGCACATCTGGCCTGGATTATTAGTCTTTGAAGTTTCCCGTAGTTGGGACCTTGTGGCATTTGCCATGTTACCTGGACGTCAGTATATAAATCTAAACTAAAGGTGCTATCATATTTGAGCTTGACTTCTTTCCCGTTTTGCATGACTATACTGATATCTTTTGGTGAGCTTGGCAGCCATGGATTGCTGTGTTCCTAGGCTTTGAGCCTGGTATTTGGGAAGAGACTTGACTTGTGCCTTTGAAGACAGCCTTGTGAGCTGGCTGGCTGGTGTAAGGTCTGTGGGGTGTCCAGGAGCCCCGGTCTTCATGGTCCCAAAGCCCTACAGCATATTCTGCTTCCTCACATCTGATGATTAAGTGCCATCTGCTTGCCCGACTGTCCTTGCTCTGAAGAACAAACATCTCCCTTTAACCCATCCTTAACTTCTCTGAGCATCTGAGAGTCAGACCCTTGGAGTTTAAGGGTTTGAACCTGAGACATAAATGAATTTATTTTATTTCTCTGGAGTCACTGTTTTTGAGACAAAGAGTTTCAGTCCTTGGTCCAGGATGACCTAGGCCCTCAGTCTCCTGCCTCAGCCTCTTGAGAGTTGGGATCATGAGTGTGTACTACCACACCGGACTTGAGATGCATTTCACTGTCCTATCTGGTATCTTTACTTCTAGTTCCTTTTATCTGGGAGTTTGAAGGAAAGATTCACATAAGACCAAGCTACTTTCCCATAGAGGGCTCTTCGTGGCCTTTCCATTACAGTTCAGAGGAAAGGTAACAGCGGTAACTCCTACTTCCTTGCTTCCCATGATCCCTTCTGTCTGTCTCTGGAACATGCCAAGTGTGTTCTTGCCCCAGGCCCTTTGTGCCTTCTGACAACAGTGACTTACCTGGCCGTTGCTTTCTCTCACTGGACTCTAATTCCAGCATCATCCCCTCCAAGGCCCCCCCACCAGGCAATCTGAGCAGTGCATTTCAGTAGCCATTGCTTTATCTTGATTTCTTTCTCTCATGGGAATTATATTAATTGATATCTAGTTTATGTAATAACAGTCTAATTACCTGTTACCTTCTCTAGAATGTGAATTACATCAGTGTCTTTGACTTTATCACCATTTAGTCCCTACTGCCTATAATAGGAGGTGTCCTGTGAGGTACCCCCTAAGTAAAATATGCCCATTGCCTGTGTCTCCGAGGTCCTCTCAATACTAAAAGGTGCCCCTTTCTTATCTCAGGACCCGAAATCTCCCTTCCTGGTCTTTCTTTGAGAGCTCAGGGAGAAAGCAAAGAATCATTATTTGTGCATCGCTTGCACGTGGTGTTGTTCTTTCTCTGGCCCCTTCCCTGGTTGTATGTGGTCTTGGGACCCATAGACATGAGGGCTTTGTCTTGGGCCTGACTGTCCTGAGTCTGGATGGGGCACCAGGGCTGGCTTTGGCTCTGGGTTCCTGGATCTTGCATGCTGGGGCGGCTGCCTGAGAGGCAAAGGCAGGCTCCCTTTCATTATGGCAGAGGGGCCGGTGGGCGTCTGGATTAGTGAACAATTGCCATTAGCTAATACATCTTTATTTCTAAATGCAGTTTTATCTCTTTGGAGTTGCGTGGTGCACAGATGGCTGCTTACCATGGTGTTGCCAAATAGAGGGCTTGCCAGGCCTGCTTGGTTCAACCAACGAAAATCATTGTGTGCACATGGGGACTGCCCAAGGGCCCAGGAAATTTCTCAGTCATTTGAGGAAGATGAAGCCCTCCTCTGGCCCCACACCTGCTACCAACCAAGTTTCTTGCCTACCTAATCCATAAAAAGCAACCGAGGTAGGCAAGATGATTTCAGGTGGTCAAGTGCTTTTAATTTTAATAGCTATTTTGAAAAATGAATTCTGGCAAGCTATGCTGGTTTTCTATGCATGGGGGTTATATAACATTTTAAAAAAGCAGATTTGTTTAAATCAAAAATTGCAAGTCAGTTTAAAGAAAAGTGTGAAGAAAAGTCATTGTTAGGAGGTAGTGGGAATTGGGGGAAACTGGAAAGGTGGTGTGAAAATGCCCGAGATTTGGAAGGTGCTTTTGGAAGGAGTGGACAGTTTCTTACAGGTTAAAATGGGCTCCCAGACAGCAGTGCCCCAGGACTGTTGGGGGTGGAATAGCATTTGGAACAAACCAATACATGTTTTTTAAAAATTTTTTTTTATTTATTTCTGTATGTGTATGAATGTACTGTCTGCATGGAGGTTTGTGCACCCGTGTCGTGCAATGCCGCGGAGGTCAGAAGAGGGTCTCGGATTCCCCTGGAGCTGGAGTTCTCCTGGAATTGGAGTTTCAGACGGTTCTACGCTGTCATGTGGGTGCTGGGGATCGAACCCAGGTCCTCTGCAAGAGCGGTCGGCGCTCTTAACCACTAGGCCATCTCTCCAGCCCCTACATTTTGATTTTATTAATTTTTTTACATTTACTTATGTGCTTGCATACATGTCACGGCACACACGTACAGGTCAGAGGGTAACTTGGGAATCGGTTTTCTTCCACCTTGTAGGTTTCAAGTATTAAACTTAGGTCATCAGGCTTGTTGGCAAGTTCCTTTATCTCATAAACCATCTTTCCAGACCATGTTTTGATTTTCTCTTTTTTGTGTGTATCTGCCTGTGCTTACTTGTGTGTGGGAAGGTCTGTGTGTATGGAAAGGCCTGGAGTTAATGGCGGGCATCTTGCTTCATTGCCCTCCACTCTGTTGAGCCGGGCTCTCTCGCTGAACCAGTACCTCACCAGCTGCCGCTAGTCTGGTTTGTCAGATTTTTGGCTAGGGGATCACTAGTCTCTGCCTCCTGAGCCCTGGGGTTACAGGTGGCTGCCATGTCTTCCTAGCTTTTACTTTGTTTCTGGGAATATGAACTCTGGTCTTCACTCTTGCAGAGCAAGCTCTTCACCCGTTAAGCCATCTCTGTCACTCCAAACCAGTAATTCATTTAGAAGCTTACAGGTTGCTAGGTCCTTGGTTAAGGGAATGCATTTTCAACTTTCTGAATTCTAATAGTTTTTTCATTTTTTTTAAAAAAAACCTCTGCATTGTTGGGCACTGAACCCAAGGTGTCTGATTCATGCTGGCCAAGCCACAACTCCAGCCTCTTAATTATACTAGTTATTTATTTATTTTTTTATTTATTTTTGAGGCAGGGTCTTCCTGTAGCTCCAGCTGTCCTGGAACTCACTCTGTAGACCAGGCTGGCCTTGAACTCACAAAGATCCGCCTGCTTCTGCCTCCCAAGTGCTAGGATTAAAGGCGTGTGCCACCATGCCTGGCGATTTTCTCTGTTCTTTAGATGAAGAACTGAAGCTTAGAGGCAAAGAAGTGTGTTAAGTACCAGCAGAGGCACAGGATGAGGGATTTTAGCCTAGTTGGAGAAGCTGTGTACTATTTTGTGGAGAGGCTGTATAATATTTTGTTTGTTTTGAGAACAGGGTCTTGCCCTGTAGCTCAGGCTGGCCTAGAACTCATGATCCTAGGACCTCAGCCTCTTTTAAAAATTTTTTAAAACAATTTTAAATTTTATTTATTTTTTATGTGTATGAATGTACTGTCTGCATGTAGGTGCACCCTTGTTATGCAATGCTTCGAAGGTCAGAAGAGGGTGTCAGATTCCCTGAAACTGGAGTTAAAGACCAGTTCTCAGCCGCCATGTGGGTGCTGGGAATCGAACCCGGGTCCTCTGCAAGAGCAGTCGGCGCTCTTAACCGCTAGGCCGTTTTTTCCGGCCTGACCTCAGCCTATTGAGTGCTGGGGTTTTAAGGAACTGTTCCTACATGTTGTGAGGCTGTGCTCTTAGCCCTTAGCTGATATGATTATGTTAGTCAGCTTTTTTGTTGTTGTTCTTGTGACATAAACCCCTAGAGAAACAACTAAAAGGAGGAAAGATGCATTTTCATTCACAATTTCAGTGGTTTCCATCGTGGTCAGCCGTCTGGCTGCTATGGGTCTGTGATGAGGCAGAGCCACCATGGCAGAGAGGGCACTGTGGAAGGCAGATGGAGACCACGGTAGCTAGGATGCAGACAGGTGGAGAGGAAGGGCCCAGGGATAGGTACGCCATCCAAAGCCCTGCCCCAGTGACCCGCTTCCTGCAAGTAGGCCTCACCCTGTTGGTCTGTTCAGCCCTTAGTTCATTAGAAGATTCAGCCATTGATGAATTCGGAGTTCTCTTGTTCCAGTAACCCCTCAAAAAACCCCATGGGGGGCTGGAGAGATGGCTCAGTGGTTAAGAGCACTGACTGCTCTTGCAGAGGACCCAGGTTCGATTCCCAGTACCCACATAGTGGCTAACTGTCTTAGGCTGGGTGTGGTGGCGCATGCCTTTAGTCCGAGCACTCGGAGGCAGAGGCAGGCGGATCTCTGTGAGTTCAAGGCCAACCTGGTCTATATAACGAGTTCTAGGCCAGCTGGGACGAATGGGAGACCCTGTCAAACACCAAACAAACAAACAAACAAACCACCAGCTGGCATCCAAACCATTAACACATGAGCCTTCAGGGGACATTTTAAAATTCTAGCCACAATAAGGGTACAGAATCCAAGATAAGCATGGTTATAGTGCCTGGCTTGGCATAAACTCTTGGTGGATGCTGTGGCTGCAGCTGTTACTAACAGTGTAGCACGTCCACAATGCCGGCACACCTCTCAAGGGGAAAGCACCAGTAATTTTCGAATACATATCAACCTGTGTAGACACCTTCCAGACCAAAATAGAGAAACTTACAGACCTCGTTGTCAAATGTCCTCTTGCTTCTTCATAGTTCAGTTGTACTTAAAGTCAGGTCATGCTCTGGGTGTGTCTGGGTGTGTCTGGGTGTGTCTGGGTGTGTCTGGCCATCTTCACATTCATAATGGGATGAATAGGGCTGCAGGGCTGGCTTGCCTACTTTGGGTTTCCTTCCTTCCTTCCTTCCTTCCTTCCTTCCTTCCTTCCTTCCTTCTTTCCTTTCAACTTTATTTCCTTCTCATTTTGTTTTGTTTTGTTTGAACTTATTGAGACAGGGTCTTCTATAGCCCCAGCAGGCCTGGAACTTGCCAGGTAGACCAGTCTGGCCTTGAACTTACAGAGATATGCCTACCTCTGCCTCCTGAGTGCTGGGATTAAAGGTGTATGCCACCATGCCCAGCTACTGTTTTGTTTTGTTTGAGACAGGGTACTGCTTTTTTATTTTATTTATTTATTTATTTTTAAATTTTTTTAATTAATTTTATTTCTTTATGTGTATGAATGTACTGTCTGCATGCAAGTTTGTGCACCCATGTCATGCAATGCCGAGGAGGTCAGAAGAGGGTGTCGGATTCCCCTGGAACTGGAGTTCTCCTGGAATTGGAGTTTCAGACGGTTCTCGGCCGCCATGTGGGTGCTGGGGATCGAATCCAGGTCCTCTGTAAGAGCGAGCGCTCTTAACCGCTAGGCCATCTCTCCAGCCCTAGGGTACTGCTTTTTTTAAAAAAAGTTTTATTTATTTTTGTATGTGTATAAATGTACTGTCTGCATGTAGGTTTGTGCACCCGTGTAGTGCAGTGCCGCGGAGGTCAGAAGAGGGTCTCGGATTCCCCTGGAACTGGAGTTAAAGATGGTTATCAGCTGCCATGTGGGTGCTGGGGATCGAACCCAGGTCCTCTGCAAGAGTAGTCGGTGCTCTTAACTGCTAGGCCATCTTTCCAGCCCGATTGATTGATTTTTTTTTTTTTTTTTAAGACAGCTTCAATTGTCAACTTGATACACCTGGGAAGAGGAAGCCTCAGCTTCGGAATTTTGCTTGTCAGATTGGCCTGTGGGCACATCTGCGAGGCATTTTCTTTTTTTCTGGCTTCTGTGGGCACCTGCACACACATGATATACACACATACACACAAACAAATAAAATATTTACCATTGATATGTGAAGCTCACTAATACTATTGTATAATTTTTTTGTAAACCTCATACAAGAGTATAATCTTCGCACTATTTCCCTCCCCCTCAAACTTTTCTCACGTCCCCTTCCTTAATTATTATTGTTACATATATAATGCACTGACTCCATTCAGTGGCGCTCGCTCCTGTGTACCTGTTTAGAGCTGCCCATTTAGGATTAGATAACCTCTCAGGGAACTAGTCCCTGGAGAAACTGATTCTCCCTCACCATTCATTGATTGCTTGAAGCTCTTCATCTTGAGGTGGGATCCCTTGAAATTTCCTCATCTACCTTGGTATGTCAACTGTTATTCTATGCAGATCTTGTTGGGTTGCCATCCTGTAGAGATTTCATGGTGTAGTTTTCTTATGTCTAGAATGCAGTAACTAGTAGCAGGTGTCCTTCCCCTTGGCTCTTACAGTCTTTCCATGTGAAGCATTTTCTTGATTGTTGAGAGAAGTAGGGGGGCTCAGCCCCCTGTGGGTGGTGCCACCCCTGGGAAGATGGTCCTGAGTTGTGTGAGAAACCAGGTTGAGGGGCTGGAGAGATGGCTGCTCTTTCAGAGGGCCTAGGTTTGATTCTTAACACCCATATAGAGGCTAACAACCATCTGTAATTCCATTTCCAGGTGATCTGCTGCCCTTTTTTGGCCTCTGTAGACTCTGTACTACATTGGTGGACAAACACTCATATACATAAAAAAAGAAAGCAGGTTGAACATGGGCCAGGGAGCAAGCAGTAAGCAGCACTCCTCCATGGTCTGTTTCAGTTCCTGTCCTGGCTTCTCTTAATGGTGAACTGTGATTAGGATGTGTAAGCCAAATAAAACCTTCCCCAAGTTGTTTTTTGGGCAGAGTGTTGTATCTCAGCAATAGGAAGCTAACAAGAACAGACAGGGTCTCTCTATGTAGTTCAGGGTGGCCTAGAACTTACTGTATAGACCCAGGCTGGCCTGAACTCATGATTCTTCAGCTTCTTCCTCCCAAGTATTGGAATTATAGGCATGAATCACCATGTTTGGCTCTACATTGTGATTTCTGAGTTGGGGGTACTAATTCTTTTTTTTAAATTTTTTTTATTTATTTCTGTATGTGTATGAATGTACTGTCTGCATGAAGGTCTGTGCACCCGTGTCGTGCAATGCCGCAGAGGTCAGAAGAGGGTGTCAGATTCCCCTGGAACTGGAGTTCTCCTGGAATTGGAGTTTCAGATGGTTCTCAGCCACCATGTGGGTGCTGGGGATCGAACCTGGGTCCTCTGTAAGAGCGGTCAGCACTCTTAACCACTGAGCCATCTCTCCAGCCCCAAGGGGGTCCTAATTCTTGTCTTAAGAGGATGGTGTTAGAGAACTTGGATGGTTTCTAGGGCTTAGTGAACTTGGTTTGACCTTCTCTTCTCCTTCCAGACACACTCGTGAGAACTTAGAGCCAATGCTGTGATTATTCATTGCCCTTAGAGCAAGGGTGCAAAGAAAAACTGCCACTTGCTTTTAAGCTTATCAGCTGTGAACACACTGTTTCATGAAGGCTGGAGCTCTAGCCAAGTCCTTCCTGGAGCCCTCCAGAAACTGGGGACAGCCCTGGAGACATGTTGGCCTCATGAGTATCCTGAGACAGCTGGCCCTGCCAAGCCTCAGGGTTAGCCCACTTCTCTGAAGGTGGAAAGGGCAGGCCCATTGGTGAGAGCTGCCCCCTTCTCCTCCCTGGTTTGCCTTACTCTGTTTCTTTATTGTAAAGACCTTTACTCACTGTACAGAGTGCTGCATGATAAAATCAGAGCCCCGTGATGGCTCCTGGGGCCACAGGTGTGCGGAGCACGTCATACAGCCCCATCAGGGTATACCATCCCTGGCTAATTGACAGGCCTGGGTCAGACAGTGTAGTAGGGGTGGCAGCAGGGATCCCCCTGTATTTCACTAGTGGCAGCATCTCCTCTGCCACCTAGGAGCCTGTACCCTAAGGCAGAGGTCAGAAAGTGGTCCCCGCAGAGTCCTCCAGTCTCTAGCGAGTCTCTCCATCCACATGCTGTGGTGGGTGCTGAGAACAGAGTGGACAGCACAGACTCAAATCCTGTCAGGTGGCATTCCGTTTTGCAGATCCCGTGTTAAACCCACTTACCAGTTCTTCCCCTTTAAGCTGATATTTTAAAATTGTAAGGTTCCACATGAATCTTACGATGAATCTGTTTTCCAGTCTTCCCTTGAGAAGACTGCGATGTTGGTGGGGTCTGCCTTCCCTAAAGTCTCAGCCACCTGCTCACCGACCCCTCTCTACTTGTCCACTTGTGTGGACACTGGTCCACACCAGTGCCACACAAGTTCCACTGGCCCTAGCCTTGATGGATGAGATGTGGAGTACGAGAGCCGGAGCTGGGGAGCTTGAGGGGTGACTCTGAGCTCAGAGGCAGAGGGTGCAGCCCAGCCTTGCATGTCCCTTAGGTGCCCTTGGCATGGGGCAGGTGCATTGTGATTGGACCAAGGAAACCTGCAGTCAGGCTGGGCTCCCTGCAGGAGCTGGGCTGCAGAGCGGCAGCTGTGACTTGCCCTTGGATGTTCCTCTTCCCTCACCCACAGGATGACCCACACAGAAAGTGACAAAATATGGCAGACTGTGTGCACTGTGGTATAGAATCCTGAGAATACAGAGAAGGGGCAGGATGGAAGCTTGGATGAGCCCACGT
This sequence comes from Rhizomys pruinosus, assembly GCA_009823505.1. Classification (NCBI taxonomy): domain Eukaryota; kingdom Metazoa; phylum Chordata; class Mammalia; order Rodentia; family Spalacidae; genus Rhizomys; species Rhizomys pruinosus. The sequence continues at coordinate 1,471,591 of VZQC01005210.1, forward strand.
TGGGTGTCTGGGCCTCACTTCATTCTATTCCCTGCTCATGAATTATTTTCGTTATCCCTGTTTTTTATAGAGTCTCTTGCCATCCAGCTTGTGTAGCAGCACTGGGTGGTCTAATGCTGTTGTCCTTATCGTTTCTCCCACTACCCAGTAGGTGGTGACCCTAGCCAAAGTCCTTAGCTTGCTGTAGTTGGTTTTCACTACTAAGGAAGTGAAGAAACGAGACTCATAACAAAACTTCCAAACATTAATGCCTATACTTGAACACACTATCTACTTATCTGTCTCTCTGTCTGTCTGTCTACCATCTATCTAAAGAGAGAGAAAAAATACACACACACACATATATATATAATATATAACATATATATATATATATATATATATATT
>VZQC01005210.1:1472498-1544928 GCA_009823505.1 Rhizomys pruinosus
TATATATAGAGAGAGAGAGAGAGAGAGAGAGAGAGAGAGAGAGAGAGAGAAAGAGAGAGAGGGGGGCAGGGCAGGTGTTTGGGCAGCTGGGATGCTTCTTAATGCTTGTTCTGAACTGAGGGGTAAGGGGGGATCAAGTTGGGCATGGGTGTGTTCTGTCAGGCCTCAGATAGGCTGAACTCCTTCCTGGCTGCCGGGCAGCTGTCCTCACTAATTAGACAGGAATTCTGGCTTTTCTGTGTGAACAGGAATGGCCCAGGGTGCAGCTATGGTTACCTACTTGCTCTGTATTTGAATAGGCATTTATTTTAATAAGATACTTAACCTAAGATACAAAGGCAGAAACTATAAATCAAGAGGTAACTGAACCAGGCTGTCTGAAAAGTAGACCTGAGAGTGTTCTGAGAGTGTGACATCAACCAACGGAAGGAGTGATAGCTGAGGTCTCCCAAGGGCATAGCTGCTGCTTGGAGGCTGGATGCAGGCCACGGGGCAAGTGATGATCGAGACACCTGGCTGAGACACCTGGCTCCCGTTCCTCCGCACCTCATTCCCTTCTGGGAAGTGTCGCCAGCCCTCTCTGCAGCACTCTTCTGCTTCCCCTCTGAAGCACAAATACAAGTGGCAGCCTTGCATGGAAGTGAGCTGCAGGAACTCTGTTCCCTCTTGATATTGTGGAGTGCAGGTGAGTACTAGGCACCGTGTGACAGGGCTCAAGGGGGAAAGGTTGGCATCAGACACAAGCAGTGGAGACTAGTCGTGTCATGCAGACCCAAGACAAGAGTGTAGTCACTGAAGAAAGGGGTATCTGGGAGATCAGAAGCCAGGGGGAACCCTCAAGGAAGGTAGCCTGAGGTTGGTGTCATTGGAGGTGGGCCGTAGGGACTGGACAGGATTTCCAGCAGGAGAGATGAAGCAGAGAGCACCGGCAAAGGAACGGATATAGGGAAGGCAGGGGACACTTCAGATCCTGGCTGGACAGTAGTGTGGATTTCATTTCAGGAGTGGCGGAAAAGCTGTCAAGGTAGTCTGAGGGCATGCTGTGGACTTTTGTTTTCTTTTTTTCTTTAAAAAAAATTTTTTTTTATAAAAGGAAGAGTTTCTTTGAGCTTACGATTGACTTGCCGGTTCCAGGGAATTAGAGTCCATTGTGGCGGGAGGCATGGTGGCAGGAGCTGGAGGAGAAAGCTGAGGTTCACATCTTTTTTTTTTTGTCTTTTTTGAGACAGGGTCTCCCTGTAGCCCCAGCTGTCCTGGAACTCACTCTATAGACCAGGCTGGCCTTGAACTCACAAAGATCCGCCTGCCTCTGCCTCCCAAGTGCTAGGATTAAAGGCGTGCGCCACCACGCCCGGCTAGGTTCACATCTTCCAATGAGCACAGGAAGCTGAGAGGGAGCCTCTGGAGACCACGTGGCTTGTTGAACTCTCTAAGCCTGCCCCCAGTGATGTCCTTCCTCTAGCATGGCCACACCTTCTAAGATCTCCCAAAACAGCATCACCAACTGGGGACAAAAATGTCTGAATACTATGGGGGACATTTTCATTCAAACCACCACATTCCACTCCCTGGCCCCCATAGGCTCATGAATATATAAAATGCAAAATGCATTTAGTCCAACCTTAAAAGTCCCCATAGTCTTTACCAGTCTCAATTCTATTCAAAAGTCTACAGTCCAAAGTCTCTTCTGAGACCTAGGCCAATCTCTTAACTGTAAGCTCCTGTAAAATCAAAAGACGGGCTGGAGGGATAGCGCAGCTGTTAAAGGCTGAGGCTGAGAACCGCAAAAAACAAAAAAATCAAAAGACAAATTACATACTCTCCACATACAGTGGAACTGAATACACATTCCCATTCCAAAAGGGAGGAATAGAGGCATAGTGAGGAAATACTGGACCAAAACAAGACCGAAAACCAGCAGGGCAAACACCAAGTCCAGTAGTTCCATGTGCAACTTCTGGGACTTCCAAAGTGCTTAGATGGCTCAGCTCTTCCAGCTTTGCATGCAACATACATCTCTTTCTTAGGCTGGTACCACTCCCTGTATGCAGCTCTCCTTGGCAAATATCTCACAGCTCTGGCACCTTGAATGTCTTCTTGGGGTCTCTGCTGCCAACTAGGTTTCACCTTCACAGCTTCACACAATGGCCTATCAGGGCCTTCTTTTTTTTTATTCTTTTTTTTTTTTAATTTTTTTTATTTATTTATTTCCGTATGTGTATGAATGTATTGTTTGCATGCAAGTCTGTGCACCCGTGACGTGCAATGCCGCGGAGGTCAGAAGAGGGCGTCGGACTCCCCTGGAACTGGATGCAGGGACCCTCCTACTGCACTCTGCCTGGCCTCGGAGGCTCTCTGAAACCTTGGAGGAAGAACTGATGACCCCTTCACTCTTGCATCCTTCATGCCTCTAAAGCCAGCACCACGTGAATGAAACTGCCAAGTTTGGCTGCAAGTTTGGGATGGACCCTGGCCTACTTCAACCACATTTACAACTTTTCTCTGCCCTGGACTTGTTTGAGCAGAAAACCGTTTCAGTATTTTCCTTTGAAAAGTTGGAGGCTTCGAGCTGGGCCTGGTGGCACACACCTTTAATCCTAGCACTTGGGAGGCAGAGGCAGGCGGATCTCTGTGAGTTCAAGGCCAGCCTGGTCTACAGAGTGAGCTCCAGGCCAGCTGGGACTAAAGGGAGACCTGTCTCAAAAATACCAAAAAAAAAGGGGCTGGAGGGATTGCCTAGTGGTTGGGAGCGCCGACTGCTCTTGCAGAGGACCCGGGTTCGATTCCCAGCACCCACATGGTGGCTAAGAACTGTCTTTAACTCCAGTTCCAGGGGAATCTGATACCGTCTTCTGACCTCCAAGGCATTGTACAACCCGGGTGCATCAACCTACATGCAGACAGAAAAAAAAATACCAAAAAAAAAAAGTTGGAGGCTTAACTGGGTGTGGTTTTGCTCTAAAGGTACTGTTTCCATTGTTTACTTGTAAATATCTAGGCCTCTCCTTAATTACTTTAATTTCCTTATCAAAGGGATCCTGTGCTTCACAAGCCTTGGCTCTAACATTAATCTCCCTTAGTGCACTTTTCCAATCCAAACTGTACATTCTGCATTTCTTTCTGCCCCATCTTTTTTTTATTGTAGATCTGTATAATATTCACCATTAATAGCCTCGCCACCATTTCTACCTGAGGCTGTCTTGAAATATCCTCCACCAAAGAAATTAGTCCATTGCTTTTCAACTTAGCCTCAGGCAAGCACTTGGGCTGTTGGGCAAACTCTAGCCAGACTCTTTGACAAAATATCCCAGTTGCTGCTCAAGTCTTTATTTTCCTCTGGAACTACATTTTTTGCAGCACTACTTTCTTCCAGGCTTCTACTAGAATGGCCTGTTAAGCTCTGCTTACAGTAGTCAACAGCTTTTCTAGCTCAAAGTTCCAAAGTCTTCCACATTTTTCCAAACACCCACATGGTCAGGTTCTTCACAGCCAACACCCCATTCTTGGTACCAAAAACTGTATTAGTCACTTTTCCCTTGCTGATAAAACCACCATGACCAAGGGAACTTATAAAAGGAAGAGTTTATTGGGGCCAGGCATGGTGGCGCACGCCTTTAATCTTAGCACTTGGGAGGCAGTGGCAGGCGGATCTCTGTGAGTTCAAGGCTAGCCTGGTCTACAGAGTGAGTTCCAGGACAGCCAGAGCTACAGGGAGACCCTGTCTCAAAAAGACCAAAAAAAAAAAAGGAAGAGTTTATTGGGGCTGGAGAGATGGCCTAGCAGTTAAGAGTGCCAGTTGCTCTTGCAGAGGACCCGGGTTTGATTCCCAGCACCCACATGGCGGCTGAGAACCATCTTTAACTCCAGTTCCAGTGGAAGCTGACACCCTCTTCTGACCTCCATGGCATTGCAGGACACAGGTACACAAACCTACATGCAGACAGTACATTCATACGTTTAAAAAATAAATAAGCTGGGTGTGGTGGCACACACCTTTAATCCTAGCACTTGGGAGGCAGAGGCAGGCAGATCTTAGTGAGTTCAAGGCCAGCCTGGTCTACAGAGTGAGTTCCAGGCCAGCTGGGGCTACAGGGAGACTCTGTCTCGAAAAGACAAAAAAAAAAAAAAAAAAAAAAAAAATTGAAAAAAAAAAAAAGAGATTATATTGAGCTACGATTGACAGTTCCAGGGGAATTTAGAGTCCATTGTGGCAGGGAGGCATGGTGGCCTGGGCTGGAGCAGAAAGCTGAGGCTCACACTTCCAATGAACACAGGAAGGAGTAGAGGAGAGAGAGAGAGAGAGAGAGAGAGAGAGAGAGAGAGAGAGAGAGAAAGAACTTTTTTTTTCTTTTTAGTTCACATTTTTCCCTTTAATTTATATTACTCTAATATATGAATACATACCCTCCATACATATACCACAATTACAATGTCTGAAAATAAGTGGTCAGTTAATTCTAGAGTCCGTTAAGGAATTCACATTATAACAGCATAGTTGCCTTCAGATAAAAAACAAAATATAACATTAACTTTTCTCAGCTTGCCTTTCAACTATGGATTTGGTGGTAGCATCCACAAATGAGGGATACCATTCATCATTTGTTTTTCTGGGACTGTGTTTCTTCACAGGTTGGAAGTTTATATTCTGCATTAAGCCAGAGATAGTTGACACGGGGCCCAGTGGGGTGCATTCCCATCCTTGATCTTTGGCTGGAAAGATGGGATGTGTCTGGCTTGTCGAGTCTGGGTTTTATGCCCACTCCTGGTTCTAGGAGAGAGTTGCTTGGCTGAGAAGAAAGGAGGGAGATGGTCACTTGAGAAAGTTGGCATGCTGTTGGCAGTGGAGCAGGGTGGAACCGAGCAATGGCTCTCTCCTTGCCTGGTGGGTTCGTTGGTCTTGGTCTTGCTAACCTGGCTGGCAGCTCAGGTCCTCTGGCTGGCTGTGCCAGGTGAGGCTTCTTTCTCCTTGGCTGATGCAGCAGGTTCTGTTCTCTGGTCTTCTGCAGAAAGCTTTCTTTTGGGGCTCCTTTTTCTTGAACTAGTCCTAAGCACTCAGGCTGTCAGACTGCCCTGGACCTTAGCTGAGGGGACAGACTGGCCCTGGGGGTAAACCCTCCGCTCTGGGGCTGGGCAATGCTTTCTGTGCCCTTTTGCTTATGGATCATGGGGCTCAGTTATCTTTTACCCCAGAGAGCCTGTATTCTTTGAGTTTAGGTTGCTGGGCTTTCCAGCCACTTGGCCAGTGGTGCTTTTGATTACACCCTCACTGAGAATCTGGCTGCCTCTGGGTGATCCATTTCCCTGTTAGAGGCCTGGTCCAGAGAAGTCTCAGAGTCAGAGAGGTAGAGATTCCTAGACAAAAACACCCCCCCCCCCCCAACTGCAGAAGGGCAGAGGGACAGCTGGAAGCCTTGCAGAAAGCCAGTACAGTGCTCAAGCTGTGGCCCTCTGTTTTCCTTGCTGTGAGATGGGGATAGGTCTAACAAATGCTTTAAAGGGATTACTCATGTAAACAGAAGTTTATTCAGCAGTTCTGGAAGTGGGGGCTGGAACGGATGCTGTATACCAGAGTTCATAGCACTGGTTACAACAGTCCAGAGCGGAGCCAACACAAGTGCCCCTCAGCAGTGGATGGATAAGCAGAATGCACTAGATCCATACCGTGCAATATTGTCCAGCCATAAAGCAGAATGGAGTTCTGTTGCAATAGAGGAGAAATCAGGACATTATGGTAAATGAAATGAGCCAAATATAGAGAGACAGATCCCTGTGGTTCCATTTTGTCTTGCTTTGTTTTAGCTGTTTCAACATGCTAACAGAGACTCAGTTTAAGCCACAATTTACTTCCTACTGTCTGTGGCTGTGAATCAATTAGTCAAGGCCCCTGCAGATGTGGTACCTGGTGAGGGCTGCTTCCTGGTCAGACACAGCCACCTTCTGACTGTGTCCTCACTGGGTGGAAGAGACAAAGGAAGTGTGCAGTGTCTTCTTTAAAAGGGAATTGATCCCCTTCATAAGAGTTCTGCCCTCACAACCTGATCACCTCCTAATACCTTCATCTTTTTTGGGGGGTTAGGATCTCAGCATATGGATTTGAGGATACAAAGTCATTCAGTCTGTAGCATAGAGGTAGGAAGTAGAATAGAGATGACTGAGGTCAAGAGTGGGAGCATTACTGTTTAACGCTTATGCAGTTTTTGGTTGGGTTGATGCTCAGTTCGGTGCCAATGGTCCTGCCACATTGTGGTTGTACTCTTAGAAGTGCTTGAAATAATGAAAACCAAGATTCCAGACAGACAAGCCTTACTGTGGAAATCAGACAATAGTGTGTCTATTTCTGGTTGAGGATGGGATATGGGTGGGAGTGGCCTGAGCCTTGCCTCTGTGAACACTGGGGCCTGTTCAGAGCTCGTGTGCCTTGGGGATCTCAAGGGAACCAGAGGCTTCTTATCCCTAACAGTCCATGTGTAAAGTTGAAGGTTACCTAAGGGCTCCCAGCCTATACCCCACTGATGGTCATATGTGGCTGGGTAAGGTGAGGCCAGGGAGCAGGCATGGAGGCCTTGGGGCACCTGTGTGAGTCAACATCAGCATTGCCTTCTGCTGCAGCAGGGTCATGGACAGCCTGCGCCAGTGCTGTGTGGGGTTCTTCTAAGGCACTTCTAGGGGCACAACCTGGAGTCTAAGAGCAGGACTGTGCAGGGAAGAGTCTGGGTCACATGAGTGAAAGCAGGGGTCCGTGATAAAGGGGTGCCTACTATGGCTGAAGCAGCTCTCAGGGTGGGCTTGAAGGCTCTTCTGAGCACTGCAATGCTCAGAGTTGTCCTCTCAGTTCCCTGAGTTGGCTCCTTGCTGCCAACCCTCAATTTTTAAAAACGATTTTATTTATTTTTTTGTGTATATGTATATTGCCTACATGTATGTAAGTGTACCTGTGTTCTGCAGTGGCCTCAGAGGTCAGAAGAGGGTGTAGGATCCCCTAGGGACTGGAGTTATGGATGATTGTTAGCTGCCATATGGGGACTAAGAATTGAACCTCGGTCCTTTGCAAGAGCAGTCAGTGCTCTTAAGCACTGCCAGCTCCACCAACCTGAATTTTTAAAGAAATGTGTAATATATTTTATTATTTATTTATTTATTTATTTTTGGTCTTTTGGAGACAGGGTCTCCCTGTAGCCCCAGCTGTCCTAGAACTCACTCTGTAGATCAGGCTGGCCTTGAACTCACAAAGATCTGCCTGTCTCTACCTCCCGAGTGCTAGGATTAAAGGCGTGTGCCACCACGCCTGGCAAGAAATGTGTAATAAATTTTAAAATCCACAGCCAGGGAGGCAGAGGCAGGCAGATCTTTGTGAGTTCAAGGCCAGCCTGGTCTAGAGTTCCAGGACAGCTGGGGCTATAGGGAGACCCTGTCTCGAAAAGCCCCCCCAAAAAGAAAAAAAAAATCCATATTCCTCGCAGAAAATTTGGAAAATACAGAAAAGTGCAAAAACTAAAATAAAAAAAATCTATAATTCCAGATTGGGGAGTGGTGAGGATCAGAGATAACCAGTGTGCACATTTAATGTTCTCGTCTAGTCTTCTTTTCCTGTCTTAACACCCTGCCTCCATGTGTTCACATCTGCATCTTTACCTGCTTCTCTAATTATAGCTGGGTTGAGATTCTACTTTATATACAGTGCATGGATCAGGCTGCATGATGGCAAGAGAAAGCCCAGCGAGTCCTGCACGGCAGGCTGTGGGCAGGCGTGGCATGCCTGTGGAAGGACCGAACGGGCCTCAGGAGCAGCCGGCTCCAGGGACCATCTGCAGCTTTCCTCTCTGTCCCGTCTTTGTGTCTCTCTTTGGACTGGCTTCATCCTCTTGGGTTTGCGATATTGGGTCCGTTGTTTTAGATCCCTGTGGACAAAAAAATTTGGCCTCTTTTCCCCTAGAGAGAAACAAAAGCTACTTTTCAACAGCTCCTGTTAGATTCTGAGGCGGGAGTTCTGATAACCCTAGATTTTATGTCTAGACCCTGTGTCCAGGGGTGAGGTGGGAAGCAGTGATGGCTCCAGCCTGGGCATGGTGCTTATTCCTAGGGCCAGAGTGTTGGTAATGTGGTCATAAAAGTCATTTCAGGGGGCAGAGGGGATGGCTCAGTAGCTTGAGTACCTGAATTCAGTTCCCAGAACCTGACTAAAATGTCAGCTGTGGCGATGTGTGCTTACAATCTCAGTGCTAGGGGTGTAGATGCAGGATTCCTGAGGCTTGCTGGCTAGCTAGTCTAGCCTAGTCAGTGAGCTCTAGTCCAGTGAGAGTCTGTCTCAAATGAGGTGAAGAGCTCCTGAGGATGACACTGGAGCTTATCCTCCAGCCTCCTTGCACATGCACCTCAGACATATGTGCCTCCAAACACATGTGCAACCCCCCACATTTTGTTTATTTTAGACTGTCAAAAACAAAACAAAACAAAACAAAACAAAAAAACCCACTAACTCATTGTGTAACCAAAGGCTGGCTTTGAACTCCTGGCCCTCGTGATTCTACCTTCTAAGTGCTGGGATTAAGTTGAGGATTTGATTGAGAGTGAGTTGGGCGGGCCCAAACTCAAACTGCTTTGGCACCGGGCCCACTGTGGGGGTTTGCCCAGTGTGTCGTACAGACACGTAGGTCCTTGTCCTCTCACCAGTTTGTGGGAGTTTAGTTCATACCGATCTATTAGTATACACTTTAGCACTCTAAGTCACCATTACATGCACATGTTCTGGGACTGGAGATACAGCTAGTGGAGTGCATGTCTGCATGTGTGATGCCCTCAGTTCAGTTCCTAGTACCACCCCCCAAAAACAACCCAAATAAAAAAAATGCATATTCCCTTTGACACAGTGAACCCACTTTGGGAGTTCCTCAGGCTGCCAGTTTCAATGCTTGTGGGATGTGCAGGTTGTCGACTGCAGTATTATTTGAGGTAGCAGAGCATTGCACATAGCCAAATGCCTGTCGGGGGCTCTGATGGCCTTGGCTCATGCTGTAGTGCTCTAGACTACACCTTCACCCAGAGAGTGGAGAAGCTGCTGTAGCCGTGACAGAGTGGCTCCCAAGAAACGACACAATGACAGTGAGGGGCAAAATGGAATGTACGAGTTGCCCCCCGCCTTGTGTAAAAACAATGGGGAAACAGGACTCCATGTTTGTGCTGTTGGCTGTCCATATCCTCAGGGTCTGTCTTCATGGATTCAACCAAACTTGGATGGAAACTATTTGAAAAAAAAAAAAAAAAGTACATTTGTGCTGAGCACATGTGATCCTTTTTTCTTAGCCCATTTTCTAAGCAGTACAGCATGACAACTGTGTAGACAGCACTGCCGTTGTTTTAAGCTTCAGGAGTAATCGAGAGATGATTTAGGGGAGGATGTGCGTGGGCCATATGGAAATCCTGAGGCTTTGTGGAAGGAACTTGAGCATCCTCAGATTCTGGTATGCGAAGCTTCAGGGGATGATGGCTGGAGTGATGAGGAGCCAGGACCAATCCCCGTAACTTCAGAGGGAAGATTGTGTTTGCATAAGGAAACTGCACACTGCTGTGTAAAAATGATATAGATGGATTAGAACCGAGTTAAAACAAGGTCGATTTTTCTAATATGTAATAATATGTATGGCTTTTGAGCCATAGAAGTGTATTAGTTGTTCACAAATCAACAGACCAACTTCCTTTCAGGACAGTGGGTGCACAGCTCTGGAATTAGGTAGTGGTAGTGGGTGCACAACAGCACGAGTGGACTGTAGGACACTGAGTGTGCTTTGAAATGGCTGATGGCTTAATGCTATGAATGTTTTGTGATAATTATTATTATCGAGTGTGTGCCTCTGTGTGTTTGCAAGGTTATAAGTCATCTCTGTTGAGCTGGCATATCCAGATAGACACTGGCCTGGCCTGTTCCTTCTCCCTCTCTTCCCCCATTAATGAACCTGGTTTGGCCAGGTCTCCAAGCCCTCCTTACCAAAGAACTCTGCTTCCTTTTTGGTTCTTCTCTCCTGCCATTCAGATCTGATGCCCTTGGCTTGGAATCTCACAGGCATCTGTGAATTCATGCTTGTCTCTTTCCTCTCTCTGAGCCTGATACTGAGTCCTGGACACAGTGTAATTGTCTGTCTGCCCATGTTCACAATAAGATTTCAAGGAGGTCCTTAAAGCTAGGTGTGCTGAGGGCTCAGAGGGAATGAGACAGACTACTTGCTGGCACTTAGAGTCCAAAGGGGAAGACAAACATTGAATAGGTCATTGCAATGGAGAGAGCAGTGGCAGAGAACCCCAGGGCCCTGGTCCAGAGTAGACACCACCCTACGACATCTTGAGGAAGTGACATTGAGGCAGAGATCCAGGAGGGGAATAGGACGTGGTGGACAAAACCTGGAGGGTTGTGGCTGTGGGAAGAGCAGCAGCATGTGCTAAGGACTGATATGAATGTGAGAGTGGCCATTTGGAGGGATCGGTAGCCATGCAGGCTGGTTGGGCAGGTGAGGAGAGTAGGTGGAAGGGCTAGGAGATGAAGCTGGATGGGGGCATTGGGTCTGGGGGGGCAGTGGGCATGTCAGAGTATGGTTTGATCCTAAGGGTGGAGGGACCTGTTGGAGGGAGGGTGGCAGGTCTACCTCACTTTTACTCTTTACCTTCTTTAGATCTTTTGAGACAGGTTGGGTCTTGCTGTGTAGCTCAGACTGGCCTTTAACTTACGTAACCCAGGCAGGCCTTGAATTCAAGATCTTCCTGACTCAGCCTCTTGAGTGCTGGGATTATAGGAATATGCTACCATGAACATTGATCCCTATTCTGGTAAAATACACATAACAGTTTTCAATTTTAAGTATTTTATGATGTATGTGTCTGGCGTTAAGTGCATTCCCAGTGCTGCGCAACCATGGCTTCTCTTCTTCCCTAGAACTTCCGGCAACCTGCTTTGCTAGCAGACACTTCCCATCCCACTCGCCTGCTGACCCTGGTAGCCACCTCTACTTTCTGTCTCAATGGCTTTGCCTATTCTGGGCATTTCATAGTAAATGGAATCATATGATCTGTGGTCTTCTGTGGCTGGCTTCTTTTACTTAACATAGCATTTTTTTGGTTCCTGGCATGTATTGGCATTTTATTCCTGTTTAAGGCTGAATAGCCTGTTGTGTGGCTGTACCACATCGTGTTTGTTTATCCACCCATGCGTGCGTATCTGGGTTGTTTCCACCTTTCAGCCATGGTGTATAGCATTGCTGTGAGCACTTGTGTGCATGTTTTTTGTTTGAACACCTGTTTTCAATTCTTTGGGCATGGAATTGCTGGGTCACATGGTAACTCTATGTTTAACTTTGGAGGAGCTACCAAACTGGTTTCCAAAGAGGCCGCCCCATTTCATAGTCCCACAGCCTCGAACACACTCCAGTTTCTCTGCCCATCCTTGCCAACGCTTGGTATTTTCTGGTTTTGTTTTCCAGTTATGGCAATTCTATAGGGTGTCATCAGCCTTCCTTTTAGGATTATTGTGTCTCCTCCTGGAAAATAGATTTGGTGAGTGATACACTAGATGGAGATGGGTTAGGGTGTGGGCGTTGTCCAAGTAAGAGATCCTGGAGCAGCAGTGACAATGGGTAGAGAGGTGGGAGCAGTTTAGGAGGTGGTGAGGACTAAGCGTTCCTCCAGGAGCCCAGGGTGATAGAAGGGAGCCTGCTTTATGTCATGGCCCCACAGGTTAGGGCTGTGGCATGCCATTCCACTGAATGGATGCCAGATACCTAAGGAGGAGTGTGGACTTTGATGTTCTTTTTGCCTTTACTGTGGCCACCTTCCATGTCTGCCTCAACAGTGCCTTTGGTCTCTGAGAAGAGGAGTAAGCATCTTGTCCTGTAGGGTAATCTTGGCATAGATAGTTAAGGTGGGGCTAGATATTTGAAAGCCTATGAGTTTTCCTCTTTGATGATGTTGTTCTTCCTCCTCCTCCTCCTCCTCTTCTTCCTCCTCCTCCTCCTCCTCTTCCTCCTCCTCCTCCTCTTCCTCCTCCTCCTCTTCCTCCTCTTCCTTCTCCTCCTCCTCCTCTTCCTTCTCTCCTCCTCTTCCTTCTCCTCCCCCTCCTCCATCTCTATCTCCTCTTCCACCTCCACCACCTCCTTCTCCTCCCCCTTCTGTCTCCTCCTCTTTCTCCTTATTTTTGTGATGCTATGTATGAACTATATTGTTATGCATGTTAGACAGATGCCCTATCAGTGCCCAACCTCCAGTCTGTCTTTATTTCAAGGTCCCCCAACTCTTGAGGGAACACGTGGGTAGCAGTAGGGGCTGGAGAAAATAGCCCATATGGGTGGCTTCCCCAGTCTTCTGTTTCTTTCTTCCTCCTTTCTACCCTGTCCAAATTCTTTCTCTCTTCTCTCCCTTTCTCTCTCTCTCTCTCTCTCTCTCTCTCTCTCTCTCTCTCTCGCCCCTATTCTATAAATCTTTAAGACAAACACATTTTTTTATTTTAAAACTTTTTTATTTTATATTATTCCAAAATATGCATATATACACTCCACACATAAATCAAAATTACAAATTCTGGAAATAAACTATAGGTTGATTCTTTTTTTTTTTAATTTTATTAATTTTATTTACTTATGTATGTGTATGAATGTACTGTCTGCATGCAAGTTTGTGCACCCGTGTCGTGCAATGCCGCGGAGGTCAGAAGAGGGTCTCAGATTCCCCTGGAACTGGAGTTCTCCTGGAATTGGAGTTTCAGATGGTTCTCGGCCGCCATGTGGGTGCTGGGGATTGAACCCGGGTCCTCTGTAAGAGCGGTCAGCACTCTTAACTGCTAGGCCATCTCTCCAGCCCCTAGGTTGATTCTTAAACACATTAGAGATTCACATTTTAACAGTAAAGTTGCATGCAGGTAAATTTACATATTTATTTATTTATTTATTTATTGGTCTTTTCGAGACAGGGTCTCCCTGTAGCCCCAGCTGTCCTGGAACTCACTCTGTAGACCAGGCTGGCCTTGAACTTACAAAGATCCGCCTGCCTCTGCCTCCCAAGTGCTGGGATTAAAGGCATGTGCCACCACGCCCGGCTTACATTTTAAAAAATATTTTATTTATTCTTTTTTTCCAAGTATCACAATGTTTATTGATAGATACGAGTATATAAAATCAAGGCATGAACATGACTTGATAAATTAAGTAGACTTAATTTCAATACTATAATAAGGGAACAATTCAAATTCTCACCATTTGTTTCACATCCACAAAAACCACTTCAAGGGCATTAACGATCTCTCAAATCTGATCAGTTTTGTGCAAGTAAACCATGTTTCTTTTTAAAAAGACTTGTACACTTGCCCAGGCTCAAGGATATTGAAATCTAGCACATAAAACCCATTACTAGAGGTGGAAATACAGGCAATATACTATTATGGCAACAACCATCAATTACAGTTAAGAATTTTCTGTAACAACCAAATGGATAATCTAATATTGCAACAACTCAAGTATTACTGAGCAAAGTGCATTTCTACAGTATTCAGTGTTGCTATTCAGTTTTCTACCTTAAAACAGCCTATGATAACTGGCAGCAAAGAAGGTCCTTGCAATAGACTGCCTCTGCTTGAGAACTTATGAGGTAATTATTGCATGCTGCTAATATACTATCTAAACATTAAAGATACTCCTAAGATATTTGATGGTAGACTATGATTAAGACATTACACTACAAAAAAACCTTATGCAGAAGGAAACCCTTACTGACGTGCTTCTGCTTTAAATATCGTGCCCCCAGACAAATACATTTTTTATTTTATTTTATTTTTTGTTTTTTTTAATTATTTTTTAGAAACACATTTTTATAAATCTTATTTATCTGTTCCATCTGTAGCCTAGAGCAGGATAAAGATGTTGCTTCCTTTCATAGCTGGTTTTGAGCTTTGGGAATTAGTCAGTCTTGTTCCTGCTGGCTGTAGGGCAGTTGGTGTACAATTCCAATGGCTGCCAAGTGGCTTGGGTCCTTGCCAGTCTAGTCTCCAATGTTCTGGTCCAAATAGGTGGGTTGGTAGCCTTCTCTCTCCACTCTCTGATTACCTTCTGGTTCAGAGAGAGATCCAGAAAAGACTTCAGGAGATTGGAGACTTCAGCCAGCCTTTGATCAACAGAAAGAACTGGACAGGACATTGTGGTCACCACTTGGCCTGGGTTTAAAAATGGGCTCCCATCAGGTACAGCCTCTGCCAAGTTCCTCTTTCCAGGGAGAAGGGACATGCATGTCCTTTGCTGGGTTGGCCAGGAACTGATCATTTAGCACTGTTGAGGTATGTCTCCCCTTAGGTATAAGGAGCACAGGGAAGCTTCAAGTTTGCATTGCAAGTGAAAACTATTCTCTTTTGGTAAGACCATGAGGGAGCAGAGAACAGTGAGTATAATGTCCTTGTCTTGCTGTGGGCTGGGAGAAGGCAGAGCAGGGAGGGAATGCACAGAGGATGCAGAGCTCCTGGGGGCTGATGGGCCTTCTGCTCACTCTCCCCTTCCTTCCTTCCTCTGTCTACCCGCATACACCAGAGGTGCATTCTAGTCTAGTAGGCTTTCTAGTCAGAGTTCTTGCATTCAAGGTGTGGCTCCTCCACTGACAAGCTGTGCTTTAGCTAGCCTTGACTAGCTTTATACAGAAGAGGAAACATCACACCTCACTCTCATCAGCCTCACAAAGAGGTGACCATGGTAAGTGCATAACCACAATCACTGTGAATTGTTAGAGCCTTAGCCCTCCATATCCATGGGGACCACATCGCTAGATTCAACTAGCCATACATTTAGAATATTTGAAAAAATAACCCCTCAAAACAAAACAACCTTAGTGAATATGTGCAGACTACTTACCATTCCTTAAACAACATAACAGCTCCAAATATCTGCACTGTATTAGGCATGGTAGGTAGTGGACAGGAGGATGTGCCTAGGTTTGCAAGTGAGCAAACCTTTTAAAAAATTTATTATTTTTATGTTTATGAGTGTAATGCCTACATGTGCATAAGTACATGTGTGTAAGTGCACCCATGTCATGTAGTACTTGAGGAGGTCAGAAGAAGGTGTCAGATTCCCCTGGAACTGGAGTCACAGAAGGTTGTTAGCTGCCACGTGGGTCCTGGGAATTGAACCCTGGTCCTCTGCAAGAGTAGTCAGTGCTGAGTCATCTCTCTAGGCTAAGCAAACCTTTTTTTGAGGGCCTTAATATAGAAATGCACCTTGGATGCTAGTGGAGATGGTGAGACAGTTCCCACCCTCAGAGTGCTTCCAGCCTCTGGTGTAAATAAACCCATTTCTGGGAGGGTGTGGCTGACAGTCCGGTTCATGCTTTCTGCTTGGTACCCACCCAGGAGTTCTTTCAACAAATAGATGTTCAAAGGAGCTAGGTAATGTGTAGGGCTGGACTACACATTAGAAGGTTGGAGGCCAGCAGAGGTGAGGCCAGGAGCTCCACTGAGTCCTGAAGCAGCGACCAGCTTTTCCAGCGAGAAGAGACTGCCGTCCCTTTGGTGGCTGCTTCTCCTGTGCTTGCACTGAGTTCCTTGGATGACTTTCTGACTGGGCCTAAGAGTGGCCTCTTATTGTCACCATTTAGTCTTGCAATCAGGGGCATGGAATGGATCCGGGAGGAGGAGACAGAGGCTCTGGCAGGGACCCTCATTCTTAGTGGCTCCAGCTGCCTGCTGAAGCTGACTTCATGTCCCTGGGGAAGAAGAACCCTGCCTCCAGGGCAGACCCTTCAGCGTTATTGATGTTGATGTATCTTCTTGTCACTTAAGTGGCCAGGGCAGCTGGAGATGATTGAACAGGGGCCCAAAACTCTGTCTTTTCTTAGCCTTGATTCCCTGTGGCAGGTGTCGAGTCTGCTCGTGGGGGCCTGGCATTCTAGTTTGACATGTTGCTTCCGAAAAACAGAAAGCAGATGTGGCTGGGCCCCTTTGCACACCCAGGACACTTTATTAGCTATACCTGGATTCTCTGAATTTTTTTCCCTAATGAGTATGTATTAATATTTACAATGAAAATGTAAAGGACAGGTGAGCCACAAGATGGCTTAGTCATATAAAGGTGCTTGCTGCCAAGCCCAACAACCTGAGTTCAATCCCTGGGACCCACATGTAGTGGAATGAGAACTGACTCTTGAAAGATGTCCTTTGACCTTCACGTGTACCAGGGCACATGTGTGCCCCCTCCACAATAAAATGAAAGTAATATGAAAGAAAGATGAAAATGTAAAGATCAGAAACAGGATGATGGAAACCAGGGCGTTGTGCAATGTGAGGCACGTGCTGTCCCACCGAGCTGCGTCCTCAGCGTGTGAGGCACGTGCTGTCCCACGGAGCTGCGTCCTCAGCGTGTGAGGCACGTGCTGTCCCACGGAGCTGCGTCCTCAGCGTGTGAGGCACGTGCTCTCCCACGGAGCTGCGTCCTCAGCGTGTGAGGCACGTGCTCTCCCACGGAGCTGCGTCCTCAGCGTGTGAGGCACGTGCTCTCCCACGGAGCTGCGTCCTCAGCGTGTGAGGCACGTGCTCTCCCACCGAGCTGCGTCCTCAGCCCTTGCATGTTTTTAGACAGTATCACCCAGGCTGGCCTCAAACTCAAGATAATCCTGATAGTGTCTCCTAAGTGAATTGCATGCTGGGATTATAGGCATGTGCTGCCACATTTGGTTTGAAATGAGTTAAAAAAATTTTTTTTGAAATGAGTTTTAAGTTTAAAAAATTTTTCATGTGTATGAATGCTTTGCCTGCATATTTAAATGTACCATGTACATTCTCTGCCATGGAGGCCAGAAGAGAGCATTGGATCTCCTGGAACTGGAGTTAAGGATAATGGTTAGCAGCCATGTGGGTGCTGGGAACCAAACCTGAATTCTCGGCAAGAACAGCCAGTGCTCCTCACCACCAGGCCATTTCTCCAGCCCCCAGAAGGATTTTTGATAGTCATTTAGCAAATAAAAAATTAAAATTCTCTTAAAACAAGACAATGCCCATCTAAGTTGCTTTTTCAAACAGCATTGCTTTCGGGACCTCAGGTTTGTTTAGGAAAGTGCTTCAAGGCCCTGTAACCACCTTTTCCCCCAACAGAGGGGTTGATGAACGACTCCATTGTATCGTCCGGTGTCCTTGAGAATCCCAGCTCTGTCTGGAGAGATGGCTCAGCAGTTAAGAGCACTGGCTATTCCTGCAGAAGACCCAGGTTCAAATCCCAGTACCCACATGGTGGCTAACAACTGTCCATAACTCCAGTTCCAGGGGGATCTGACACTCTCTTCTGACCTCCGTGGGCATTGCACATTAAGGGTGCACTTATATACATACATGCAGGCAAAACACTCATACATATAAAAAAAAATCCCAGCTCTGCTGCTTATTTGCTGTGTGACCTTCTACAAGTCAGCCTCTGTGAGCCTCAGTTTCTTCTTCTATGAGCTGGGAGAATAATTGTGTATCTAGGCCATAGAACTGTTGAAGATATTAAATGAATAGTATATGTGAAGTATTTACCATTTCGTTTAAGTAAATGTTAGCCGATAGGGCTGCTGAAGAGTACTTCTATTGCCCCTACCATTTGTTATGGAGAGGAGAAAGCTAAGGCAGGAAACAACAGGAGGTTAGTAAGAGCTCACCCTGCAGGGAAATGGGTGAATGCTGCCCAGACTGTTGAAGGGAGAGTTGAGGTAGGCCAGTGGAGGAGTAGCGAGCAAGCCGTTTGCAGTGGAGGGTAGATTGAACCGAGCCCTCCAGCTTTCAGGATTTGTGAACTTCATATTTGTGTCCAGTCCATGCAATGCTAGGCATTGTGCTGGGGTCAGAAAGTGGGTGGGGTCCCCATGTCAGATCAGCTGGGGGGCACAGGCCTGTAGGACATGGCTTTTTGCTTGCCATCCCTGACCTGCTGGAGCCCCTGCAGGCTCACTGCCTGTTTCCTAGAAATGAGGAAGTCCAAGAAAGGCTGGTATGGAGGAGGCAGAGACTTGTTGCTCCTCTGTGGTGGCTTTGAGCATGCTGTTGCAGTGAGCTGGCAGACCTTGTCCCTGTAGCGGACGTGCAGCTCCTGGCCTGTGACATTTATCTTCCAGTGATATGATGTACTATGGTCACAAGCTAAGAAAGGCAAATGTGAGGATGGGTCTTGTGCCCTGTCTCAGTGCTGGAAAACAGCTCCACACTTCCTTCTTTCTAATGAGTGAGACTTTCACAGATAGGTAATAGCTGTCAGTTGACTAGACCAGACATGTTTACCTTGAAATGCCAGTCTGTCTGCACCAAGACTGTTATTTAGTTTCAGCCAGTGATAGAAACTCCTGATATGGTATGTCCACTTATTCAGAAGAGTTAAGAGTTGTGAGACAGTCTTGGAGTGGAGTGGAGTGATGGCTTAGCTGTGGCAAAGTGACTCCTAGCACTTATAAGAAGGGGCTTCTGGGGGTGGAGAGATGGCTCAGCAGTTAAGAGCACTGGCTTCTCTTAAAGAGGACTGGGGTTTGATTCCCAGCACCCACATGGTGGCTAACAACCATCCTTAACTCCAGTTCCAGGGGCATCCAATGCATTCTTTTGACTCTAGTCATTGCGTGACACAGGTGCACTTACATACATGCAGGCAATACACTCATACACATAAAGAAAAAAAAAGAAGTGGCTTTTTTAGCATTGGTAGTTTAATATACTCCTGTGCTGAGGATTAGTGAGTTTGCGTTTACCAGGAATTCAGCCAAGACATAAGACCCCTTTAATACTCGATGTATCCATCCAGCACCATCTTTTGGTTCAATTCAATAGCCAACATTTACTTATTATGACAGGGCATATACTGTTTATTAAACCGTGGAGCATGCTACAATTACATTTCCTTTCTTGTATAACTTTTTCATTTTCCCAGAGTTAATGATTAATTCGTGTTTCTAGGTTTCTAACCTAGCATGGTTTTCTATGTACCTATCTTTACTTTTAAAAATCATTGTAGTTTATTCAACCATAATCCCTTTAATAATTTTTCTCCTTGAAGCTTACACCTATTAGTTACTCTCTCTGTTCATTTTTTCCAGCAAGAGAACTCATTTCCAAAAACTTCTATCCTTCAATGGGAAATTGCTCTTTAATAATAGTTTCCCAAGAAAGGGTAATTTTTTTGAATCCTTTTTATAAGAAGATGTTTTAGAATATCTTTACTCTCATATTTGGTTGATAGTTAGCTGGTGTACAAAAATTTAGATTCAGATGATTTTTGAAGAGTATTATATTCTTGCATTGTAGAGTTGGTATTAAAAAGTTTACTGATGTCTACATTCATGTTCCTCTAATGATATGTTTTCTCTGGAGCCATGAATTTTCATTTACTCATGTATCCTGAGGCTGGGGTAGATCTTGTGTCCTGGACACTTGACGGATGGAGAAAAGCTTGGGATGTTCAGTTTTGGGAAGTGCTCTTGTCTTGTTTCTCTGATAATTTTCTCCTTTCGTGGTAAAAGAGCCATTTTATTGTGCGTATATTCTTTTTTCTTTGGTCTTTTTTTAATATATATTTTTTAATTTTTTATTTATTTCTGTATGTGTATGAATGTACTGTCTGCATGCAGGTTTGTGCACCCGTGTCGTGCAATGCCGCGGAGGTCAGAAGGGGGTGTCGGATTCCCCTGGAACTGGAGTTCTCCTGGAATTGGAGTTTCAGACGGCTCTCAGCCGCCATGTGGGTGCTGGGGATCGAATCCAGGTCCTCTGTAAGAGCGGTGGGAGCTCTTAACCGCTAGGCCATCTCTCCAGCCCATCCTTTTTTTTTTTTGCTATTCTCTTTTTCTGGAACTTCCACTGGTCAAGTGTTGGATCTTCTGATACTTTCATCCTCCTTCTCCTCCCCCCCTTTTCCCTCTCCTCCCCTCCCCCTGTTTTATCTCCTCCTTTTTTGATTTATTTTTATGTGTATGAATATTTTGCCTGGATGTATGTAACTGCACCCATGTCCTGCAATGTCTGCAGAGGTCAGAAGAGGGCATTGGATCCCCTGCCGCTGGAGTTTCAGATAGTTGTTAGCTGCCGTGCAGATGCTGAGAATTGAACCTAGGTTGTCTTCAGGAGAAGCCAGCGCTCCTTACCGTTGAACTGTCTTGCTAGCTGCCGCCGCCTCCTCCTCCTCCTCCTCCTCCTCCTCCTCCTCCTCTTCCTCCTCCTCTTTCTCCTCCTCCTGCTTCTCCTCCTGCTTCTCCTCCTCCTCTTCCCCTTCTCTTCTTCTCCCTCTTCCTCTTCCTTCTCCTTTTTGTTTCTCTCACTCTCAGTCTTTCTCCCTCTCTTCAAATGTTCTATGACTGAGCTACAACCTCAGTCCCTCAGTTATATTTCCACCTCCTAAGATCTCTTTCTTGTTCCCTGATGTGTCATGTATGCAAAATCATGTCTTATTTCTCAGAAGACATTAACTAATAGTGGCTGTTCATGTTTCTGTTGGTCCCTCCCATTGTCTGGTTCCCTAAGGGTCTTGTTTATTCAGCACCATGTTAGAGGCTTCGTCAGGTCATCCTTGGTTTTCTGTCTGTCTGTGCCTAATGTCTGTGAGACATTAGGAATTGGATGGGAGTTTGGTGGGATGGGTTGGCTTGCTGCCTAGAGGCTCCCATGTAAAGGAACAGGATGATGGGGTGATAGTCAGTGGTCAGTAGCAAGTGGACTTATCCACTAAGAAACCCAAGTCTTATCTTTCTTAACGACTGTTCACTTTTCTGCAGTGGTGGGTTGAGGACCTCATCTGACTGGTGGGGAAGCCATGAGGGAGGGGAGGACCTCATAGCATCCTGGAGTTTTGCAGGGTAAAGCATCCTCTTTTGCCTGCACCCTCTACGATGGCAGTTACCATTCTGCTTCTGTTGTCCATCTTCTGAGCACCTATGCTTTTTCATCGGCAGAATCTTCCTCTTCTGTTAAACATTTATTGGAGCAGTACAGATTTTTTTCTCACTTCTTTTCAGGGGTTTTGGAAACTGTGTGATAAATGGATGTGGTCACACTGACATGTCCATTGCAGAAGTCCAAACTCAAGATATGTCTATTTCCTTTTTTTTCCCCCAAAGCCAATTTTTATTATTATTATTATTATTATTTTTTTAGTCTTTTTCCCAAAGCCAATTTTTATTGAAGCTTTGTGCATCTCATACAAAATTTCCAATCAAATCTAGACTCGTGTCCCCTTCCTTGTTGCCCCCCACCCCACCAGAGCTCATGCATTCTGCCAAACATGTTTTTCATCTTTTTCTCAGTCTCTTTTAAAATTTTCAATGTAGAAGTTTACTATTTCAAGCAGAAGTTCACTGTTTCAGTCAGTTCTTTGACCCAGTCTTTTTGTTGTTGTTGTTGTTGTTATTCCTTCTAATTTGCATCACTCCAAAATATGCATATATGTGTGCCACATACATCATAGGTTTTAGCTTCTTCAGATTATTCATTTTTTTTTCTTTATTAGGCTGAAAGATGTCATGTTTGAAGGCTCCTCCTTGGCAAGCCCAAATCACCATCAGTCCTGCCCTTGTGCTCCACACTGTGGTTTTCCCTTCTCATGGTCACCAAATGAGGTCCAGTAAACACCACGTCCTGTCTTGATCTTCCTGTACTGGTCTCCGTGATACAGCCTGGGTAGTCCAACAATGGCAGTCTATACTCTGAAGAAGCAGAAACCCCAGTAGTAGCTCAGTCCACAAGCTCGATGTCTCAGCAGTCCCCATCTGGCACTGAAGGTTTGGAGGATTCTTGGTAAGACATGCATCTTCAGTCCATATTGGAAGGTTGAAAAGCTGTGCTCTATTTCCTAAAGGAAGCAAAGGAACATATTTATCACTACTTACAAATAGTATTTTATTGTGATAAATGCCATACACTCAAACTGAGTGAGTTATGAGATGAACAGGCGCGCCCTCTCCCTCCAGGTTAAGAAACGTTCCAGGGCTGGGAGGACGCTAATGTTCTAGCCCTTGTGACTCTGTACATCTGTGTTTGAGTCTGAGGCCATCTGCGACCTGTGAGCTGGCCGCCTCTGCTCTGATCTTGATGTAGCTCTCAGCTGAGGCTGGGTGGTGAGCAGAAGTGCTGACCAAGTGAGCACAGCTGCTCCGTTGGCAGTTGGCTATTGATGCTGGTCAGCATGGGCTGGGGCTGGAGGGCACAGGGTGGTCAGGTAGGGATGCCCTCAGTCCTTGGGAAAGGGAGCCTGTGGTCTAACAGGTGACTTGCCCACTGTCCCCCTCCTTGGATCTTGCCCTCCTCTCCTGTTCTTTTGCTGCGTTAGCCCTCCCAGGCCTCCCAGGGCCTCCTTTCCTTTCCTCTCCTTTTTGGCCGCACCTACACCTGGGTTCCTCATTCCTGTCTAAAATGAGTGCTTTATCATCTGCTGTTTGCAAATCCAGTTCTCTGTATCATGGTTGAAACACCAGTCATACATTTTTTCTGAAAACCAAATCTTCTGCTGTTTCATGGTCTTCCTCCTCTCTCTTTAGTGGCCAAGCTCTCTCAGTACTGCCCACTTAGTGTCTTAGGAATCATGCTTTCATTTCTCTGGCTATAGCACAGACCAGCGCGTGCGCACACACACACACCCACCCACCCACCCACCCACCCACCCCAATATCATTTCCTTCCTCTCTCTGCCTTGGATCTTCTCTACTGCCCCCAAATCCTGTTCTTTGAGCTCTGGAGAGCAGCCGACTGTGCCTTGGAGACCAGCCAGGTAGAGTTCAGGTCGCTTAGTGCTTGCATCCTTTCATCCCTGTCTGTGGACCCCTTCGATGTTGCTGTTATGTTGCTGAATGTTTTTTCTCTAACTGGCTTAGTTTTACTTTAATGGACTTGCTTTCGAAGGCAACTTTAAGCTGTTACCATAAAAGGACAATCAGCGTGGCCTGATATGAATAGGTTCCTGTAAAAGCTCAGTGTTGCAATGCAGATCGCCCCACACTACCTCGGCACTACCTCGGCTGTCAGCAGGGTTGCAGGCACCCCAACTCAGAGAAGTAGCGAGAGCTGGCGGTGGTTAAGGTCATGGACTCCAGAGCCAGATAGCCCAAGTCCAGGCCTTGTAGTCAGTGCCAAGACCTTAGGCAAGTTACTTAACTTCTCCGAGCCTCAGTTTCTCCATCTGAAAAGTGGAGTCAATAATATGTCCTCCGAAGGATTGTGGTGAGTAGTGAGAGGCCCCTGTGGACGGCTGCCTTTGGAGGACTGATGTCACCTAGTGTGAGGAGGACTGATGTCACCTCGTCTGCGATACCTCAGCTGATCTCCCGTAGGGCTGGCCTCTCTTCCCTGGACCCCATGGCACTTTGTTCTCTATCTGTCTTTTTATTTCCTTTATGTGGGCGTGGAGTGCTCCCAGGACGCTTTTGGTTTTCACTTCTGTGGGGATCATCTTTTTGGACACTTGGAGATAACATAGATGTCCCACTGGATCCTGGAGCCAGCACCTGCTCGCATGGCCAGCTCTAAAATTGCTTGTTCTGCAGAGGCTCGTCTTCCCAGGGAGTGATGACTTGCTTGCGTAGGTACCCACTGGAGGATACAAAGCGACGTTCACGGCTACCTCTCCAGAGCTCATTGGTGCCCCTTTGTCTACTCTTGTCCAAGTTTTGGGCTTCAAGGTTTCCCAGAGAAGGGCAGAGCCATCTGTAACAACACAACCAAAGAGAAGCTGGAGGCACCCGGCCTTGGGCGGGCCTTCCTGGTTCCCGGTACCCATGCCTTGTGCTGCTTTGAGCGTGGCTTATAGTCGTGTACACTTACCAAACCTAACTCTCTGTGCAGCCCTGGCCTCTCCCTCCCTAGCTGAAGCTTCTGCTGCCTGTCCACTCCTCGCAGGGACCTAAGGACCCCGTTAGCTTCCTCCTTCTCTTTCTTTACATAGGGCCTTGGTATTCAGTAGGTGCTTTGTAAATGTCTTCATAAATGAGTTATGCTTCCTGATGTGTTCTTCTGGAGTTATGGCTGCTTACTTCTGGCAATGCTCAGCCTGAGTCTCTTGGGAGAAGAGGAGAAGAGGAGGGAGGCACCTCTGTGACTCTTCAGGCCTCAGTGTCTCTGTCTGTATAATTAGGCTATTGGATGACCTCTAATGCTTTTTCCCAGGGGTTGCTGGTCTTTGCATCTGTGAACCATGGGATTGAATTGGGGTTGGGGGTTGCCATTTGGGGGAGATGTGAGGTACCAAATGTCCAGCCTTGTGCTTTGAATCTCTGGGCTGACTTCAGAGTGTACAAGGGGGTGAGATGAGACACCCAGGTCAACCCTGTGTTGTGCCAGCAGGTGGGCAACACCTGCTCCTTCCCACAGGTTCACAGCAGGCAGATCTGGCTGATTCTCTCACCATAGC
Source organism: Rhizomys pruinosus (assembly GCA_009823505.1). Classification (NCBI taxonomy): domain Eukaryota; kingdom Metazoa; phylum Chordata; class Mammalia; order Rodentia; family Spalacidae; genus Rhizomys; species Rhizomys pruinosus. Next base: position 1,496,858 of record VZQC01005210.1, read on the forward strand.
TGCTCAGTCCTGGATCTTGTGCCACTGCCCTGCCCACACGGCCAGCTCTGCTGGACTCTTCCCCTTCTTCCCCTTGTACATTGGCCCCAGCTCAGCAGGGTTGACCATAGTGCTCTGGCCTCTGAGCACATTCCTGGTACCTGTATGGCCCCTGCCCCCACCAGCTCAGCAGCAGGGTTCTTACATCCAGCCTCTTAGACTTGGGGTCTGGAGCACCTGGGGTATCTGAGTTACTCAGATTTTGCAGCGATTCCTCTGTCCACCTTTGCTGTCTGACTGGCTTTGTGTTCATTCTCTACTCATTCCTTCTAGTTGGAACAACAACAGCCGCCATCACAGCAGTGGCAACCATTTGTTGTGCTGCTGTATACACCAGGCACTGCATTGTGGGCTTTTCTGGCCTTATAAAATAGCCAGGTGTGGTGGTACACACCTTTAATCTCAGCACTCTGGAGGTGGAGGCAGAGGCAGGGGCAGGGGCAGGCAGGTCTTTGTGAGATCAAGGCCAGCCTAGTCTACATAGTAAGTTCTAGGCCAGCTGGGGCTACACGGAGACCCTGTCTAAAAAAAAATACCCCTCCTCCGCAAATGGCGGGGAAGGGAGAAAAGCCCCACTTTAGATGAGGAAGCTGACGCACAGAGAGGAGAAATAAACTAACCACGTAGCTGGGCGGTGCTGAGGCTGGAAGTCAAGTCCTGGCCTCTCAGACACTCAAACCAGTACTCTGGAACCATGGCATACATTGCCTGCCTGCCTCCCTCTAAGGCTCCAGCCTAGCTGTCCAGCCTGTCTAGTGTGCACGGACAGACAGTGCTGAACTTTGTTTCTTACCCATGGAGATGTCCCAGCATCACTGGGGGGTTGAAGTGAGGGCCATGCGAGCATGTCTCTGTTGACTGGCAGCCTCTCTAAGCATGAGCCCTCGGCTTCCACCTCAGTCTAGTTTGTCCAGTAACCATATACTGGACATTCTCTGCTTCCATGAGGATTAAGGCAAGTCATAATGAGGAGTTGAGCACCAAATTTGGAGTCTTGTAGCAGGAAGGGGAGTAGAGAGTCTGTCGGCTCTGTCCGCTCTGTAGAGGAGAGAGCAAGACACTCACAGCGGAGGCGGAGGCGCCACTGCCAGGGCCAGAGCCGGCGGGAGCTGAGCCGACTTCTAAACCCCCTCCTCCCTTTGCGTCTGTTTCTCAAGATGAGTCACCTTGGAGCGTTTGCTTTTGCTTTGGTTTTGAGACCATTGTTTACGGTGTAGCTGGCTACATAGGGTGGGCGTGCAGAAAGTTAGAACCCTAAAATTTCTCCTAACGCTGAACTCCAGGTGCTCAAGAGTGCTCAGTGGGGGATGAAAGTGTCACCTCACAGGTGGCAGTAGAAAGAGAGCCCCATGTAATACCATGAGTGTTTGCTGACTACCACACGACAAGGGCACACTTACTGCCGCGGGCCCAGGGGCTCAAAGGCAGCTGGAGAGGAAGTGAGACAAAGGGAATGACAGACCCTCTCAGACCCTCTTTCCTTGTCTATTTTTAGAAATTGAAATATAATTTATACACAATGAAATTCATTCTTTGAAAGTGTGTAGAATCTACTAGGCTTCCATACATTCACAATACAGTCTAGTTCTCTCTCTGCCTCCTCCTTCAAGCTTTTGGTGACATTGATCTGCTTTTGGGTTCTGTACTTGCCTGTTCTGACATCTCCCAGAAGTGGATTATCTACTGTGTGGCCCTTGGTGACTTTTTTTCTTCTTCTTCTTCAGCTTAGCATAGTGCTCTCAAGTTTTTACTGTATCGTAGTGTGTTGTATGTTGGTGCATCATTCCTGTTTATAGGGGAACAATATTCCATTGTGTGAAGTGCTTGTACTTGGTTCATCTGTTCATTGGCTGATGGACCTTTGGGTTGTTTCCACCATTTGCTACAGTGAATCATACTTCCCATTCCTTTTTGTTTGGTTTTCCTGAGATGTTCATCACATCTAGCTGTCTGTGTTCCTCTAGTTTGAGTGTTTTTTTTTTTATTGCACTTTTTTTAAATTTTAATTTTTTATTTTATTTATGTGTATGAATGTACTGTCTGCATGTCGGTCTGTGCACCCATGTCGTGCAATGCTGAGGAGGTCAGAAGAGGGCGTCAGATTCCCCTGGAATTGGAGTTCTCCCGGAATTGGAGTTACAGACAGTTCTCAGCCGCCATGTGGGTGCTGGGGATCGAACCCAGGTCCTCTGCAAGAGCAGTCGGTGCTCCTAACCACTAGACCATCTCTCCAGCCCCTAGTTTGAGTGTTTGAAAAGCAGGAGTGGAAATAGTTGTAAGTAGTGGGATGGCCAGGGAGCCGGGAGCCAGGAGGCTAAGGTCTGTGAGAACTCTGCCAGAGGGAGGCCTTGCCCCTGGCCCCGGGGCCATCTGTTGCTAGGTGGGATTTTCCTGCTGTTGATTATTAACCAGTTGTTATGATCCCGAGAGCCGATCTCCAGGGCAAAAGCTATCACTGCTTATTTGAGATGCCTGACATGTTTTCTAAGACATTTAAACAGCCTGGTTCCTTGTTTCTCTTTCTCCACTTGAGGCCAGATCACATTTTATTTTATTATTTGTTTATTTTGCTTGTGTGTGTGTGCATGCATGCGTACATGTGTGCATGTGTGTCCGTGTCTGTGGGTGTGTTTGTGGGTGTACATGGGGCACAGCGTGCAAGTGGAGGCCAGAGGACAGCTTTTGGGAGCCAGTTCTCTCCTTCCAGCATGTGTGCCTGGGGACCGAACTCAGATCATCGGGGTTCGCAGCAGGTGTATTTACCTGCTGAGCCACCTTGCTCATCCCCGGATCCCCATTTTATGAATTCTGTGTTTATTGTCATCGTCACACCGGTCTGTGTTTGTATAGGACTTCATGTTTTTATTCCACAGCATGGTATTTAATTCCTCAGAACTTCATTATCCCTGTCTCTTTAGTCAAAGGCATCGAGACAGAGTGAGATCATATGGCAGAGTAGCAGGTGGAGCCAAACTTGAACCCAGGAACCGTTGATTCTTGCTGTAGGAAACTCTCCATAGTACTTGCAAGACAAGATGCACTGCTGAGGTCTGAGGCAGAGCCTTCTGGGGAGGAGGTGTGGTCCCTGGGTGCTGACGTAGGGGTCCTGCTCAAGGCTTTACCTGGTTCAGTCATCTCCTCCAGGTCCCTGTACTTATTCTTGCTGAAGCCAAGTGGCACCTTCTCTGGTTACCTTGAACTGTCCCATTTGCCTGAGATCTCCTATGCTTCCAGGGCTCAAATCCCAGAGTAGAACTTTAGCCTGTTTGGCTCTGTGGTAGCAGAGATGCAGAGGGTCAGCACATCCGGGACCTCCCTAGGTGACCTGCCCACTCAGTGCCCTCATGCCCCTCTCTTTCAGCTGAGAATACAGTCTTCCTCCTCCCTCTGCCTTCTCTCCATCCTCTTCCCTTTTCTCCAGCCTGTCCTGATCACCAACCCTTTTTATGGCCTTATGAGCCCCTGGATATGGAGCCCTGTATCCTGGCAACATATGTATGTGTTTGTCTGGGCCAGAGGGAGGGTGAGTTTTCAATCTCAGGGTCATGACCCCTGTGGCTCACGAGAAAGTTGTCAGGTCTGCTAATGATTTACCTTTTGCTTATAACAAGTGAGAGCAGACTCAAGGTTATCCCTTGATAGAATCACATCAGTCTCACCTACTCCTGTGTGATGTGTTTACAGAGTGGAACAGATCGGCTGGACTTGCAGCAGCTCTGCCGTTCCCACTGTGTTTTATCTCTGCATTAGCTGATGGCCGGATCTGGCCTGGCATCCTGGGAGTGGGGTGGCTCACATGTAAATGTCATTGTCAAGAGGTCTGGGGCAGGACAAGGTCGGACACGGCTGATGGAGGTGGTGGTGAGGCGGAAGCAGGGATTTCACCTTCTTGATTTTGGTCTTTCAATCACAAGGTCAAGGCTAGAAGTAAGAACTTGGGCAGTGTACTACTTTCTTGGGGCTGCCATAACCCAAGTTCTAAAAGCGGCTTGAGGCAGCAGACGTTTATGTTCTCAGTTCTGGAGGCTGAGACTCCAACAAGGTGCCAGCAGGGGCTTTGCTTTGATGGCTCTAGGGAAGACCTTCCTGACTCTGGGGGTTGATACAGTCCTTGGCGTTCCTCTGCTGACAGCCAGATTATTCTAACCTCTGCCTCCATCACCATATGGTGTCCTCCATTGGTCTATAATCCTACATTCACTTTCTCTTTCTACAATGGCTTTGGTGATGTTAAAGGTTTACCTTATGACCTCATCTAAACTTGATTATCTACAAAGACCCTGTTTTTTTTTTTTTTTTTTTTTTTTTTTTTTTTCGAGATAGGGTCTCCCTGTAGCCCCAGCTGTCCTGGAACTCACTCTGTAGACCAGGCTGGCCTTGAACTCACAAAGATCCGCCTGCCTCTGCCTCCTGAGTGCTAGGATTAAAGGCGTGCGCCACCACGCCCGGCTAAAAGACCCTGCTTTAAAATAAGGCCCTATTCACGGGTATTGTGGGTTGAGAGGGTAACACATCATTTTTTTGAGGGGACACAGTTTATCCCTCAATAGGCAGTTACCTCTTAAATTGGGGGGAGGAGGACATGGAACCATGAGTGGGGATGGTACTGTGTGCCCTCTTTATAGGTAAAACTCGAAGTCATCTGTACATTAAGGCAAGGTGTACTATAGTTTATGACTAAAGGCCTTCGTGTACCTTGAGTACACATGCATCTTTTGGAGAGTAACAGCTATGCTTCTTCCCAGCCCACAGACCCTCTGGAGTCCTGAACACAGCCTAGGAGTTAGAAGGAATCTGTTGTCCCTGAGTGTTCACTTCTGCTCCAGGCATCACTTCCAACTGAAAGCTACCTTGTGGTCACACTTGATGGTCCTTATCGCTCCCTGGTCCCAGCATCCAGGATGAGCAGGCTGTAGGGGAAAAGGTTGGGGACTCTGAGATCTTGGAGAGTAATTGCATTATGTTGGGCCTGTGAGTGTGTCCCTGGACCAGTGATGTAAAAATCCGTCAACATTACAGGGTTGTGTTCCTAGAGACCCAGGGCTGCTGTTAGTCAAGACATCCACAAGCCATTTCCAGAAGCATGAGCTGGGAGTCCTCAGCTGAACCTAGAGCAGCCTTTTGATCTCTGGGGGGGATTTGCCTCTTCTCCCTTCCCTGCTTATTTTCCCCCATGGGCTCTTTGTCCTCACCTTAGGAGACCTGAGTGTGGGACTTCCCATCCTTGATCAGCCTCATCTGTCTTTGCTCTCAGGGCCCAGGCCCATCAAGAGAAGCAGTGGTTGCTTGGAAGAGAGCTGAGTGGCTGTGCTGGGCCAGCTGGCTGGGTCCATAGTCACATGATGGCAGTGCACTGGTCACAGCTGAGGCGCTGTGTGGAAGAGGAGGCTGGTGGCTTGAGTCAAGAGATAGATAGCTGCTGCGTTCCTTTAGGTGTGAATGAGCGCGCGTGCGTGCTTGTGTGTGTGTGTGTGTGTGTGTGTGTGTGTGTGTGTGTGTGTGTTGCTGAGTCTTGGCGTTAATAGTTCTTGGACCAATAACAGTCTAGACCAGGAAGGAGGAGACCCCTCCCCCTCCAGCTGTCATAAATCTCATTACCAAGGTACATGAAGAATTAAGGAGAGAGGCAGATGGAGGAAAGAAAGAAGCTGGGCAGGGGTGAGGTTAATGGAGTCATGTGAACCCTGAGCCAAGCCAGATGTTTACCAGCCTCCTTGTCTGGCTGCTTAGAGGACAGTGCAGATGGCTGGCTGCGGGGAAGCAAGGGTCGCTGTGGCAGGAAGTAAGGTCCTTCCCAGCTGGGTTTCTCAAGGTGTTAGACTGGCTTGTTCTGTGAGCTTAGAGAACCAGGATGAGACAGTGTCTAGGCTTGAGGGCTGAGACTTCCTTCTGGAAAGTTGGGGGACTGAGCTCTAGGAAATGTGGGCTTCCTTTATGTAGTGGCATGGATTGGGGCTGTCACTCCCAGGGGCAGATCATGGGCTGGAAAGAGGGCCTTGGTCATTTAACACAGACATGGGTATTGAGCTGGTTCTTGGCTGCTTCAGCGTGTGCTCTTGTGAAGCTGGGGGCTCTAACAGCTCAGTTTTGGTCTTCATAGGCTCTCATACTGTTGTCTTCCTTCCCCTTCCTCCTCTCCCAGACACAGCAGAGTCCGTGGCCCTCTGGGGGATTCCCCGGGCTCTGCCCAGATGGCCCTGTTGTGTAACTTGCTCTGAAGGCTTCTCCTAACCCGAACAGTCTGCCTGGTGATGGGACAGCAAACAAGCTCCCGCTGGTCACCAGCAAGGGCCAGATGGGAAGTGGGGAGTATGTGAGTGGCGAACTTGTCGCAATCATGTTGCTATGGTGACACAACTCTGTTTAGCTGCCTGGTCCTAGCCCACATGGACTAAAATAAGTTTCACCTGCATCTTCTACACTACAGCAGGCAAGCCTGTCTTCCCAAGGTTGGCTCTTTGGCTAGAGTTGCAGTTGCTGTCTGTCTCTTCTTTCCTCACTCCCCCCCCCCCCGTCTGAGTGGACAGAGGCACCCATGGGTGCGTGAATCCCACACATTGACCCGTCTCCCCTTTTCCCTCTGTTCCTAGTCCTGTATCTTTTAGAACTGGTGGTTCTGAGACTCTGGGTGCATCAAAATCACCTGGAGAGCTGGGTGAAGTGTTCTTGGATTTCATCTTTGGAGATTCTGGCATGCACCTGAGGAGCTGTGCATCCTTGGAAGCTAGGCCCTGATTAGACAGTGTATCCTAGTGAAGACATGTACGCAGCTCTAATTTACTACATGCTGAACTATGTCCACGAGCCCAGCCATTCCTTGATCACAGAGGGAAGGCTCTAGAAGGCCCTTGCTCACAGCTTTTATGTTCTTTGGTCTCTTTGTAGGAAGCAGGAGCTGGCCAACAGCTCGGATGTGACCCTCCCAGATCGGCCACTGTCCCCTCCTCTCACTGCACCTCCAACCATGAAGGTAAGAGCCTCAGAGTCAGAAAGCAGGGAGGAAGGGCATGCGGGGGGCTGTCTGGAGGTCGTGCTGTTGCTTCTTTTCCAGTGGGAGACATGAAGGGGTCTAGCACCTTGGGAGAGTTAAGCCGGGTAGAGTGGGAAGAAAGAGTGACAGAGACTTGGGTGTCTTTGTCAAGGGGCAGTGAGGAAACAGACGGGGGCTGAAGTAAGGTTGGCAGAGTTAGTGAGAGGACATGTTGAGTGGTGGGCTTGGGAACAGGAAGGGACAGAATGCAACTGGGCATTGAAAGGGCTGCCATCTAAGGCCGGACAGGGCTGGGTGGGTCCTTCTAGGGCTAGGATGGCACTTGCATGCTGGTCTGCCAGTCTTTGACTTGCCCCCCCCCCCGAATGGCCCTGTTACCCCAGTCTCTATGGGAAAGTTGTCCTGTGGCTTCAGCCTCTGTGGGAGAACCGTCTTGGATGCTCTGGGGTTCTTTCTCCGTCAGGAAGAACTTGGCTGCAGGAGAACCCCATTCCAAGATTCCAAGCCTTGGGGCTCTCCTTGGAAAGGAGACTGACCCCTCTCATGACTTCTGCGTCCATCCTCAGTCCCTACCCCACCCTGGATGACCACCCGGGCCTGGGCTGGCCGTCCGGGACGACTGTTGGCTCAGCCAGGCTCCTGCCCAGGCTGCCATGCACCCCCCTCCCTGACTCCTGAGTTATCCAGTGGAGCCTGAGGCCAGCTCATGTCCCTGTCCTGGGGCTGCTCTCTTGAGATGACTCACCAGAAATAATTTAGCATCTCTTCCCTGCTGCTCTAAGTGGCTGTCCCCTTCTCTGACACCCATCCACTTCCTGCTGTCATCTCATGTGATGCCCACCTCATACTGAGCCATGAGGCCTATGCAGGGATATGGACAATGGCGGCAGAGCCTAGTTGGGCCAGGCGTTCACAGGTGGGTCAGGTGTGGGACAGGTCAGAAGGTGGTTGGCACAGCTTTCCTCTTGTCCTGGTGGGGTGTCTGGGCAGTGGAAGTGGAGCCATCTTTGTCAGCCGAGTCTAGGACTGGTATGTAACCCAGCTGCTGAGGTGGTTTGTTGGTGTAGGACAGCAGTGAGGAGGATGTGGCCATTCCGAGTCTCAGCCGTCTGCTCTGCAGAATGGGGTGTGGGAAGCCTGTTTTTGCTCACGGATGGTGGGAGTTTATAGGGAGAACACAGAAAACCTTGGAGGAGCCAGCGAGTTCTCTTGGCAGGCTTCTCTCACACGATTGTTTAATTCACTCAACACAATGTTTATTTGAATATTGCATTAGTCAGGATTCTTGGTTGCAAGTGACAGAAACACAACTCACTTTGACTTAGAAACTTTCCCAGGCATGTCTGCATCTAGAGAGCCTGCCTCTTCCCTCTCTCTTTTGTGATAGTTTTATTCTTTGACAAACCCTGTCTCAGGGATGATAGGGTGGTGACAGCAGCTCCTGCATGTTAAGTAGCAGGAAAGAAGAGTAACCTTTTGCCAGTAGTTCTAACAGAAGTCCTAGGGAGGAGCCAGGCCTGGTACTACATGCATTCCATCCCAGCACTTGGGAGGCAGTGGTAGGTGAATCTCTATGAGATCAAGGCCAGCCAGGTCTGCATACCAATAACAAGTCCCAGGTAGAAGCTCATTGGCCAGAGAGATGGAAGGCTGTGATTGGCCAGGCTGGGGTCTCATACCTGAACCATAGAAAAAAGAGAAGGGCTAGTGTAAGAAGGGAAATGGATGGAGAGTAGTGAGACTCACAGCCTTCCACTGCAGGTGCTGCTGAGGTGTAAGGCCCAGTGCCGGCTGTTCAGTGACCTGGGCATGTTGCATTCTTTTCTTTCTTGGAGTTCCGAGTCCACTGACATTGAAAAGGGAATGGCAGGAATGAGGCATGGATGGTTAGGTGAAGACAGTGTTCTCAGGAGAAGCCTCTGAGCTCAGGGCTTGAGGACGGGTTGGAGAGGAGCAGGTGGGGCTTCTTAGAGGAAATGGTCTTTCAGTTGGACCCTGAGAGTTGATGGGACTTAGGCTAAGGTGGAATCTGAGTGGGAGGGAGTTGATATCTTTGCTATTCCAAGAGAGGCCAAGGGACCAGTGATACCGTGAGTGTCTCAGAAATGCACTTAGGTCCTACCTCAGGTCACTGAATGGGACCTGCATCTTCCTAGCGTTTCAGGTAACTAGAAGCACAGAGCCACTTGAGGAGTACCAGAGACGAGGCAGGAGGAGGGGAGGGACCGGAGGACCAGAAGTACTAGAACGTCCCGAGTTAGGGAGGAAGAGGCTGGGCCTAGAGGCTGGGGCCAGATCAAGCTGAAATCACAGGCATGCACTACCAGCTCTGGCTGCGATGGGACTTTTGAACAATCCCCTTGAATGCTGTGAGGACACTTGGAAGGGAGCAGACCAGAAATCAAGAGGGGCTGGAGAGATGGCCTAGCAGTTAAGAGCGCTGACCGCTCTTGCAGAGGACCCGGGTTCGATCCCCAGCACCCACATGGCGGCTGAGAACTGTCTTTGACTCCAGTTCCAGGGGAATCCCAACGCCCTCTTCTGACCTCCGCCGCATTGCACGATACGGGTGCACCAATCTACATGCAGACAGTACATTCATACACATAAAAAATAATAAATAGGGGCTGGAGGGATGGCCTAGCGGTTAAGAGCGCTGACCGCTCTTGCAGAGGACCCGGGTTCGATCCCCAGCACCCACATGGCGGCTGAGAACTGTCTTTGACTCCAGTTCCAGGGGAATCCCAACGCCCTCTTCTGACCTCCGCCGCATTGCACGATACGGGTGCACCAATCTACATGCAGACAGTACACTCAGACACATATAAAATAAATAAAATAAAAAAAAAAAGAGTACACAGAGAAGAATGGATCTTCCCCCAGGCCCCAGCAGGGTTATATGGAAGTAGTCAGAGGTCAGAGTTCCTAGGTGATAGATAAAGAGCCAAGATGATTTGAAGAGAGGGAGGAAAGCGGCCCCTAGGTCTGAGGGTCTGAGCTGGGGTGGCCCAATAGGGAGGAAAAAGGTCAGGTTTGTGCTGAGTTGGCAGGCCTGAGACAGCAGTGGGTCAGGTCTACAGCGAGAGGGTGGCGTGAGAAGAGAGGTTCCTGGGGTGGCATGGCAAACCCCCCCCCCCCCCTTTCCCTGTGAAAGCTGGTGCTGGGGCTTCTGGGAAAGAAGCTGGACCTACACAGAGGGAGGAAGCTTCTCGGTGAGGAGAGGCCAAGTATGATGTGGAGCGCATGGGGAGACTGGGCTGGTGTTGGCTGGGATGTGACTGAGGCAGTTTTGGGGAGGGGGGATGACAGCAGATGGCAGTGCTGAGGAGTTAGTGGAGGCAATGAGTCAGAGGGTGTAGACAGTCCTTGTAGACAGACCTAGGTGTGGACCTGTAAAAGGAGGGAGCCATTTGGTAGGAGACTCAGCTTTCCCCTGCTACCCGGCCCATGGTGTGTGTGTGTGTGTGTGTGTGTGTGTGTGTGTGTGTGTGTGTGTGATCAGCTGCTCTCCCTGCTCTGGCCATCAGGGGTTGGGGGTTTGTTAGGGAAAGGGCCAAGAGCTGAGGCTTGTCCTGAAGTCTGTTTGAGTGGGGACCTTGCGTGTTGGAGTTATGTATTGTGTTTTTGTGACTGTTATTGGGTTTATTCTATGGCTGTGGTTTGAATCTGTGGCTAGGAAATTTTCCCCTTCATATGATGCCAACTGCTTTCCAGGGATCTAAAACCTAAGTGTGTATGTCATACTCAGCTGCTCACCACAGAGGGAGGGTCCTGTCGTTGACTGTACCAATATTAATGTTGATGCTCCTGGCTGTTTCGTTCATTCTAGTCTGGCATTGAGGGGGTCTTAGCCCCGGCCTAGGGTGGGTTGGGTTTGGATAGTTGTTGACTGCCCAGTACCTCCAGGTTGGAAGAGTTTGCTATGGCCTCCACCTCCCCTGCCTTTGGCTGAGTTTTTTTNAGTTGGAATGAAGTATAAGGGCTGGAACCCAGGGTTTCTATTGTTAAGTTGTTTTTTTTGTTTTTTTTTTTTGAGACAGGGTCTCCCTGTAGCCCCAGCTGTCCTGGACTCACTATGTAGACCAGGCTGGCCTTCAACTCACAGAGATCCACCTGCCTCTGCCTCCCAAGTGCTGGGATTAAAGGCGTGTGCCACCATGCTGGCTTTTGGCTGAGTTTTATGCCCAGCAGACCTCTTCTCCTCTGTTTCTCTTGTCTCTGCTTCCAGGGGTAGAGTCAGCAGGTCATATTTTTATTATTTTATTACTTTAAGAAATTTGGTTTTTGATGGTTTGGTACACATACCCACACCCATTGCGGTCACTTATACCCCCCATTACTGCCTCACCCCCTCCTACTCCCACCGAACCCCCATTCTTCCCAGCAAGTTCCCTCCTACTTTCATGTTTATTTTTTGAGACAAGATTCCTCACTGGCCTAGAGCTCACCAAGTAGGCTAAACTGGCTGGCTAGAGAGCCCCGGGGTGTCTGTCTGTCTCTGATTCTCCAGAGCTAAAAGGGCAGACCACCATGCCTGGCTTCTAATTAATAATTAATTAATTTAGCAACTGTGTTCAAGCATACATGTCAGGATATGCATGTGGAGGTCAGAGGGCAACTTGCTGGAGTCACTTCTCTCCTTTCATTTTATGGGTGCAGGGATTGAACTCAGATGGTCAGGCTTGGCAGCAAACACCTTTACCTGCTGAGCCATCTCCCCAGCCTCACCAATTAGTTTTCTACCTTCTGTGCAAGTGTTTCAAAGAGAAGGACTTGCTGGGTTCCCTTGGCAGTGTGACTCAGGACTTGTGCAGAATAATACCCTTTTGTTGATTAGCTTGGGTCAGGGATGGAGCATCCATTTTGTCCCTCGCTAGAGCAGTAGCAAAGGGCTTGCCCAAGTTCCCATTGAAGAAAGTTGTTTTTTTCCAGCAGTCTTACGGAATAATGTTTTGGGAAGGACCCCAAGCACTTTTGGTGAAGCACCCTTCTCAGTCCACCCCACACGCCGTGTGACAGCCTCTCTTCTAACTGCTTCTCCCCAAGGGAAGGGACTACAGAACTGTAGCCTTCTGTACCCTCATGCCGGTACGCCTTGCCTGTACCTCTGTGAGGTTTGTTTTCCTAGGGGATTCCCTACCCCCCAATATGAAGTGGAGAAAAAGCACCCAAGAGATGCTGAACAGATGGGCTGAATGGGAGCCCAGTTCCCAGCCAGAGCCCAAGCTGAGGATGGGCAGGGTGGGCTGGGAGCAGGGCTGGGGGTGGGGGTGGGGGTGGTTGCCTGGGTGTGCAGCGGATTGCTGCCAGGCCTCGTACTTCATGAATTTGGTTTTTAGGCCCATAAGGACCAGCAGGCATTTAGCAGGCCCCATGGTGTGCCTAGCTTTGTTCTGGTTCCTGGGGACCCCCCCTGAAGCATTGGACCTTGACACTCAGAGCGCTGGCTCTACAGGGGGTCTTAACTGAGCAGAGGGTGCCTTATGGCTCAGCATGTGACAAGCTCACAAGTGCTATGTGCCTTCTTAGTGGGTTCAGGAAGAGGGGAGGAGAGGGGGATGGAGCAGTGGGACGGGGCCCTAGGAAGCACCCACGACTTTCTGGACCCTAGGAGGGGAAGAAGTAGGGCTGACCTTCAGCTTCTCTTGAATCAGGACATTTCCTACAAGTTGATTCTGCTAGTGCTTGGGTGGACCCTGACCTGAGTTGGTAGAGCTGTCCATGAAGGCCCACACAGGCTGGCAGCAGGATCAGCGATGACCTTTGTTCAACTTCTCAGTCTCTCCTCAAGTAAGTGTGAGGCAGATGTTCTTTTGGAAGAAAGTGATGGAGGCTGGTGAGAAGGCCTGCTCCTGGGTTGCTTCTTCAGTGCTGTCCCCCAGGGCCACTAAGGCCCTCTGTGTGCATCTTCTGTCCCTCCTCCCTCAGAGGCAGGTGAGCCTCTGTGCTGGAAGGAAGGAGAGGATCTCTGTACCCCACTAGCTATTCTCCTTTTCCAGCTTGTTGCTTTCCTCAGGCCTAATCCATCTCTCAACTTTACCCCTGGTGGCCGTCACACTCTTCTGTCTGGTTTTAAGGTGAGGAGACTGCACCTTCCATTAGGGTTGAGAGAGAGGTTTTAGGGGCTTGTAGGAGCTACTGATTTCATATGGAAAAGACAAGCCTCCTCTCAGTATGCAAATCAGCACATCCTTGAGCCTTTAAAATTTATTTATTATTTTTATTTTATGCATCTGAGTGTATTGCCTGCATGTGTGTAAGTGCACTGATGTTGTGCACTGCCTGCGGAGGTCAGACGAGGGTGTTGGATTCGCCTAGAATTGGAGTTATGGATGATTGTTATCCCCGTTATTGTTATGGATGATTGTTAGCCCCATTATTGTTATAGATGATTGTTAGCCCTGTTATTGTTATGGATGATTGTTAACCCCTTTATTGTTATGGATGATTGTTATCCCCGTTATTGTTATGGATGATTGTTAGTCCCATTATTGTTATGGATGATTGTTAACCCCTTTATTGTTATGGATGATTGTTAACCCCTTTATTGTTATGGATGATTGTTAGCCCTGTTATTGTTATGGATGATTGTTAGCCCCATTACTGTTATGGATGATTGTTAGCCCCATTATTGTTATGGATGATTGTTAACCCCTTTATTGTTATGGATGATTGTTAACCCCTTTATTGTTATGGATGATTGTTAGCCCTGTTATTGTTATGGATGATTGTTAGCCCCATTACTGTTATGGATGATTGTTAGCCCCATTATTGTTATGGATGATTGTTAACCCCTTTATTGTTATGGATGATTGTTAACCCCTTTATTGTTATGGATGATTATTAGCCCCGTTATTGTTATGGATGATTGTTAACTCCTTTATTGTTATGGATGATTGTTAGCCCTGTTATTGTTATGGATGATTGTTATCCCCGTTATTGTTATGGATGATTGTTAACTCCTTTATTGTTATGGATGATTGTTAGCCCCGTTATTGTTATGGATGATTGTTAGCCCCGTTATTGTTATGGATGATTGTTAGCTCCCTGTGCTCTTAATCCCTGAGCCATCTCTCCAGCCCCTCTTCCTTGAGTCTGAAGGCTGGTGTATCTGCCCTTCATCCTCACAGTGCCCTGCCCACTGGCCTGTGGGAAATCAAAGGACTTCAGGGAAGTGCTCCCAGCATGGGCTGTGTCTCGGGTACATGTGAAACAGAGAACATGGATGTGCTGTAGGAGGGCATCTGAGGAGGGATTCTTGGGCTGGGTGGGAATGGCTCAAGGCCATTTGCAAGGAGTTGTAGGAGGCTTGTTTCCCCTTTTGAAGAAAGCCCCTAGGGAGACTCAAGAGGACTGATGTTAGTTCTACTGCTGGGGAATGCTCAGCCAGGGCTGCTCTGGGATTCTCTGGGCCTTGGACAGCCACCTATGATCTCCACGCAGATCCTGTTTGTTGCCTGTTTCAGACATAGTTGGGACACATACACTCTGCTTTTTCAGGAGTAACTTCCAAGAAGCCCTAAGACCAAGGTCAGTGCATGTCTGACTTAAGGCAGACAGAAGGAAGGACTTACTCCCTCCTGAGGGTGGGCGCTCTCCCTGGGTGTTTAAGAACACAGTTTCCTGCACTGCATCCCTCAGTGTGAATCTACCTGTCATACACACAGATCTGCACATAGGTAGATTTGCTCTGATTTTTGGCCAACTTTTGTTTTAAGGCCAACTAGCTTGTACCTCTTGAAAATTATTTTAGATATAACTGGATTAAAATTATATGCATGTAGGCATCAAACCCCTCTGTGGATCCTACTTGTAACAACTATGAGTCCTAACGAAACTTACCTTCTAGGTGCTGCAAAGTTTTAATAGGAGAGATTTTCTTATCTCTCCTTCATAGAACAAGGAGGAATATGATGATGATGAGGTTGTTCTCTAACTGTAAATTGGAGCCAACTGTCATAGAGGTAATCTCTTATAAAACCAGTAAAACTGCCTTATTTAATTGACTAATTGACATAGAAACTGTGAAAAGGATTATTCTCTATTCAGAACCAAATATAATACTACAGTCTCCTTAAGCTGTGCACTAAAGCAAAATATATTAATACAGGAGAGCGCTGATATCAGCAATGGATTATTCTACCAAGGAGATGTTGGCCAGGGGATCCAAGCCCCCCCCCCCAAAAGGTAAAGGCTTCTTGCCTGTAAACTGGGATACCTGCAAGAAGAGAGGCAATAAGGCCCTGCTGTCGAAGACCTGATGTAAGCATGGGAAGATGCATTGAGACTGCACTTGCAAGTGTACAGTTGGTCTCTGGAATACCAGAGAGTGTTACCAAAGGCCACTAAACCAATAAAGCAAATATAGGTCTCCTTGAGTCAAGCAAGACTCCTCCGTCAGCACCAGCTACACCTCACCTGCCTGGAAATACTGTGCAGCAGTGGCAGCCAAGTCTGTATATCCAAATCTATTGGCTATGGCTCTTTCCTTGGAGGAATAACCCCATGCTGATGCCACAAGCTTACATCCTCTAGTGGTTAGGAGATGTTACACGCCACAGTAAGACCCTGGTCACTTTTTTACAGGGACAAAAGTGAATTCAGATTAATCATACCTATCAAATAGTTGTATCTGGTGTTATGCCAAAGTAACCTACCCATAACAATTAGTACTGTTTTAGTACCTATATATCTAACTGCTCGTACTTCATTAGTAGGGACTGAATGAAAGGTTATTCTGGGACCACATTGTAGCCCACATTGAAAGGACCAACAGCCGAATTGACCCGACGTCTAAAAGATAGCTCCAGAGAAAGTAGGCTGTTTTGCCTCTCATCCACTGTGACCCTTTTCTAAGCCTAGGGCGCAATCTGCTGAAGAGGGGGTTTGATAGAATGTAAGGGCTTCAATCGGGGTTAATGGTGAAACTACCAGCAATATAGATACACTTACTTGTATCCATGATTGAACATACAAGCCCCCCCAGTGGATGGTGGGACCTGGGGCTGTGGGGTTGGGGGGGCAACACGCTACAAAATTGGTTTGACATGAAGGCATGCTTGTAATCCCAAACTTATTACTTATTGTTAAAAAAATGAAAAAAACATAAGGAATAGGAAAAAAAATTATATGCATGTAAATGAAACTTCAAATAAAACCTTAACTATAGGGGCTAGAGAGATGGCTCAGTGCTTAGTACACTTGCTGCTTTTGCAGAGTTTCCCAGCACCCTGACGGTGATAGGCTCTCATTACGTTTGTAAACTCAGTACGGGCTGACCAGTGTTTCCCTTTTCCCTACCAGTTGCAGGCATCACGGCAAGTATGGATACACAATACACACATGGCAAAAACACTTGTCATATAATATAGAATTAAAAAATGTAAAAATGTTTTAAAAAGTTTAAAACTATATTCGGGATATAAGGAATATCTAACCAAGGGATGTGCTTGTTTCCCTGACCAGATACATGACATTCTGTCACCCAGCAAGCAGTTACCTTCACATCCTTTCCTATCAGTCCAAACTGCCCCCTCTAGAAGGCAACCAGGTGTTCTGGCTATATATATATGTTATATATAATACATGATCTATTAATCATCACTTAAATATACTTTTGTTTTTTTTTTTTTTTTTTTGTCTTTTTTGAGACAGGGTCTCCCTGTAGCCCCAGCTGTCCTGGAATTCGCTCTGTAGACCAGGCTGGCCTTGAACTCACAAAGATCCGCCTGCCTCTGCCTCCCAAGTGCTAGGACTAAAGGCGTGCGCCACCACGCCCGGCATACTTTTTTTTTTTTTTTTAAGACAGGGTCTCCCTTTAGTCCCAGGTGGCCTGGAGCTTGCTATGTAGACTAGGCTGGCTTGAACTCACAGAGATCCACCTGCCTCTGCCTCTGCCTCTGCCTCTGCCTCCTGAGTGCTAGGATTAAAGGCATGTGCTACCATGCCTGCCTTAAAGACCGTTCTTAGCTACCATGTGGGTGCTGGGATTCAAACCTGGATCCTTTGCAGGAGCAGTCAGTGCTTTTAACCACTGAACCATCTCTCCAGCCCGGATTCTGATTTTTTTTTAAACCATAAATTAGCTTTGCTTATTCCAGAACTTAATTTAGAGATGGAATTGTACTCTTTTGTGTCCAGTTCAGTGTAATCTTTGTGAGATTGGCCCATGCAGGTAAAATTACTGAGTAACATTACATCCTATGAATATACCACAATTGATTTGCTTATTCTCTAATTAGGAGCATTTGGGTTGTTTCCACTTTGGCCTGTACTCATAGCTGAAAGCTGTGGACATTCTAGTACAAATTTTGTTTGGTTTTGTTTGGACATGTATTTTCCTTTCTTTTAGAGAAGGTCCAGAAGTAGAATTGCTACATCAAAGAGTAGGTTTTTTTTTGTTTTTGTTTTTTTTCCTTTTTGAGACAGGGTTTCATTCTGTAGCCCAGGCTGGCTTTTAGACTCAATGGCAAAATGGCTCAGCTTCCTGAGTACTGGGATTACAGGTATGTGCCACCATGCCTGGCCTAAATTTTGAACTTAAAAAAAGTTATTTATTTTATCTAATTTATTTATTTTTTTAGTGCTTGTGCATGCTAGGCAACTGGTCTACCATTCAGCTACATCCCAACCCCTGCATCTTTATATGAAACAGAGAAACTCTCATCCATTTTACATTTTTCACCAGCAATGCCATTAAGTTCTGGCTGCCCTTTACTCTCACTAATGTTGGCTGTTGTCAGTCGTTTACATTTTAGCTACTGTAGTAGGTATTGTGTTTTGGTATTTCACTGGTTTAATTTGCATTTTTCCTGATGACTGATGATGCTGATCCAATGAAGCTCTTTGTCCAGTTACTTTAATGAGTGTCTCTTGGGTCCATTTATCCCTATAGGGCCACCCCATTGTTCCAACATCATCTGTGGAGAAGGCTTTTTCTTTCCCCCATTGAATTGGATATTTTAGCCTAAAATCTGCTGGCCCTAGACATGCACCCGAGTAGTTGTATAGTGTCTCCACCAGCCGTGACATTTCTCTAGAAGTTAAAATAGGTTGTTCATCTGACTACTCCCCCTTATTCCCTGTGTAGATGCTAGTCATTGAGTCATTGAGGTGTTCTCTCTAGAGAGTGTCCACGTGACTTCAGAATCCCTACCAACCAGGCTCTGTGGGAGTCTTTGACAGTCATTTGGAGTTGTTGTTTGAGAGAGGAATCACTCTTGGCACCTCTGCCTGAAATAGTCATAGGAGATTGTGCTGTTTGTTAAAGGCCCCACAGCAGCTGATGGGCAGATCCATGGTGTGCTCCAAAGCCTGTGTCCTAACCACTGCCCCTCAGTACTGCTCAGGGAGTCTTTTAAGCAAGTGGGTAGTCTCCCTCACCTGAGTCTCTTCCTGTTTGATGGGGACAGTGACTGCTTACAGGAGTGGTTTGAGGAGTAATGAGGTAATCCACAAAGTAGCTAATGAATGGGGTGCCCAGCACACAGCAGGTGCTGGGTAATGGGCTGTGGTGATGGTAACAGCGAAGATGACAGTGATGTCTTAGGTGAAGTTCTTATTTCTGCGAAACAGACTGACACAGTCAATAGGGACTTTACAGCACTAGTTTGTAGGAGCCTCATTTATTTCCATGTATGTTTGACTCTTGGCCTTCCGAGTTGTGGCTCCAGAGAGGAGCCCTGTTTCCTAGCCTTGTGCCTTTTCTGTTCTGGGTAGGAGAGTAGGGCCAACTGGGTTCCCAGAATTGTCTCTCTGGGGACCTCCTTCATCCTCCTTTGATTCTGCCCCTACCTCCCTTTCCAAACCTTCACACTAGCCCCATAGTTCTGCCGTAGTAGATGCCAGTCCAGTCCTTGTGACCTGGTCCCAGGTCCCTGAGGTGCCTCTTCACAGTGGTTAAATGCTGTAGAGTTGTGAAGCTTAGTGTCTGGAGACTCATTTCCCTGGGATCAGGTGCTTCTTAGCTGTGTGACTTTTCTGAGCCTCACCTTCCTCATGTGTGGGGGTGGGGGGCAGTAAGAGTTCTCACCTGGTGGTTGTCACTGATTGGAAAGGTGTGCACTTGTCACTCAGAACAGTCACAGGTAGTTGGTACTATGTAAGTGTCAGTCATTATTCTTCTAAAAAAAACTTTGTTTCTGAAAGATGACACTTGGTTTCTAAGCTGACATGGCTTAGAAATTCCAGAAAGAAGCACAGCACAGTTCTGTGGCCACCGTGTCTCTCCTAGGTACTTCCTGACCTCTGCCCTGCCAGGTGTCCACAGCTGAGGGGCATGGTGCTGCCAGCGTCCCCCTCGAGGGTTCTGGAACGGGACTGTGTGAAGACATGCCTGGCTTGAGGCCGTGGGCGTTCTGAGGTGGCCTTGGAACACATTTCATGGTCTGTTGGGCCCCACCGGAAGGTTCTTTCTGAGTTCCTTCTGTAGCTAATGTCAAGATGAACCCAGGATAGATGCTGACCTGTGAGGACAGTGGAAGGCTGAGAGCAGGGCACAAAGGCTCTGGGAGGCCATGAGAGGAGCAGCCACTCACTCTGTCCACCTGAACAGTCTGTTGTCCGGGCATCAGATGCCTGGAGAAGGCGCCCAATTGCTGGACCCTCCCCTCTCCTCTTACAGTGCTCTCCCTCACTGTTTGCCTGGTCAGTCAAGGCTTGGCTTTTAATGGAGCACTTCGTTATACCACCTATCTGTGTGACCGGCCATGTTGCCCTGGAACTCGGCACCTGGTTCTATGACCTCCCGTAGTGGGCAGTGCTGGGTCTAGCACAGAGCTCTGCCTCATCCTATACTTCATTGAAAACAAAACGAAACAAAACAAAACAATTTATTTGTGTGTGGTGTGGTATAGCAGACATGTGGAAGTCAGAGCACAACCTGGGTTTACTCCATCATGTGGGTCCCAAGGGTTAAACTCAGGTCGTCAGCCTTGGTGGCAAATGCTTTGACTTGCAAAGCCATCTTACTAGCTGTGATTCTGGACTTTAGTAATCAACTGTGGCACCCTGTTCTGAGAACTTCAGCTCTGATATTTACGGAACTAAACTTGGCCCATAGGGTTATTTGAGGCTCAAGGAGGATGTGGGCTGGCAGGCCTTCCATAAAGGGTGGGGTATTGTACCGGGAGTGTGATTTCAGTCTCTTGAGGAGACGAGCAGTTGGCATCATGGTCAGTGAACCAAACATTTGTAGGGTGGTTTTAGAAAAGCCCACTTTTCTCCTTTAATTGCTGTACTTGCTTCAGTGAGACCAGCTTGGCATCAAGTGCCCTCTGTCCTCCATCCCCACCCCATGCCCTGCATGAGTGTCACAGACCAGTCCCTCAATCCTGGTATCTGGGGCTTTAGGGGCCGCCGATGGTGGGTTCCTTTCTTCCTGAAGGTGTACCCCTGTGCAAAGCTGCAGCAGCTAGGTCCTGTGACTCTCGCTTCTGCTGTCCGCTGGCCTTTCCCCTTGGACTTCTGTCAGACTCTCTGTTCCTGGCTGAGAATGGAGCATGGACATGGAGATTGGGGCACTGGGGTGTATATTCATCTCTACGGCCACTGTAACAATTCTACACATTTGGTGGGTGGCTTAAAATAACAGAAACATGCTTTCCCCTGGCTCTGGAGGCAGAAGTCTGAAATTAGGGTGTCAGCAGAGCCTCGCTCCCACCAAAGGCTCTTGGAGAAACCTTGCTTGTCCTTCCGTGTTCTGGGCATTCTTCCCAGCATTTCTCTGCCTCCGTGTTCCTGTGGCCTCTCTACTTTGTGTGTGTCTTATCTGGACACTTATCTGCCATCAGATATAGCGCTCCCTGGGTGTCCAGGATGGCGATCACATCGTGAGACCTGTATCTTAGCTGCTGTGTCTGTTGCTCCAGCTTCTTTCCGCACCTATACCTTGGCTGGGTAATTTACATACCAGACATGTTTTGCCTACAGTTCTAGAGCCGGGAAGTCCTAAGTGCTGGTTGGATTTGGCATCTGGTGAAAGCTTGCTTCTGCTTCCAAGATGGTACCTTGTGTTGTCACATTCAGGAAGTGGAAGGGATAAAGGCCTAGTTAGTTCCTCCAGCCCTTCCATAAACTAATCAGCTCCCAAGCTCTCCCCCTCTGATGCCTTTCCTTTGGGGCTTAAATTTGAACATACGAAATTCTAACATTCACATCCTAAACTCACCCCCATACCATCTGACTTCCAGGTTTTTAGACATACACATGTCTTTTGGGGCACTAGCATTTAACCCCCTACAAGAGTCTGAACTTTTCTATTCTAGGAGTTCCTAGTGGGAGTGTGGTGAGATCCAGAGCCCTGCCAGCACATGGTCCCTCTGTATAGTTGGATATCAGGGGTGACTGCAGGTGCCTAGGATGGGGCGGGGCATGCCATGGCTTGCTGAAAGTAGCCCCTATGCACCTGCACCTCACACAGTCAGGGCTGGGTCTGGCTGTCCCCTAGTGGCCACCACAGAAGCTGATATACAAGGAGCCCACAGTAGATGCTCAATGAATACCAGCAAATGACTGATGGTGCTTCACTGATTGGTCCACATTAGAATGTGGCCATGCAAAAAAAGCTTACTGTTTTCCTGGAGAATTTTTGTAAGTCTTCTCTTTCTTGAAAATAAACAGCAGCAACAACAAAACTCAACTTTATATCAATTATTTTTAATAGTTGATATATACTTACTATGAAACATTTAAGCGATGGTAAAGAACAAAGAAGTACATTGTTAAAATATTAATAGTGCCTTAATAATCTAGCCATCCAGAAATATCCATTACTACTGCTTGCCAAGCATCCAGATAGGTTGGCATTGCATATATAGATAGAAGCATGCATAAATGAGATCATTCTGTTTATGCTCCTTCATAATAAAAAGAGTCCAATTTGATTTTCCATGCATTTATCCAGTGAAGAAAAAAAACTCCAAGTGGCTCAGAAGGAATTACCCAAAGTGTAGAGAGATATTTCCTCTCTAGAAGAGATAGTATTTGTTATGCGTTCTCTAAAGATGCAGGGAAAGATCATTATAAAAAAGACCAAGCCAGGCACGATAGCGTATAGCTGCAATCCCACCCTTGGGAGACGGAGGCAGTAGGATCTGAGTTCAAGGTCATCCTTGGCTATATAGTGACTTAAGGGCCAGCCTAGGTAACAAAGACTATCTCAAAAAACAAAAATGTATAAGATGACCAAACCTTTGAGAATACAAATGATTGATAATGAAGAATTGTTCCCTTATATATTGTGGCTGGCTCCCGCTTTGAAATATGAGAACCACGTGATTTTGTAGGGAAGACAGTGTGGCCTATGAACTTGGTCCCTGGGAGAGTGTGCTCCTCTGGAGAGGAACTGTTGTTCGGTAGCAGGTTTGTCTCTGCATCTGTGTGGAGGAAGCCATCAAGAGCCATATGGAAACCATGCTGAACTTGTCTCAGGAGCGAATTAGGTTTGTAAGAGAAAGACATGGGCTGAGTGGATTTGATTTGGCAGTGGGATGGAGAGGATTCTGAAATGTCAGATGTTAATATGATGGCTGGCTGGCCGTACATAGGAAGCCAGGAGTGGGGGTAGATCATCTGTTGTAGAGGAGGAAAGTGCGAGAAAGGAAATGGGAAAGGGAGGAGAGCAAGGAGGAGGGCAGGTGGAAGGAGACCAGGGGTGGTGATGGTAGTGGAGGGGGAGGGGAGGTGGAAGGAGACCAGGGATGGTGATGGTAGTGGAGGGAGAGGGGAGGTGGAAGGAGACCAGGGGTGGTGATGGTAGTGGAGGGGGAGGGGAGGTGGAAGGAGACCAGGGGTGGTGATGGTAGTGGAGGGGGAGGGGAGGTGGAAGGAGACCAGGGGTGGTGATGGTAGTGGAGGGGGAGGGGAGGTGGAAGGAGACCAGGGGTGGTGATGGTAGTGGAGGGGGAGGGGAGGTGGAAGGAGACCAGGGGTGGTGATGGTAGTGGAGGGGGAGGGGAGGTGGAAGGAGACCAGGGGTGGTGATGGTAGTGGAGGGGGAGGGGAGGTGGAAGGAGACCAGGGGTGGTGATGGTAGTGGAGGGGGAGGGGAGGTGGAAGGAGACCAGGGGTGGTGATGGTAGTGGAGGGGGAGGGGAGGTGGAAGGAGACCAGGGGTGGTGATGGTAGTGGAGGGGGAGGGGAGGTGGAAGGAGACCAGGGGTGGTGATGGTAGTGGAGGGGGAGGGGAGGTGGAAGGAGACCAGGGGTGGTGATGGTAGTGGAGGGGGAGGGGAGGTGGAAGGAGACCAGGGGTGGTGATGGTAGTGGAGGGGGAGGGGAGGTGGAAGGAGACCAGGGGTGGTGATGGTAGTGGAGGGGGAGGGGAGGTGGAAGGAGACCAGGGGTGGTGATGGTAGTGGAGGGGGAGGGGAGGTGGAAGGAGACCAGGGGTGGTGATGGTAGTGGAGGGGGAGGGGAGGTGGAAGGAGACCAGGGGTGGTGATGGTAGTGGAGGGGGAGGGGAGGTGGAAGGAGACCAGGGGTGGTGATGGTAGTGGAGGGGGAGGGGAGGTGGCCTTGAGTTGTCAGAGCTCATGAGTGACAGGCCCAGACTGAATTTACCCTCTGATAGCCTTGACCAACAGGCTGTTAAAAACCTTCTTTCAATACTGGTTAGAGGGGATCCACCCTCCAGTCCTTTGACATACGGCCTACTGAGGAGGTCTGGAGTCTGCCCCTGTTTTTTTGAGGAACAGTTTAGAGCTTCAAGGTGGTTATCAGAATCAAGTTTACCCCAGACCGTGAATAATATATGCCACACAGCATTTAATTTAAAAAATTTAACAAAATGATTGATTGATTGAGTGTATGTGTATGTGTGTGATGTGTGTGCCTGCCTGCATATGTGTGGGTATGAATAAGTTTTTTTTTTCTGAAATGGGGTCTCATGTAGTCTAAATTGGCTCTAAACTCAATATGCAAATGAGGAAGACCTTGAACTCCTGATCCTCCTGCCTCCATCTTCTGAGTGCTGAGATTCCAGTGTGCACCACCCCGTTTGAGGAGCACGGACATGATTCTAACCAGAGACCATTCCAAAATGCCTCAGTTCCCTTTCTGCAGAGCTGGGCTGGACTTGGGGTGCTCAAGGAGGTCTCTGTCAGTTTCTTCTGGCTGCTGTTGTAAGTGGCCGCAGACTCAGGGCCTGAAGACAGCCCAGATTCATCCCCTTATGTTTTTGAAATGGGTCTTCCTAGGCATTGGTGAGGCTACATCCCCTCCAGTGGTTCTGGGGAGAATCCATTTCCTGGTTCTTTCCAGCTTAGAAGCTTCTAGAGAAGGCCACCTGTGTGCTTGGCAGCTGGTCCCATGCCTTTGTCTTCAGAGCCAGTGACTTTGGGCCAAGTCCCTTTGGTTTTCTTCTGATGACATAGGGCCTACTAGAACCTTCTGATTCCTCTTTCCATCTCAGGGCCAGCTGGAGGAAGCCTCGATTCTGTCTGTAGCTGAAATAACCCATGGCAGGGTAACCACATACATCCATAGTTCCGGGGGTCAGGAACAGGGTCTCTCTGGGGGAGCTTCACAGTTCAGTGGCAGCAGCTGGGCCTTCTTCAAACCTGGTTTCCTCTTGTGTAAGACGGGGAACTTCACCTGCTTAGGTATCTGTGGAATTCCTTGCTCTGACTGAGGTGCCACTGCCCAAGTTCTTTGCTTTGTGAATCTGTGACTGATTTCACATGTTCTTACACGGGGGCTGGAGGAATGTTGATTGTCCCTGCATCTTTATGTAGAGAAAAGAAAGCCATGTGACACTCCTGTTGTCAGTTCGGCATTGAGACATGACCTCGATTTTGTGACCTTCAGTTAGCAACTTGAAGATCCCACGTGGAAAGGTGCTGGTGGTGGGGAATAAGCTTTGTTCTCCAGCCCTAATAGGGACTTGTCTAATCTTTTAATTTGTTTTGTTTGTGAGACAGGTTTCACGTAGCCCAGGCTGGCCTCCAACTTGCCTCCATCTTGCAAGTTCTGGGTTTACAGATATGTGCCATCATGTCTGGTTCTATGGGGTGCTGGAGGTCCTGGGAACTGGACCCAGGGCTTGGCACATGTTAGACAAGCGCTGTACAAACTGAGATACATCCCCAGCCCTGATTTATTTATTTACTTTGTTATGGTTTGGAGGCTGATCTAGAACTTACTGTGTATCCCGAGTCGGCTTGAAACTCATGATCCTCCTCCTGCCTTAGCTTCCTGCCTGCTGGGATTATAGGCATGTGCTACCACGCCCAGCCTTTGTCTAATCTTTTCTTGAAAGAAAGTGCCATTGCTTGCCTCCAGCCATACGTTGTCATTCTCTTCTGATCTAACCTGAATCTTTCTTGCTGAAAATTGAGCCTGACCGCTCTCAACTTGGCAGGCAAAGCTGCCCACAGGTGGATAATGACACGTAACCCCGTAATCGGCTTCTGCCTTGTTCTCATCATGTCGTCATTTTGGCTCCAAGGGTAGGGGCCTTTTGGAGTGGGCATCAGGGATGATCAAGATCACCAAGAATAATTCAGAGATTGCCAAGGGCTTGTTTACAAATGTTTACAAGTCTGACCGAGAACTCTTACATCTATAAATAGATAAGAGGATAGGATTATATTTAAAAAAAAAAAAAAAAAAGAAAAGCGTGTGGGTCTGGGGTCATTGGGTGGGAGGAGAGGGAGACAATTCACTATGTTCAGACTTCTGTGCTTAGGTAACCCCAGGTAACCTGCCTTGTGTGGAAAGTCCCCCTCCTTGTCCCCTAGGTCAGATACCGTTGCCTGGCTACGGGAGGCTCCATCAGGGAGAGAGAACAGGCACACATGTTTAAAATTCAATATTGTGGCCTGGCAAACATTCTAGCAGGGCCTTCCAGCCCACCAGTAATCTCTAATTCTCCCCAGTCCTTGCAGGCAGGGCTCTGTGCTGAAGCCCAGCTGGTGTCTCCTGGGAATTGGCTGTCAGCTGCTATGGGGAAGACAGGGTCGGGGGTGGGCTGGTCACTGCGTTAGCCCATAAGGACTGTCACCCTGACCATAATGGCCTGGGTTCTTGGCTGGATGGAGCTTCAGATTCCTGTCTGCTTTAGAGGAGGCCTGCCCTTTGAAGGATGTGCACAGGGCACCTGGCCCAGGCAGCTTAAGAGTAAGGGATGAAGTCCAGCAAGCCCCTGGCCTGGGATAGGTGGAGTCTTTGAGAGGAAAGGACATCTTTTTAAAAAATTCTCTTTTATTTTTTTATGAGTGTTTTGTCCGCATGTATATAAGTGTACCCATGTGTGCAGTGCCCTTGGAGGTCAGAAGAGGGAATCAGATTCCCTATAACTGGAGTGATGGACCATTGTTAGCTGCCATATGGGTGCTGAAAACCAAACCTAGGTCTTCTGCAAGAGCAGCCAGTATTCTTAACCCTTAAGCCATCTCTCCAGCCCCCACAATCAGCCTATTTAGAGAGGATCCCTTGCCCAGGTCACACAGAGACTTTCCATGCACTCTTCAAGGGGAACCTTCTGTCCGGTAGGTGAGTCTTGTCCCTGTCAAGCAGAGACTCCTGGCTAAGGTGGTTGAATCCTGAAGAATGCAGGTGGGGGTCCAAGTGTGAAGTGCCTGGCCCCCCAAGCAGCCTCCTTTGCTCCTGAGGTAGAGCAAGGGTCCAGGTGGGCAAGCAGAGGTGGTGAGCAGACCATCCCACTTTTGAGGTGGGGAAGTAGGCCAGCCCCTCTGGAACACAAATAGTTGCTTAGGGCATCCTGAAGGGTGCTGTCTAGATTTTGTCTTTCCTAACACTAGCTTGGGAGGTCAAGAACAGGACCAGCGATTGGTCCAGCTGCCTGGGTTTCATGCTTACCTCTCTTGTAGCTCAGGATCTTCGTACCCCATAGCTTCTCTGTAGGCACAGCTGGGATCCTGCCTTCCATGTTCCCCTCTAGAAGAGTCCCTGCACTTCACACCTTAGCATGTGGGGAGGGTCACTTCATTCACTTTTCGAACACTTACTCAATGCTCATCATGGCTAGTTCTGCTGAGGCCCTGGGGACACACTTCAGGACACGCGGCAGACACTGTCCTCACGCAGCTTGCTTTCTGCTGAGGGAGACTCTGAGCAGAAACCAGGCATCCACCTGAGTGAGGCTTCTGGCATGTGCTCTGAGGCAGGGACAAGGATGGCATTTTGGTTTTCAAGACATCAAGGTCAGAGCAGGAAATGTGAGGCCTAGAAGAGCCCAGGAGAAGGGGGCAGGTAAGTGGCACCTGAAGGGTGAGAAGGAAAGGTTGTGTGAAGGGCAGGGATAGCATACATGAATCCTGGAGAGAAGACGTGCAAAGGAACCGAGACAGGGAAGAGCCTGCACCTTGGGAACAGAAGGGGCTGTGTGGCTGCAGGGACACCAACAAGAGGCAGAACACACCTGCACGTGGAGCCTCATGTTAAATTTTTATTGTGTGTGTGTGGCATGTGAGTGTGTGCATTCACAGAATGTGTTCAGGAGTCTGTTCTCTCTTTCCACCAGTTGGGTTCTGGGGATGGAACTCGGGTCATCAGGCTTGGTGGCAGGCACCTTTGCCTGCTGAACCGTCTTGCTGGCCTAGGGGTTTGGATTTTAATAAGCAGACAGATGTTATTTACATCTGGCAGGCACATGGAGAATGGATTCTAGATCAGCCAATGTGGGATGCTGAAAACCAAAGGAGGCCCGGTGAGAGAGCCTGTTGCTGGACCTTTGAGGACAGTAGGGATGGCAGGACTGAATGGTTGAAGGCTGTGTGGGAGACCAAGACAGTGGAATGGGCTGATGGGCTGGGTGTGGCAGATGAGAGGAGGCTAGGTGTGTAGCCAGACGGGTTGGTCAGAGGAGGCAGAATGACTGCCATATGAGATGTAGGGTGGACGGCATTCCATGAAGCAGGCAGCTAGGCCTGAGACTCCATCCACTCCAGAGGGAGGAGGGTTTCCCAAGGCCCAGGCTCTCTCCTGTAGCTAACCCACTCACCATAGCTTCCCTGCCCGCCGAAAGTACGGACCCCCTTCTCAGTCCAAGTGTCCTGTTTTCTAAGCTGGCTCCGTGAGGTGCTGCTCTTGAGATGGCTTCTTGTGCCCTACTGAATCCAGACACCTGCACCATCCCTCCTCCAGCAGCCGAATCCTGTCTTTCAGGCCTGGGAGAACGTGGCACGGTCTCACATTTCTGTTGATCCTTTCAGGTGGGTTACTCACAGGGCACCAGGTTACCCTTCCCATTAGGTAGCTATATTTTAGTGAAAATGGCCCAGCCTGGTGGTGAATGTCTGTAATCCCTGCACTTGGGAGGCTGAGGCAGGAGGATTGAAAATTCAAGGTCAGTCTAGGCTCCAGAGTGAGATTTTTTTTAAAAAAAAACAAAAACAATTAGTGAAATTGGGTCTGTGCCTTGGGACCAGCACACCTGCTTTTGGGGAGTTGAAACGATGTGGAAGCACTCCCAGGATGTAGGAGTTGGGAACTCTTAGATGGATCTGCTGGGTGCTGGGTAATCTGCTGTCTGGGTTTCACCCAGCGCTGGCAGGTGATCTGGAACTGCAGAGGCCCCAGCTGTGGCCTGCTCCTCCCCAGGGCTCTCCAGGCCCCCTTGTGGCCAACGCCATCAATGCCAGGTGGTAGTCCATAGCTACAGCCCAGTGGGGAAGGGGTAAAGAGCCCACCAGCTGCCCTGTATGCCTTGTGGGTATGCCTAGCACGTCCTTCGTCAGCTCACCACTCAAGAGCCCCAGGAGAGCTCTTAGTCCAGGGCTGAGTGCGCCCCCCCCCCCGCCCCCCAGCTTGATCTGTCAGAGCAAGGGCTTCTGGTGGGCCCCACATTCCCCGCTTTATAGAACTGTTCCCTATTTCAGTCTTACCTAGCTTTCTCCTTGAGTCCCAGGTCTGCAAGATGACCTGGGCTTAGGGAGCAGGGGCTAGCACTACTTCTGACACTTAACATTGGATGCATCCATCACTTTGGGTTGCAAGGAAATGGATCATGAGCAAAAGGCTAGGGGGCTCCTTGAGTGCTCCTGCTCTGAGTGCTCCTGCTCTGAGTGCTCCTGCTCTGAGTGCTCCTGCTCTGAGTGCTCCTGCTCTGAGTGCTCCTGCTCCTTGAGTGCTCCTGCTCTGAGTGCTCCTGCTCTGAGTGCTCCTGCTCTGAGTGCTCCTGCTCCTTGAGTGCTCCTGCTCTGAGTGCTCCTGCTCTCTGTGTCCCTCCTCTCTTGTCTGGGAGCCTGAGCTGGGGGGGCTACTGGGTGGACACACTGGAACTAGTGGTACATGATAACTTTATGGCAGGAAGGTATATACAGCTGGTCACTTCTCGCCTTTAGAGCCCATAAACCTGGACTGGGTATGTATTTGAGATGAGTGAATGTTTATTATGTGTGTGGGTGGGGGTGGATGTCACTGCGAATGTTTTAGATAGCACTTTGTTTCGCTACCCTGTGTTTGGGGTGTCTGGAGGTGGACACTGTGGGACTCTGTACTGTGAATGCATTTGCAGCTGAATAATTTCCCCCAAACAAGACAGCTGGGCCTCGAATGGGCAGTCCAGTGTTCCTCCTGTAAACCTATTTAGGGTCTCCATTTGCCGCAACACCCCATTTATCGGCCTCAGCTAGCAAAGCAGGGCGGGGCAATTGTGTTACTTGACATATGGCTTATGGAGAAGAGAGCTGCTTAGCATCAGAGTCCCCATGCGTTTTACATGTATAATTAGGCTGTTGGAGCTTGGGGGCTGAAGCACTTATTTAGGTAATCATTAACTGGACGTTGAGGAAGGAAAGGAACATGCAATTTGCAGCCATCTTCTCTTCCTGAAGGTTAACCTGAGATGAAACTCCCAGCCAGTGGGGAAGCTGGAGCCCCTCAGCCTCCCTTCGTGGCTCTGTGGTGAGCAAAGGTTGGTTGCCTTTTAGGGGTGGCCAGGACTGAGTGGGGATGACTGAGATGGCATGTGTCGGGCATGTCAGAAGCATGACTGTTGTTGTCATTTCTCATGTGCTCTTTTTCTTTATTTTTATTTTATTTGTATGTGTATGTTGCCTGAATGTGTGTAAGTGCACCCGTGTGTACAATGCCTGTGTAGGTCAGAAGAAGGCTTCAGATTCCTCTGGAGTTATGGATGGTTGTTAGTTGCCATGTGGTTGCTGGGAATTGAACCCTGGTAGCCAGTACTCTTAACTACTGAGCCATCTCTCCAGCCCATGAACTGTTTTTCTTAAAAATTATTATTTTTTTACTCTTTGAGAATTTTGTACTTGAGTTCTGTATTTGCATTGTCTCCACCCCTTCTAGCCCCTCCCACTCTTCCCATGTATTGTATTTGCATTGTCTCCACCCCTTCTAGCCCCTCCCACTCTTCCCATGTATTGTATTTGCATTGTCTCCACCCCTTCTAGCCCCTCCCACTCTTCCCATGTATTGTATTTGCATTGTCTCCATCCCTTCTAGCCCTTCCCACTCTTCCCATGTGCCTCCCGCACAATTTCTTGTCTTTACCTTTGATTACTTTTATATATAGATGTATATTATGTAAAATATATATAAATAATGTACTAGTCCATTTAGTGGTGCTCATAGCTTTATGGCTGCCAGGTTGAGATTAAATAACCTCCCAGGGAGCTGGTTCCCAGAGAAAACGGATTGTCCCTACCTCAGCCTCCATTGATTGCCTGTGACTCTTCATCTTGAGGTGGGGCTCTGTGAAGTTCTCCCCATCTACCTTGGCATGTCAAGTGGTTTTGTCATCATGCAGATCTTGTTAGACTACCTTTCTGTGGAGATTTCATGGCTGCAGCTTCCCTGTCATACATGTCTAGAATGCATTAACTAGCAGCAGGTGGCTTGTCCCTCTGACTCTTACATTCTTTCCTCCCCCTCTTCTACAATGTTCCCCTGAGCCTTAGGTATAGAAGTTGCATTGCAGATGTGTTTCTTATGGCTGGAAACCTTACAGTCACTTATTCTCTGCATTTGACTAGTTGTGGAGCTTTGTAATAGTCTCCATCTGTTGTACAAAGAAGCTTCTTTGATGAGTGGTGAGAGGTACACCTGTCTGTAAATAGAAGGATGCATATTTAGCAAATAGTAAGAAATCATGTGGGACTAGGGAAGTGACAGAAGTAGGTTCTTCTCTAGGGTCTGTGAACTTTCCAGCCATGAGTATTTGGCTGTTTAAAGTACCATGCATAGATTCTCTCCTATTGAGTGGGCCTTAAGTCCAATTAGACAGCAGTGTGTGATTTTTGGATCCTTTGGCTTGGTTTTCTCAAGTAGCCCTAGTAGTGTGTTGGATGGTAGGATAGGATGACTCTGCATATTGGAGACTAGCTTGGGGTCACAGCTGAGTTATTGATAGGACCCGGACAGCCTCCCTGGGGGTGGCCAAGTTCATGGTTCTTTGAGATGATGCTGGACTCCTTCTGCAGACATGGGGAGATAGACGAATGCTCAGGCAGGAGATAGCCTCTGAGCTAGAGAGAGAGGCAGGAGATAGCCTCTGAGCTAGAGAGAGAGGCAGGAGATAGCCTCTGAGCTAGAGAGAGGGGAGAGGAGATAGCCTCTGAGCTAGAGAGGGGAGAGGAGATAGCCTCTGAGCTAGAGAGAGAGGCAGGAGATAGCCTCTGAGCTAGAGAGGGGAGCAGGAGATAGCCTCTGAGCTAGAGAGAGGGAGCAGGAGATAGCCTCTGAGCTAGAGAGAGGGGAGAGGAGATAGCCTCTGAGCTAGAGAGGGGGGGAGGAGATAGCCTCTGAGCTAGAGAGAGGGGAGAGGAGATAGCCTCTGAGCTAGAGAGAGAGGCAGGAGATAGCCTCTGAGCTAGAGAGGGGAGAGGAGATAGCCTCTGAGCTAGAGAGGGGAGAGGAGATAGCCTCTGAGCTAGAGAGAGGGGAGGAGATAGCCTCTGAGCTAGAGAGGGGAGAGGAGATAGCCTCTGAGCTAGAGAGAGGGGAGGAGATAGCCTCTGAGCGAGAGAGAGGGGAGAGGAGATAGCCTCTGAGCTAGAGAGAGGGGAGAGGAGATAGCCTCTGAGCTAGAGAGAGGGGAGGAGATAGCCTCTGAGCTAGAGAGAGGAGAGGAGATAGCCTCTGAGCTAGAGAGAGGGGAGGAGATAGCCTCTGAGCTAGAGAGGGGAGAGGAGATAGCCTCTGAGCTAGAGAGGGGAGAGGAGATAGCCTCTGAGCTAGAGAGAGGGGAGGAGATAGCCTCTGAGCTAGAGAGAGGGGAGAGGAGATAGCCTCTGAGCTAGAGAGAGGGGAGAGGAGATAGCCTCTGAGCTAGAGAGAGAGGCAGGAGATAGCCTCTGAGCTAGAGAGAGGAGAGGAGATAGCCTCTGAGCTAGAGAGGGGAGAGGAGATAGCCTCTGAGCTAGAGAGGGGGGCAGGAGATAGCCTCTGAGCTAGAGAGAGGGGAGAGGAGATAGCCTCTGAGCTAGAGAGGGGAGCAGGAGATAGCCTCTGAGCTAGAGAGAGGGGAGAGGAGATAGCCTCTGAGCTAGAGAGGGGAGAGGAGATAGCCTCTGAGCTAGAGAGAGAGGCAGGAGATAGCCTCTGAGCTAGAGAGAGGGAGCAGGAGATAGCCTCTGAGCTAGAGAGAGGGAGCAGGAGATAGCCTCTGAGCTAGAGAGAGGGGAGAGGAGATAGCCTCTGAGCTAGAGAGGGGAGCAGGAGATAGCCTCTGGGCTAGAGAGAGGGGAGAGGAGATAGCCTCTGAGCTAGAGAGAGGGGCAGGAGCTGCAGGAGCTGTGGGTCAGGCACAGGTGCCACATCTGGTTGTGATGAGTTCTGTCTGGGTGGGCAGACCCAGAATTTTCTTCATGGTCTTCCTCCCTGGACACAAGCCTCGGCCAGTTCTGGTGAGGAGGCGGGTAGGGATGCAGGTTTCCAGTACCTGTGGTTCCAAACTTGCCCGAGGCTGGGGAGGGGATGGGTGACAGAAGTTTTTGCTGGCTGGTTCCTAGCTGAGTACAGTGTGCAGCACAGGAGTCCCCAGGAGGAAAGTAGGCAGGGAAGGAAAAGGGACGGGGAGAGAAGCCTAGGGATAAGCAGAGGCCTAGACAGAGGGCAGCCCGTGGGTTTATATCTTCCAGGGGAAGGAAGCCAGGAGGGAAGTGGAGGTTTTCTGCCTCTAGCTCTACCTTCTTGGCCCCGGGGACTCTCTCCTCTTCAGGAAGAGGGGCAGCAGGAAGTCTCATGAGACCCAGTGGCCACTGCCAGGCCAAATCCAAACCTGCCTCTCCTTCCCTCCCTGTCTCTGATGAAGCTACCAGTTTACCCTGTCACAGTCCCAGCAAAGTTTGTCTCAAATGACCTAAAGCGATTCCCACAGTTGTTTTTCTAGATCCCCTTCTGGGAGGCTCAGACCTGAAGCCGAGTCCAACTTTGTGGGGCAGACTGGGAATTTCAGGCCACACTGCATAAAGACCAGGAGCTTTGCTGAGTGACACCATGAGATTTGGTGGGGAGAATCTGCACGCTATAGATACTTCAACCAGTACTGGGCAGCTTGAGCTGGAACCCAGTTGCATCTTGGGAAGTGGGACTGTTGCTCTAAGGCAGCCTTTTTTTTTTTTTTTAAGCCTGCCCTTTGCAAACATCTGCTTGCTTTCCCTGATAACTCCTATATCTGTGGTAGCCTTTTTAAAAGATTTGTTTTTATTATTTTTAATTCTATGTCTGTGTGTGGATATGTGCAGGTGAGTGTAGGTGTCCTTAGAAGCCAGAGGCATTGGATCCTCCAGGAGCTGAAGTTATAGGCAGTTGTGAGCTGCCCCACATGCATGCCCCGAACTGAACTTGCAAGAGCAGTGTATGCTCCTTAACTTCTGAGTCTTCTCTCTAGCCCCTGTGGTAGTTTGATACTGAAATGAAATGCCTGAGGCTAGATAACTTTATAAAGAAAAGAAGTATTTTGGCTTCTGGTTCTGGAAGTCCAAGGTGGAGAGCATGTCTCTGGTGATGGTCTCGATGGCCATGGGTCTGCACTGCAGCCTAATGACCTAGTTATCTACCTCTGAGTCTCAGAGTGGAACAGTGCGCCTGCCATACTTCTGGACATGAGGCTTGGGTAGAGAACCTTATGTGTGGAGTACTTTGTTAGGGTCGAGTATTTCAGTGAGAACTAAGTAACTTTTAGTGCCCTTAAAGTAAGTTCTATAAACTTAACAGCATTTTGTTAAGAAAAATTTTGCTTTGTTTTTATGTATGTGAGTGTATTGCCTGCATGTATGCAAGTGTACCCATGTCATGCAGTGCCTGTGGAGGACAGAAGAGGGCAACGGATCCCTTGGAACTGGAATTACAGAGTGTTGTTAGCTGTCATGTGGGTGCTGGGATTGGAACCTGGGTCTTCTGCATAACAGCCAGTGCTCTTAAACACTGAGCCATCTCTCTAGCCCTCAACAGCATTAAAAAAATTAATTTATTATTTTTATTTTTGTGTATGAGCATTTTTATGTGCATGTATGTAAACACACCTGTGTCATGGAGTACCTACAGAGGCCAGAGGAAGTTGTTAGATTCCCTGGAACTGGAGTTACAGATGGTTGCTGGCTGCCAGTGCTGGGAGTAGAACCCAGGTCCTCTGGAAGAACAGCCAGCAGCCAGTGCTCTTAACTGCTGAGCCATCGCTCCAGCCCCGCAACAGTGTTTTATTTATTATTTATTTATTTATTTTTGTCTTGTCTTTTATTTGAGACAGGGTCTCCCTGTAGCCCAAGCTGTCCTGGCTGGAACTCACTATGTAAACCAGGCTGGCCTTGAACTCATGGAGATCTGCCTGCCTCTACCTCCCAAGTGCTGGGACTAAAGGCGTGAGCCACCATGCCTGGCTCGGTAGTGTTTTGATGGCTGCTCTCTGTAGTAGGCTCTCCTGCATTTGTCATCTCCATTCATTCTGGGAGCACCCTGAATGTGGGAGCATTATTCCAGTTTTTCTAGGGAAGACGATGAGACTGGAGGTCACAGGCTGGCCACTGGCCAGGATGTGGTTTGGATGCTGGTCTGTCTGACCTTCAGCCGGTCTTTTCCCTGGAACACAGCTGCTGTTGAAAGTCTGTGGTAGGAAAGGAAGTCCTGCTGCCTGGGGGACTCGTGTTGTCCAGGGTGCTTCATCAGATAATGACCCTTGGGGGTCCTGCGTAGCGGGGCTCTGCTTTGGAAGGAAGGAGCTGACCGAGGTGTACTGGACTGGGGTAATTTGCACAGGCATTACTCTCCTGCTTCCGTGGACAGCATCCGGTTTTGCATCATAAGAATGACTGCTTGTTTCCCTGGCCCTTGGTCCTTCTCTGGTTGGCTGTCTTTGGGGCTCCCCAACCCTGGAACAGCTTCAGTGTGTGGCCATGCTCTGCCTCTATGCAGGACGCTGCTGGGACTGAGGGCTTCCTTGGCAGCTAGAGTTTATTTAACACAGGCACTGGCCTTCTTTCGTACCTTCCTTGCTCTTCCTTCCCATCTTCCCTCCACTCCCGCCCCCCTTCACCTAAGAACATTCTGCCTGGCTCTGCTGCCAGCAGGCAGAATGATCTTCAGCAGGTCAAGGAAACTTGTTGTGCCCCTTCTCAACTAGATCAGCCCAAGGGCCCAATGAGGAGGGCATCTGGGCCTGCGTGGAGTAGAGTAGTGGGGCGGGACTGAGACTGTTCTTCCCGAGTCTCCATCCTCAGTCCATGTTTAGCTCTCCATCTCTCACCTTTCTTGCTACCTTAACGCATTCATTGCTGTGCAGAGGAAGGATTTGGACCATAGCCATATGTGACCAGAGGGGTAGCAGAAGCATTCTGGGCATAGCTTGTCCTGCCAGTTAGGGCCTGCCAATCTCCTGGGGCAGCAGAAGTAGGCATAGCAAGCAGGCTAGATGGCTGCTGTACATTATGGGTCATGGTCCCTGAGCAGGAATGGCATGTTTCTAGAAGCAGGTTTAGGAGGACATGAGGGTGTAGGAGCCCTGCACTGGGTCCTTGGGCTCAGCAGGGTCAGCAGGGTCAGCAGGGTCAGGCCCATGAGCGTTGCCTCATGGCCTCTCCAACATGGGTTTTGGGCCAGCACTTTAGGAGTTGCCAGCCTTCTCTACAGCTCTGGTTTCCTCTCTCACACGGCTCCTGCAAGTGAGGTGGTCCAGGTCTTATCTAGCACTCTGCCCTCTCTTTCCCACCTGTTCTGATCTCTGGGGATGGACTGGTGCCAAGCTCTCTCTGGAGCCATCCCCTCACCAGGCCCTTGAGGACATTTCCGGGCCTCGCTGACCTCCCATGGGCTATTGTTGGAGTTTCTGGAGCAGAAACAGGCCTGGCTGGAGAGAGGAGGTGGGCCATGCCACGGTCTGGCAGCCGGTGGGGCAGGAGTAGAGAGGTCAGCCTTCTGGGTGGGCCGTTCTCATGCTGTGTGGGAGCTGGAGTTTGAGAGGGAGTGTAGAAGGATGGGTGATCAGCACAGTGGAATTTACCAAGGGTAAACTCCCTGCCTCACCTTGCAGTGAACCCAGTACCTACACTGTGCAAAATGGCTGGATTTCTCCATTTTACAGATATGGAAACTGAGGCTTAGAGGCTGAATAATAAGCCGTAGCTTATAAGCAGCAGAGTAATGAGTTGAAAGTATATCTGCAATACTAAGTCAGGGCTGCCTCTACCCTAACACATAACTTTATGGACAGATTTAAAAATTAATGCCTGCTGGGTATGGTGACGCACACCTTTAATCCCAACACTTGGGAGGCAGTGGCAGGCGGATCTTTGTGAGTTTGAGGCCAGCCTGGTCTACACTGTGAGTTCCAGGACATCTTGGGGATACAGGGAGACCCTGTCTCAAAAAGACCAAAAAAGAAAAAAAAAGTTAATGCCTCAATTATTTCCTGCTCCCCTTTGCACCCCTCCCCTCTTCCTCTTCTTTCTTCTTCTGAGTCAGGGTCCCACTGTATAGCCCTGGCTGGCCTACAACTTGGTTTGTAGAACAGGCTGACCTCAAACTCATAGAGATCTACCTCCGGAGTGCTGGGATTAAAGGTGTGCACCGCCATGCCAGGTCTTGCCTTGACTTCTGAGTTGGGCACATTGCTTTCCTCTCAGAGCCAGCCCAGAGTGAAGGCACTGGATAAGTGTGGAGTCTGACACACTTACTACTGGAAAGAGACCCTGTGACCCATGGGAAGCCTGATTTTATTTTCCCAGTATGTCACCTGGGTACTTCTGGCTCTGAGCTTTAAATATAGTCTGAGTCTCCCCAAGCCATTTATTAATTTTTAATTTTTCTCATGGGATAGTTGCAGGGCATGAAGGAATTGTTGTTAAATTAGAATTTGCTTTAAAAACACAGTGATACATCTAATAGATTACAGGGACTCTCTACCCCTTCCCATGATTCCCCTTACTCCCAAATAATCATTTAACATTGTAGCTGCATCTTCTACTTTGGATGTTGATGTTTTAGACTCTGGTCCACAGGGATGCAGGCACCTGCTCTTTTTTCCTTCACTTTCATTCTCCTTGTACAGGGGGCCTTCTCATGGCAAGTGGGGCAGAAGACAGCTTCAGTCCTACTGACACTGGTCCCCACGGCCAGCCCAGCCACAGGCACACGGCACCCCAGTCCTGCTTTTGAGGCAGGGATGGAAGGGGAGACCACTTTTCACCTTTGCTGGGCCCCATCTAGGTAGTTCTTTTCATAAACCTGTGGTGTGGTGGTCCTTGGGAGGGACTGCTTGTCCTTATAAGGTATGACGTGGTGGCTCTGCCAAACCCTGGGCTCCCCAGAAAAATAGCCTTGGCGGTGGAAGTGTCAAAGGTCAGGCCACTAGTCAGTGTGGACTAGCAGCTCTGGGCGGGCAGACACCCAAATCTTGCAGTTCCTTGTTTGATCTTAAGGAAGTTGTCCAACGTCAGCAGCTGCCACCACCGCCTTGGTGGCAGCAGCAGCCACCGCGACAGTGCTGCTAAGGCAGAGAGGGTCCCTGTTTCCTGGGGACAGGCACGGGAAAGATGATGGATTTCTTAAAGAATTTTGTGGTGAGTGTCCCCCATATGTGGATAAGTCTGGCTCCAACCCTGGGGGTGGGGGGGCTGCAGGTAGAACCTCCTGCTCTCACCTGGCAGGGAGCCCTGAGAGGCTGTTTGCCTACCTCAGGCGTAGAAGCCTCCTGTCACTCAGGGGAAGGAGGCGCAGTGCAGGGGAAGGAGGCTCGGAGATCAATGATTAGACTCTGTGTGTGTGTGTGTGTGTGTGTGTTTGGGAGGGCGCTTACGGGAGGACAGACCTTTCCTCCCCAGCGCAGAGGTCAGTGATTAGACTCTGTGTGTGTGTGTGTGTGTGTGTGTGTGTGTGTGTGTGTGTGTGTGTGTTTGGGAGGGCGCGTACAGGAGGACAGACCTTTCCTCCTCAGCCTAGTTCTGAGGTGGAATCCTGCCCTAGGCCTGGACAGACCTTACCTAGATGCTCTGTTGAAAAGGCTTCAGAAGCCCGCCTTGCCCACCAAAGACTATATTGTAGGTGGGTGTGTCCAGGATGTGTGAGAGAGGTGCTGTTTGCTGGGCATACGCCTCACTGGACACTGGGAACTGGCCAGGCCAGCCATGTGGCCAGGCCAGCCATGTGGGTCCAGGCCAGCTTTCAGAGTGTGGTTGGTATGACATTTGGAGTGGTAACTGAGAGAGCCGTGTCCTGTGCTGCCTGGTCAGATTGTCTCTGGAGCTTGGTCCCCTCTCACACTCTGCCAGGCCCTTTGTGCCCCTCCTGGTGGACATAGAGGCCAGACTAACAGCCACACTGGAACTGTGAGAAAGAAGTGTCAGGGAGGCTGGGAGCCCAGTGAGGAGGCTGCTGAGTGGCTGGGGATGCTGATGTTATGGGGGCAAGGAGGGGAGGATGCTACCATCAGACTGGGGGTACCCTGTCCATGGACTTGCAGGACTGGAGGGGGCTGGGGCATGGAGGAACTGAGGATGACTCTTAGTGTTTTGTCTCGAGCTTCAGATGGGGGGATATACTACTTTCCACGATAGGGAGAGTTTTGGAGGGGAAGATTTAATGAGAGTTTTGCTTTGGTCGTGTTAAATTTGAGATGCCGCTGAGGCGTGCAGCTGAGATGTTGGCTTGGCCAACTCAGGTGCCCCTGGTCATGACTCTGCTCTCTTCACTGAGGGTTCACTTGGGGAACTGCTTACGCTGCCTCCTGCTCTCCAACTGCCCCTCTCCCACCACTTCCCAGGTGCTTCTGAAAGGGTGGGTGGTGTTCGTAAAGGGCTTGATGAGTATTCAGTGCTGGCACATCCTGGGGTCCCCAGTAGAAGACACCTTGAGATTTCTTATGTCATCTAAGTGTCCAAATCAGGAGTAGTCAGTGGCTCCCTGTCGTCCAGAACAGAGTGGTGGTGACACTGTGTCTTATGGGCTGATTTGGCTCCTATTTATAGAGTGTTTAGATTAGAGAGATGGCTGATAGGTTGAGAGTACTGGTTGCTTTTGCAAAGGACCTGGGTTTATTGCAGCTAACAACCATCTCTAGTCCCAATTCCAGGGGATCTAACGCCCTCTTCTGACCTCCATGGGCATTACATGACATGGGTACACATATACATGTAGGGAATAAAATAAAAATAAAATATAAAAAAGTTAGAGTGTTTGCCCATGTGATCTTTTTTTTTTAAATTTTATTTATTTATTTTGTGTGTGTTTGAATGTACTGTTTGCATGTAGGTTTGTGCACCCGTGTCATGCAATGCTGCGGAGGTCAGAAGAGGGTCTCAGATTCCCCTGGAACTGGAGTTCTCCTGGTATTGGAGTTACAGACGGTTCTCAGCCGCCATGTGGGTGCTGGGGATCGAACCTAGGTCTTCTGTAAGAGCGGTTGGCGCTCTTAAACACTAGGCCATCTCTCCAGGCCCCCATGTGATCTTTTTTAAACATTCAGTTGATCAACAATGAGTTGATTATTAGTGTCTAAAAATTAAAAGCTTAAATACAAATTTTGGATATATGGCTTATCTTGAAAACTCTAGTGACACTGAGCTTATAGTTCTATTTGGCAGCTTATTTAGAGTTGACTAGTGGCTGTTTCTTTTGGGAATTTAACATTGCCTTACTCTTCCTTTTTTAAATTGAGGTGAAATTTATATAACATAAAATTAATCATCTTAAAGTAAATAGTTTGTTGGCATTCTTTACATTCACAATATTGACAACCACCAACTCTATCTAGTTCCAAAATATTTTATTTTCATCATCCTCAAATAAAACCCATTAAGTCCTCACCCTCTCCTCCTTCTACCCCCAGCCCCTGGCATCCACTAGTCTGTCCTTTCTAGATATTTCATAGGAATGCAATTATGCTTCTGAACAGTAAAAGAAACAGGGAGAAAAAGGCATCCTATGGAATGGGGAGAAACATTTACAAACTGTGTATATGAGATAGGGGTTTTAGAGGCTGGAGAGATGGCTCAGCACTTAAGGGCATGTACGGCCCTTCTGGAAGTCCTGTGTTCAGTTCCTTGCAACCATAACCTCTTATAAGTCCAGTTCCAGGGGATCTGATGCTTTCTTTTGGTTTCTATGGGTACCTGAACTCACATACATAGACACATATACACATGAAAAAAAAAAGGATAAGGAATGAATTTAGAAACTATATAAGGAACTCCTGCATCTCAATCACAAAACCCTAAGAACATGATTAAAAATTAGGTAAAGACTTGAAAAGACATTTCTCCAAGGAAGACAGGTAAATGGCCAACACATATTTGAAAAGATGCTCGATCCCATTAACTGTCAGTAGAAGCCCAACCCGTAGTGAGAGCACACCTTCCTCCTGTTAGTGTAGCTAGAATCTAGAGGCCTAGGAAACAAGTGCTGCTGAGGCTGGAGAAACTGGAACTTTTTTTTTTTTTNTTTCTAAAGATATTTTGTCAACAAGGTTCTAACTGGTATGTAATTATCTTCATTCATTCTTTTTTTGTTTTGTTTTGTTTTTGTTTTGTTTTTTTGTTTTTTCAAGACAGGGTCTCCCTGTGGCTCTGGCTGTCCTGGAACTCACTCTGTAGACCAGGCTGGCCTTGAACTCACAAAGATCCGCCTGCCTCTGCCTCCTGAGTGCTAGGATTAAAGGTAGGCGCCACCACGCCTGCTGAGAAACTGGAACTCTTTAACATTCCTAGCAGGATGGTCGACTGGAGCAGTGACTATGAACAGCAGTATGGAGGTCACTGAGGTATTCAGGAATAAAAAATAGGGGCTGGGGAGATAGCACATTCAGTAAAGTGCCTGTTTCTGAAGATCAGAACACAATCCCCAGAAACCATGTAATAAAAGCTGTGCATGGTGGTTCCCCCTTGTAATCTCAGTGTGGGGAGATAGAGACAGGCAGATTCCCCGGCCTGCTAGTCATCTAGGCTACTTCGTGAGTTTCAGGACAATGAGAGGCCCACCTCAAAAAATAAGGCGTGCCAGGTGTGCTGGCACACACCTTTAATGCCAGCATTCAGGAGGCAGGGGCAAGCCATCTCTGTGAGATGGAAGCCAGCCAGGTCCACACAGCTGGGACTATAGGGAGACCTCATCTCAAAAACAAATAAACAGACAAACAAAGTATATAGCAACAATGTAGCTAGCACCTGAGGAATAACATGTAAGGTTGTCCTTTGGTATACACACACACACAGAAATTGAAAAAAAAAAAACAGAACTTCCAGCCTCATTTTTTTGCATGTGGGCTTACCGCTGGACTGTCAGTTCTGTCTTGTTCATGGATATGTGCATCCTTTCTCACGCCTATAGCGTGGATCACTGTGGCTATTGTATGTAGTAAGTTTTGAAGTTGGCAAGTGCGAGTTCTCCAGCTTTTTCTACCTTTGCAAGAATGTTTTGGCTATTTTGGATTTCTTGAGTTTCCATATCAAATTTAGAGTCAGCTTTTTAGCCCCTATCCCCCCCCCCAAAAAAAAAAAATTCCCCCATAGCAAGATTCTTAAAGGGATTGTGTTAAATATGTAGACCACTTTGTTTGGTATTACTGTCTGTGTTGGCTACTTTTCTTGTTGCTGTGACAGGTTCCACTTAAAGGCAGAGAGGTTTATTTTGGCTCAAGATTTCAGAGAAATTTCATTTCCTTCACAGCAGGTGGGGGGCGGCTTGGTGGCAGGAGCCTTGTGGAGGCCTGAGCAGGAATGAGCAGGTGTAACCTTCAGAGGCCGCCCCAGTAGGTACTCCTGGCAGTCAGGCCCCACCCTTTAAAGGATCCACCGCCTTCAAAACAGCGACACAGTTGGAGAACAGGTGCTTAAAACATGAGCCTGTGGGGGACAGTCCAGACTCAGATCATAATGCACGTGAACAGTAGCAAGTCTGCCAATCCAAGAACATAGGGTATTTATTATTCCATTATTTAGAGCATCTTTAATTTCTTTCAGCAATGTTTCCTAGTTCATTTTCTGTAAATCTTTTGGTAATAAATTTGCTCCTAGTTTCCAGGTACGGTAATACATGCCTTCAATACCAGCACTTGGAAGGCAGAGGCAGGTGGATCTCTGTGAGATCAAGGTCAGCCTGGTCTACATAGTGAGTTCCAGGCCACCTGTTTTGAGACCCTGTCTCAAAAACAAGACAAACAAAACTGGTTTCTAGGTGTGTTATTCTTTTTCATACTTCTGTAAATGGAATTTTTTTCTTTCCTTTCTAGGGAGTCCATTGCTCCTGTAGAGATCCTGTAGAGAATCACAACTGATTTTTGTATTCTGCAGTTTTGCAGGCTTCCTTTATTAGCTCTAGTAGTAGATTAGTTTCTTTTCTTTTGGTGGCCGATATAGATTCCTGTCACAGGCAAATAGTTTCATTTCTTCCTTTATGTTGTGGATGTTTCTTCTTTATTCACTCTGCTGTAACCTTCAGCATACTGAACGGTGGTAGTGGTGGCAGCAGGCACACGAGTCTGGTTCCTAATTAGTAAGAAGGCTATTGTTCTTACCATCAATCATGCTGTTGATTCTTGATTTAAAATATGCCCTTTATCATGTTGAGGAAGTTCTCTTTTAGCCTTGGTTTTCTGAGTGTGTATGTGTGCGTATGCAGGTGCATGTAGAGGCCAGAGGACAACCTGGGCTGTTGTTCTTCAGTTGCAGTCTACTTTTTATTTTAATTTTTTTATTTATGTTTTTATTTATGTGTACGAATGTACTGTCAGCATGTAGGTTTGTGCACCCAGTCTACTTTTTTTGAGACAGGGTCTCCTTCTAGACCCAGCTGGCCTGGAACTCACTATGTAGACCAGGGTGCCCTTGATCTCACAGGGATCCACCTGCCTCTGCCTCCCGAGTGCCAAGATTAAAGCCCTGTGGCACCATGACTGTCACACACTTGTTTTTTTTTTCTATCTTGTTTATTCTTTTTTTATATATGTTTTGTACAAGATTATCAAATCTAGACCCGTGTCCCCCACCCTATCCCCCCACTCCACCAGAGCTCATGTATTCTGCCAAACATGCTTTTCATCTCTTTCTCAGTCTTTCTCAAAATTCTCCATGTGGAAGTTGACTGTTTTGAGCAGAAGTTCACTGTTTCAGTCAGTTCTTTGATGCAGTCCTTTCTGTTGTTGTTGTTGTTTCCAGTATGCATCACTCCCAACTGCTTGGACAAAAGCTCAAGGGGCCGTGCACAAGAAATACTTACAACTAGGTAATTGGCACTAGCATCCATAGATGAGGGATACCATTCGTCGTTTGTTTTTCTGGGACCGTGTTACTTCACTCAGCATGATGTCTTCTAGCTCCAGCCATATTCCTGCAAAGCTCATGCTGTGTCATCTTTCTTTACTGCTGCATAGAACTCCATTGTGTAGATGTACCACATTTTCTCTATCCACTCATCAGTTGCGGGGCATTTGCTTTGGTTCCAGCTCCTTGCTATTGTGAAGAGAGCTGAAAAAAACATGGCCGTGCATGTATCTCTGCAGTGGGGTGAGTCTTGAGAGTACATGCCTAGGAGTGGTATGGCTGGGTCAGGTGGCAAGTTCATTCCAAGTCTTCCAAGGGTTCTCCACACTGCTTTCCATAGTGGCTGTACAAGTTTACATTTCCACCAGCAGTGGATGAGTGTTCCTCTTTCCTCACAACCTCTCCAGCACTTGGTATTATTTGTTTTCTTGATCCTAGCCAGTCTTATTGGAGTAAGATGATATCTTAAAGTGGTTTTGATTTGCATTTCATTAATGATTAGTGATGTTGAACACTTCTTAAGATGTTTCTCAGCCATCTCTAGTTCCTCACTTGTGAAGTCTCTGTTCAGCTCTTTGCTCCATCTATTGAGTGGGTCATTTGTTTTCTTTCTTCTTTGTTTTTTGAGTAGTTTATATATTCTGGAAATCAATGCTTTTTGTCAGATGTTTCTGTGGTGAAGGTTTCCTCCCACTTTGTGGGATTTCTCTTCACTTCCTTGATTGTTTCTTTTGATGTACAGAAGCTTTTGAGTTTAATGAGGTCCCATTTGTCAATTGTCAACCTTAATTCTTACACAGCTGCTGTCTGATTTAGGAAGCCTTTTCCTACACCTGTGTCTTGTAGTCTGCTGCCAACTTTTTTTTCTATTGCCTTCAGAGTTTGGGGTTTCACATTGAGGTCTTTAATCCCTCTGGAGTTGACTTTTGTACAGGCGAGAGGTAGGGGTTTAATTTCATTCTTCTACAAGTGGTGATCCAGTTTTGCCAACACCACTTGCTGAAGATGCTGTCTTTTCTCCATTGTGT
Organism: Rhizomys pruinosus; assembly: GCA_009823505.1. Classification (NCBI taxonomy): domain Eukaryota; kingdom Metazoa; phylum Chordata; class Mammalia; order Rodentia; family Spalacidae; genus Rhizomys; species Rhizomys pruinosus. The sequence goes on from VZQC01005210.1 coordinate 1,541,584, forward strand.
CTTCTTGGCCCCCTTGTCAAATATGTGATGACTGAAATTGTATGTGCTTAAGTTTGGATCTTCGGTTTTGTTCCATTGTCAACAGGCCTGTTTTTGTGCCAGTACCAGGCTGTTTTTATGACTATAGCCCTGTAGTATGGTTTGAAGTTTGGTATGGAGATACCCCCTGAGTTGCTTTTTTCACTCAGGATTGTTTTGGCTATTCGGGGTCTTTTGTTTTTCCAAATGAATTTAAGGACTTTTTTTCCCAAGCCTGTGAAGAAACTCTTGGGGATTTTAATTGGGATTGCGTTAAATCTATACAAGAGTTTGGGTAGAATGGGCATTTTTACAATGTTAATTTTCACAATCCATGAGCATGTGAGGTTTTTCCATCTTCTGATGTCTTCTTCAATTTCTTTCTTTAAAGGTTTAAAATTTTTGTTGTAGAGATCTTTGGTGTCTTTGGTTAGGTTTGTTCCTAGGTATTTTATTGTTTTTGAGGCTATTGTGAGTGGGAAGGTCTCCTTGAATTCCTTCCTCAGTTGCTTGTTGGTGTAAAGAAAGGCCACTGATTTTTTTAGGTTAATTTTGTATCGTGCCACTTTGCTGAAGCTGTTAATTGTTTCTAGGAGTTTTCTGGTGGAGTTTTTAGCATCCCTTAAGTAAACAATCGTATCATCAGCAAATAGGGATAGCTTGACTTCCTCTTTTCCAATTAGTACTCCTTTAATTTCCTTTTCTTGCCTTATTGCTCTAGCAAGTGTTTCAAGCTCTATATTGAAGAGGAGTGGTGAGAGGGGGCAGCCTTGCTGAGTTCCTACCTTTAAAGGGAATGTTTTTGTCGTTTCCCCATTTAGGATGATATTGGCTGTGGGTTTCCTGTATATGGCTTTGATTACATTGAGGAATGATCCCTCCAATCCAATTCCTTCTAGGACTTTAAGCATGAAGGGGGGATGCTGGATTTTGTCAAAGGCTTTTTCTGTGGCACACACTTGTATGTATGTATGTATTTATTTATTTATTTATTTATTTATTTATTTATTGTTTATGTGTATGAATGTACTGTCTGCATGTAGGTTTGTGCACCTATGTCGTGCAATGCCTCAGAGGTCAGAAGAGGGTGTTGGATTCCCCTGGAACTGGAGTTCTCCTGGAACTGGAGTTACAGACAGTTCTCAGCCACCATGTGGGTTCTGGGGATCGAACCTGGGTCCTTTGCAAGAGCAGTCGGCACTCTTAACTGCTAGGCCATCTCTTCAGCCCCGGCACACACTTGTTTTTAAGACATTCTCTTATTGGCCTGTAACTTGCCAAGTAGGCTACCTTGGCTAGCCACTGAGCCCCAAGGATCTGGCTGCCTCTGTGTCTTCAGCACAAGGATTACATGCCTGACTTTACAAGGGTTTTGGGGGATCAAACTCAGGTCTTTGTGCTTGCAAGGTAAGCACTTTACTAACTGATATATCTTCTGAGCCCTCTGAGAGTACGTCTGTTTAAAATTTTTCTTTTGGTTGTTTTGAGACAGGGTTTCCCTATAGCTCCAGCTATCCTGGAACTCATTATGTAGATCAGGCTGGCTTTGAACTCACAGAAATCTGCCTGCCTCTACCTCCCAAGTCCTGGGATTAAAGACATGTGTCACCATGCCTGACTGTTTAAAATTTTTTTTATTCATTGACAATTTCATGCATCTATAAATGTATGTTGATCGTATTCAACCCAAACACCCCTTTGTACCCCCTGGACCACTCCAGTTTTTCCTCTTCTTACTTCCATGTCTTCTTCTTCCTCTTGTTCCTCTTCTTACTAACCCAGAGTCCACTTACTACTTGCATGTACATGGGCATGGCTCTTCCACCAGAGCATGGGTAACCTACCAGCAGCTACACCCCTGAAGAAAAATTACTCCCCTCTCCCAGCAGCCCACAATCTCAAGTAACTCCTCAGCTAGAGGGTGGAGCCTCTCGAGCCACTCTTCCCTCCATGCTGGAACATTGACTGGCTCAATCTTGTACAGGTAGCCATAGCTGCTGTGCGTTTACCAGTGTTGTTAGTAGTCTTGTCATGTCCAGAAGCCACATTTCTCAACGTTTCTTCTCTGACTCTTACGTTATTTCTTTCCTTCTTCTGAAATGTTTCCTAAGCCTTGAGGAGGTTGACATAAATGTTCCATTTAGAACCAAGCACTCAGTGGTCACTTATTCTCAGCACTTTGATCTTTTCTGACTGTCTGATGTCCACTGAAAAAAGAAGCATGTCGGAGCAGGGTTAGGAGCAACACTAATCTTGGGGTATAAACAAATATTTAGAAGGCAGTTTGATAACATGTCCTCTCTAGGGCCTATGCCTTCCTTAGCCATGGCTTTTGACTAGTTTACAGTACCAAGTAGAGCAGGCCTCAGATCCAAGCAGAAAGTGTTTGGCTACCTGCGTAGCTTCATGGCACTACGGCGTCACTAGGCACATCTTGCCTGGCAGGCCATTGTGGTAGCATGTCAGCTCTACTTTCTCTCCCAGCATCCTGCCTAACCTTCTAGCACTGTGAAAGCTAGCCAGCAGGGGAGGAAGTTTCTGGATTGATTTTGATATGTTTGGGAACCAAAACGTAGTGTCTCTTCTACAACAGGTACTTAGTATTTAGCTGTGGTGGACACTAAGAACAATGTGTCATTCTGGGGGTCTGTAGGCTTTGGAGTGTTTTTCATCATGAAAATGTGTTGGGTTTGGTCAAGCACTTCTGCATCAGTTGAAATGATAATGTGCTTTTTTTTTTTTCCTCTTTATGTAGTCACATACTACATAATTTTTCTTAAATTGATCCAAACTCACATTTCTGGAATAAAACCAATATGATCATGGCACATAAGAATTTTTTTTTTTTGCTTCTGTGTCCATTAGGGATATTGGCCTGTAATTTTTCTTTGTCTGCTATTCGTAATTTCAGCATCATAGAGTGTATTAGGAACTATTCCACTTTGAGAAGACTGTTATCAACTCCTCTTTAAATGGTTAGTAGAGTTGACTATGGAGCCATATGTTCTGGACTTTTTTTTTGAGACAGGGTCTCCCTGTAGCTCTGGCTGTCCTGGAACTCACTCTGTAGACCAGGCTGGCCTTGAACTCAGAGATATGCCTGCCTCTGCCTCCCAAGTCCTAAGATTAAAAGCGTGTGCCACTGGGCCCGGCTGGTGGACTTTTCTTATTGGGAGCTTTTAAATGATTGATTCAGTCTCTTCCCTTCTTTTTTCTTCATTCTTTCATGGCCTGGGTGGTACTTGATCATCTTTTGCATCTTCAAATTCTGTGTCAAGACTTTAGAGATGTACATACATCTGTCTAGCCTTTTTTTTTTTTTTTTTT